>CM060263.1:16892480-17024980 GCA_030684275.1 Acipenser oxyrinchus oxyrinchus | reverse complement strand
ATTGCTACACTAACATGGTTGTATTGCATTTCATAATCATCTAATAAAATATTTTGGTTAAGAAAATGTGTTTGTAGTATGTTTGTCGTATGTGTTAAAAACTATTTGTCAATTTCTACAAGAAATATAATAATAATAATAATAATAATAATAATAATAATAATAATAATAATAATAATAATAATAACCCTGTTACTTTCACATACACAGCACCCCAGTTTGAAGATAAGCAGTGGGTTCCAAAACACCCTTTCCTAAACATGGACTGAAAGTGACCGTGGGCCTTTTTTTTTTAATTCATACGTGAATTAAACAAAGAATTGAGTTATACATTTCAGTTTCCCACAGAACCCGAGGCCCACGTTTCTATGAAATGATTCCTTCACTTTCAAGGTAATATTTTCTCAACAAGATCACAGAATATGTGACTAGCATTTTAAACCGTCATCGTCTATGTGTGGAAACGATACATGCACTTATTTTTATTACTGGCAATTTAAAGTAATTGTCATTTAGGAATACTGTACGGTATTTTCTTTTGTGAATATATCCATTATACTCTTTTAAATTAACCAATTTTAAAGCAATAAAAATGAAGAACAGCTCCCATTTAAAAAAAAAAAAAAAACTTGTGCAAAATCTGTTGTTCTTTTTTTTTTTTGGCAGTGGCGAGTGGTTATAGACAGATTAACCTGTATACACCTATATTATTATTATTTCCACACACAACTATAAGAAACAACTTTAACATTCAGTTATAGTAGGTCTACGTAATTATGATGGTTAATTAAGTAATTAAATATTAATTAATTATTATTTTTTGCGAAAGTTGTAAGTTATTAAAAAAATAAATAAACACAACTCAGGGATATTGTAGGCTATAAACTGTTAATATGTGTACAGACTGTTCTTGTCAAGATTGACACCTCATTTTACTTGCTTTGGTTTAAAAAGGATCACTTCTGACGTGCAAAAATAAATTATATGAAAGCAAAATAAATAATAATAATAATAATAATAATAATAATAATAATAATAATAATAATAATAATGATAAATTATTCCTTTGATTGACAAACACTTTATTGTTCTTACTATCTTATTTCAAATTAACTCACATGTATTAAAACGTTTGATCAGATTGAATTATACATTATTATGAATTATATTATCCCTAGCTGTTTGGTAACATATATATACATATATATATATATAGGGGCTAAGTTCTACTAAATCGTGTGATGCGCATTTCGATACCGCAGCACTAGATCCTGTAGGCGATGCTACAAGAATGTGGAACCTGTCCACTAACACAGTCCTAAAAAAAAAAAAATCTGAAACCAATTGTATGGGACAGATTTCAAACTCAGAGTAACTACATTTAATCATTTACTATGAAAACGACTTTATTCATGCCCGTCGTAAATCAGGTGCAGTCCAGCTTAGAGTTTAGACTTCTCCACATTGCTATGATTGAAATACAATTTCAATTAATAGGCCTACTACACGAGAGGAATATATATATATATATATATATATATATATATATATATATATATATATATATATATATATATATATATATATAAACATAATTTTATCTTTTATTTAACATTATGTAATCAAAGAACCTACAAAAAATGATATTGCAAAAGTTTACCGGAAGCCACAATAGTAGTGCAGTATTTCATGTTAGATTTCAAAATGTCAGTTTTTCGTTAAGTATATGGAAAACTACAAAGCGGTATGTGATGAATGAATGGGTTCTGTTGGAATACATTAGGCCGTGAGGGCTCGCATCTACATTAGCTGTGTCCGTGCCTATATTCTGAAAGGACAAGTTTGAGTTATTACTTTTACTTTGGATGTTCATTCTAATAGTAAACAAACAGTGTTCTCTTTACCTCGGTGTTTTACTACGTTTTTACTTTTTTTTTTACTTAAAGGAATGAATTAGCTGTTTCACGTTTGCTAAATACTCCAGCTTGTTATCGCTTAAATCTAGATCTAAGCTCTTCAGACAATTTAATGGTCTATAGATCCATTTCCAGATCTTTGCAAAGTCGGTTTATTTAAACACGGGATGCCTAAATATAGCCCTGGGCTTTGGTCAGTGTGCAAATCAGGAATGCGCCTGTATGTAAATAAACTTTCCCACAGTTAAGAAAAAATAATCTAGAAGTTGCAAGTATTTCCTGTATATAATCTTATGGAAGTGTAATTAAAACGTCACCCAGAACCAGTTGCGTAAATTTGGTTTCAAAAGTGTGTAAAAAAAAAAAAAAAAAAAAAAAAAAAAAGTAAGGAAAATAATTGAATAAAATAATAAAAGAAAGTTGTTTTTTTTATTGTAGAGGCAGTTCCCAAGATATAGCCTTTAAAATGCTTTTGATCATGGGATGTGACCAGTGATTCCTGCAGCCCTATAATGCTGTGTGCAGATGGTTAGAGGAGTATGAGACTTCAGGCAACTTCCATGACCACCACAATGACCAGATTGCACTCCAATTGAGCATGTTTGGGATGAACTTGGAATGATGCATTCATCATCATTATCTTCTCTATTACATTCTTCAAGACACCTTCCGGCACCTTGTCGAGTCCATGCCACGTCATGTCACGGCTGTAGTCAATGCAATGTACTTTCATTATTGATATGTTTTTTTTTTTTTGTATACAACTGTAAGTCACTCTGGGTAAGGGCATCTGCTAAGAAATTAATAAAAATAATAAAGTGGCCAGGCAGTGTATTTATTTTTTTTAATAATAAAAAACAGTTTGATATACATTAGGAGTATAGGTTTGTACTTGTTTGTTGATGATGGGTGTAAATGTGGACACCTCAGTTAAACTTTGATTGAGAATGGTGAATCTATAATGTTTTATTTATAGCGACACATAAAAAATGCTCACTCCAGCTCCTTCTCCAAAGGAGTCTACAACCCATTAAAATTAGTTCATGTCACAGTGTGATTCATTTTTGCTGTGCTCTCTTTGCTACCATTGTAGCTGGGTAAACTTTGACATCACTCTGCTCCCCTCCAGTTATTTATAGCTGCTCATTAATCAATACAAAAATTAAACTTCAAACAAATCTGTTGCTCTTTTATCGGCAAGCCAAAGAAAACTAACATGTAGACAACTTTGATGCAGAAACCCTGTGCTGTGGAGACCACCAGACAGCATTGTGTCTTTTTCATTCACAGCATGGTGCTATTCTATATAGACAGGAATGCCACGCTCCTGCACAAATGCCACAAAGTCACACCCTAAACCTTGTTCCCAGTCCTAGCCCTTTGAAAGAGCCTAGGAGTGCTTCAATGAAAGATGTAAGGCTGATTCTGGCCATGTATGTATGTATTGTGTATGTATGTAGGTCTGTAAGTATGTCAGGGGTGCAAATAGTTTAGAACATGGGTGCTAAACTGTTTTGAAAGTTTACCACCAGAGAGACTACTGGTGCTAAATTATCAAACCCCACCCGAATCAAGCCCCCACCTCCCCCTCTTCTACACTCTTCAATGAGTTTATAGTGTTATAATTGGGTAAAAGTGCACCCAGTTTCTGCAGTTAAACTTCCCACACGACACAAACCTTCTCTCTTGTGTATGTGGAGTGTGGGTGGGTTATGTAAGTAATCCAGACCAAATGAGAAACTATGATCATCTATGGTAGCTAAAGAATACAAATAATTATATATAATTTAACATGTCTACTGAAGGCAGAATTTAAAGTTGCTGGCGCTATATTAGGTACCCTAGCGCAAGAATCTAGCACCAAATGTCAAATTTGCCTCCCTGTATGTATGTATGTATGTGTTATGTATGTATATATCTATGTAGATATGTAGGTATATATGTATGTGTGTACACACTGACAAGCCACTTTATTTGGACCTGTACCTAATGTCAGGTTGGGACACCATTTCCTCTGATCACAGCCTTGACAGAACATGGCATGGACTTCACAAAGTTCTGGAAGGTGTCCTGAGGTCTCCATTCAATCATTAATATTTCATGCAAATGGCGCAGCGAGGTAGCCAAAAGGTTGTTATGAGGAATGTGTCATTCAAGCTTTTCCTAAACATGCTCTAAAAGAATGAGATCCCTGGATTGTGGAGGCCATGGAAGACACCTAAAGTCGTTAACATGCTTCTCAACCCAACTGTGCACAATTCTGGCATGGTGGATGGGTGCATTATCCTCTTGAAAGAAACCATCGTCATCAGGGTACAAGTACAGCATTGCTGGGTGGACTTGATCCGCAACGATGCTTAAGTAGACAACAACATCCGTCCGTCATTCCTGTGTAGTCTATCAGGGTAGTCAGGGTGGACCAGGGCATATGCCCAACACCAGGGTGATGCCAAATTCAATTGGGCAGACAGGTTTAGGCAATGCCTGTATGGAAGAATACTTTGAACACCCAGGTTTGGGAAGGTCTTCATGGCTGTCAAGATGATCTCATAGATATTCTATGGGGTTCTGGGTAGGGTGGTCAGAGTATGCTATTCTATGCATATGATTACATAATGTATACACATATGGAATGCATGCCACAACACACGTAGACATTGAGTGATGGTAAGGCACCAGCTTAATTTAAACAGGTACTGTAGCATAAATCATATTCATAGAAAACACACATTGATCAGCATTGATTTTTTTTCTAATGCATTTAAAAGTTATTTAATGTTGTTGAAAGTTTCAGCGTCTCGCCTTCCACACTGGCCCTGCCAGCACGTCTCAATACCAGCCTTCTGGGAGCACCCCTTACATGGTTTGAGTGTCCGTCTGTCCCTCTGTCTCGTCCTCGAAGGGTATAACCTTATAAGGAGGAGCCCAGCTAGGCTCAGTCGTCATTGTGGTTATGAGCTGTGGACTCTGGCAGGAAATGGCTTGAGAATAACAGAACCCATTTCACAGAAGGCTGCTCGGAAAGTTATAATGCTTACTCGTTTGTTTTCTTCTTCACATCCTGGCTTATGGCAGTTCCACACTTTGAAAGCAGCAAATGTTAACAGAAAATCTGCTTAATCATTTTTTTTCCCCAGCAAGACCCACCAGAAAGGATTACGATAAAAGTCAGCAAATTGCAATTTCACTCTGTAAAGAGATTTAGAGCCATATTTATCTAAGTGTTTCCTTTGGCCTTTAATTAACTTAATTAACTATTTTTTAGTTTTTTTGTAAAACACCTGTTAATTGTACAAAACTAGAACCACACAACAAAATGATATATTTCAAGTTCTCTTAATCACTCTCATGATGTTTTTTGTTTGTAACATTTACGTGATTGTTTTCTTCCTTCAGTTAATTAAAGACTGAAGTAAAAGCTTTGAAAATATGGCCCTAAGAGGCTTACAGAAATACATTTACATGATTATCAGGAAGAATTGAGCAAAGGTATCAAATAATTAGGCTTATTTGTTTCCGTTGTTTTTTTTTATTATTTTTTAGGAGCGCACAAAATAGTTCTCATCTTTTGGAGTAAAGTGCTTATGTTTAGCTGACTGAGGTTCTCCATTGAACCTAGTAATTTTCAGGTTTCACTGCTTTGTACTATAACATCTATATATCCAGACAAGCAATAGAAAGAAATGGGTTTGATGGAAAACTTAACTTTCAAAATAAACCCTTGTGTATTACAGTATTTTAATGTAATTGTTCAATTATATATTTAATCTTTCATTAGAATCTAAAAAAGTTGTCATTGATTTCCTTCCACGTCCCTCCTCATTGGAACATTTTTCCAAGCCTCTTCCTTTACCACCAACGTGTCGCACAATTAACAGGTTTTATGATGTTCCAAATTCTTTTGCATTTGCACTCCCTGGGTCATGCATGTTACTGGATGAAAGCATGCCAGTTAATATGGGAAGCAGCTGATTGGCTAGTGACAGGAAAGAAGCCAGTGAAGGAGTGGGGACAATTTCACTCTCCAGGTGAAATGACACAGGAAGTACAAGTCTCTAAAAGCATAGCTTGTGAACAAAGCTTTTTTTAACCCAGATATGAAGTTCCCAGATATGAAGTTTTGAAATGTAAATAAATATATGCTATTATATGTGTTTTTTTCAAAACTGCACATTTGAGAAAATAAATAGAATAAATGTGCATGCCGGAGACATTTTATGAAACTATTTTGTTAGCTACAATTACTTTAAGATCCTCCAGTGTTAGGATCTAAACAAGATCTCATGAAGTATGGCTTGATTATAAAACCCTTTTTATTTTCTGTGTTCATTCTTGGCAAATGATTTACTCAGTGCAATATACATTTCCCTGAAATTACCCCAGATACACTGTTTGAACTGGACACCATGGGTGAGCTGCCGTTCCTCCTCAACCCAGTCTAGTAACTTGGCAGCCCTTATTGAGTCCACAGGCTCTGCAAGGTCTAATTAATTATGTGTGTTAAGACCTGGTATGAAGCTCCCAGTGTGTGCAGCTTTCACGGCGCAGTGATGCCAACAAGCCTTTACAGCAAAATTAGCTTTCACAGGCTCTATTGTATGAATTTATTAGCAGTTCGGTGCTGAGCCAAGGCGGATTCTTGAATAAGTGGAATGCAAGTCAAACTAAATAAATAACAAGCTATTGCCAGGTTACACTTGTAAATCTCTTTGCAGATCGTGGTCCATATTTTCTCCATAGGAGAATAATCATTAGAGTTTAATTTCTCACTAGTCAACTGTGTCCTCTCATTTAAATATTGCATTTTTATCCTACAACCTTACTGCCACACTTACTAGCTTTGTCTTAAACACTGCACATGCAGATGCAGAGATATCATCACAAAACTCTGTTTATTTTCTGCATACCAACCTAATTTGTATACAAGCCTTTAAAAATGTGTTTCTATATACTGGTCAAAGGTCCACTGGTCCAATCAGTGGGATGTTTAAACCAATTGAAACATGCATTCATTTTAAAGCTCAATGTGTAGAATGGTATGACACATGTTCAACAGATCACCATAACTGATTATATAAGTATTTTCTAAATTGTATTTGGAATTTTATGGAAGCGGTACACTTACTCTGTGATGTGTCACTTTGAAACAATGCACCATAAGGGTTGTTTATATGACAACACAGCTCATATGTGAAGCTTGTCTGCAGATTAGTGACATCAAACATGATTGGTTATGCAGCTGCTTAGCCCTGTACCCACTGCAGCTTTAGGTCTGGCATGTGCCTTGTCTACACTAGGGTAGCTGTAGACAAGGTCCCAGTTAGTTTAGGATACAGAGGTCAAATGCCATGGTATTTAAATCATGTTTACAGAACTCCTTTGAATACTGCAGGCACTAATTGAGCTTTTGAGTTTCTGAGGTTTATCAAAGAGCAATTAGCTTCAGATGTCAGTTTCATTTTTGTTTTTGTTTAATGGTGTTTGCAATCTTTGTGAGTGGTTCTGTTGCTCAAGCATGGATTTGGCTGCAACTGGATTTCCTTAGAGCATTTTACTGCACCTGGAGGATCACCCTGTAATCCAAAGGGATTCATGTGTGCTGTACAATGCTCTAAAATTTCCAATGCACTGTAAAATGCTCTACAAATCAACTGAGGTTTACCGTAAAAATCGTTTTATAGGTTGCACTGGCGCAAAAGTCGCTCCCCCCTTTTTGAGACTTCAATTTTAGGAAATCACCTTTTTTGTGTTTAAAATACTTTCTTTACAATTGTTTTTTTCCCCTACATGCTCAACACTGATAAATAAATAAGGTTTAGTTTCGAAATAACCCTTGTTTGCAACATTTTATTCAATTAATACTTTGAAAGTATTTTAGTTTTTTTGTTAAACTGCTAGAAACAATTCAGTTTTTCAGTATTTCTAAAATTTAAAAAGTAAAAATTAACAGAGCGTAAAATCAAGTTATACATCCCACATCACATCTGTATTAACCTACCGGTATTTTATTTTAGCTTATCAAGTACCCAAACAAGTTCAAGAACATATTTTCTTTGCTTTATTGTACATTTCTTTCCTAAACCATACTGAGACAATAGTTCCCACTGCATTTGCTTTTACAAATTATTGTATTAATTCAAATTTAAAAGAAAAGTATTAAACAGTGCTGCTTGCATCAATTAAAAAAAGCAAATCAATAAATACAAATAAATAAACTAAACAGTGCACCATCTAGTAATAATAACCAGTAAACAAGTCACATACTGTTTTTTCAGCATTGTGATTAACATGTATTTCTGCAAATTCAGCAAAAAGGAGTCTGGTCCAGTGGTTAAAGAAAAGGGCTTGTAACCAGACCTGCTCAAAACCCAGCTCAGCCACTGACTCACTGTGTGACGCTGAGCAAGTCACTTAACCTCCTTGTGCTCTATGTTTTGGTTGAGATTTTGTTGTAAGTGACTCAGCAGCTGATGCATAGTTCACACACCCTAGTCGATAAAGGTGTCTGCTAAATAAACAAATAATAATAAATTTAACAACATAGCATTTTCGCCTTTGTTTGATTGTCCTGCTTTAACCAATCTCAAAGTCACCTAGCATTGCAGTTGCAACGATCGGAGGACTTGAAAAGTTTGCTACTCGGCTTTCTAACCAATAGCTGTTTGCTACGGATCCAAGGGCTGGGTTCAGTCTGAGTGTTGACAAATCAATGGCTTGGGAGGGTGGGAATATGGAAATTCATAGAGACTCAGCTATTGTGTTAACAGTGAAGCAGTATAGCTGTGACGCTTTTGAAAGGAGGTCAGTCAAGAGTCTGAAAGCTTGCATTTTAACATTCAGAATGACTAAGGGTACTGAGAGCAACAAATTAAAACTTTTAATTAGAACAGTAGTTTTGTGTTTCTACCTAGCAACATGACTTGAATGCCGTAGATCCTGAAAAAATAAATCGGCTTGTTGACAGTTGAGTTTGTGTGAGCCATAACCGTGGCTGTAGTAATCCCATTGTGGCACCAGTGTATTAGTTGCTCCTCCTTTTAAGGGCCCCGCAAAAATGCCTAGAAAATTGACTTATACAGCATTTTCTATGCTATCGGGTTATGGGCTGATCAATTCAATCCCAAAGGACAATGTGTCAGTTCTGTTACTGTAAAGCCTGAACTACAGTCTGATCTTGGTGGTTATTAAAATCCTCACCTATAGAATTTCTGCACAACCTAAACAAGAGACATGTACCTATAAAGTACAAGAAAAATGTTGCCATTGATGGTGACGATTTGATGGTGTTTTATTTAATTCAAAGCTCAAATCGGACCGGTTTGTTAATTCCAGCAGTCAAAATCTGCGCTGAGCAGCAGTAAAGAAATATTGATCTTGGCGCCTTTGGGTGCAAGATTATTTATAATTTCATGCATAGAAAACCATTCTCAGGAAAGCCGAGATTACATTGTAGCCCTTTCAGTAACCCTTGGAGTCTGGCCCAGCTTCTGACAGTTTTAGTACTGTCTGCCTGGAGGAAATCCTAAATTGAAGGAAAGCATGTTGCATTTTTATTGGTGTAATTGTGTTATGAAAAAAGAAGTACTTTGAATACATTAGCAACAGGTTTAAAGAGGCACTTGTGGTTACCTCTGGATATTTTATAGGGATATTCAATTTCTAGATATATAGGGGTATTTAAAATTTTGATTTTAAAAAAAGAAAGATTGTGCTATTTCATTTTTCTATTTTATCATTTTAAATACTGAGCCCTATTCATAAAAAAAAAATTAAAGACAGTTTTAAGGAATGTTTTTTTTCACACACATTTGTATCCCTTTTTTCACTAAAGTATAGAATATTCATGTGACAGGGTAGCGTAATGGCCCAAGATGTTAAATGGCAGGAAGGAGACCCAGAGACAGATCTGCAGCTTAAAGCGTGACTGCGCACTTTTAATCACAAACAACAAAATAACCAACAAAACACTGGAACAAAATAAACAGGCACGGTGGCCAAAACAAACAGTTAAACAAAACAAAACATTATATACCCCGTGGTTTCAGGCCGAGCCACCGCTTTCACTAAAACACGGCTTCACAAACTCCCCTAAACACCCACGATATACCAACACACAATACACAGCAACAAGTACCTCCACCTCCACCTCTATCACCAACATTCCCTTAACACCCATGATCACCCTTTTTATACACCTGTGGCTGGAGCCTAATTAATCATTAATCATTTATTCAATTTATAGCTCCAGCCACATTCCCATGTGTCTTGACAGGGAGGAATATAACCCCCTCCCTGCCTAACCAGTATTCCCCATACACACACACATTTTACCGCGGCGCAGTTTTACCCTGCCACAATCCAATTATGTTCCATCACCGCAGCAAGGCCCCAAAACAGCTGAACTAAAGGTCAGTGGGCATCCATCGATCCCACCGCCAAGCCAATCGGCTTTTTACACCCATGGGCTTGACAGCGAATGCTGTAAACTACTGGCGAGATGGCAGAACTCCATCTCTCCAACTCACGCTCATTGTGGAAGTCTCCTAATGAGAATGTGAAGGCTGAGAAAGGCAGGTTTTAAATTGCACGCGGGCAAAAAAATAATGCAGGCAGAACATAATGTCAAGAAAATACTGGAGGTTGGTGAATTAATCTCTAAATATCTACCGATGAAACCGGTGGCAGCCCCAGTTTGATATGGAAGCAAAGCGAGCTTTACAGACTGACTTCATGGTCCAGATGGAAACTTGGTGTAAGATTGTATCACCCTAGTGTCACTAACTGGAATCTACCACACTCTCTCCCTCTTCCTCCGCTAAGAACCTCGGAGTCACCCTGGACGCCTGCCTCTCTTATTCCCAGCACATCTCCAATCTGGCACGCACTTGCCTATTCTTCCTGAGCAACATCCGAAGAATCCGACCCTTCCTCACCAACTATGCCACCCAGCTCCTGGTCCAGGCCTTGGTACTCTCCCGCCTAGACTACTGCAACTCCCTCCTGGCTAGCCTCCCTGCGTCCACCACCCGTCCGCTCCAGCTCATCCAGAACTCCGCTGCCCGCCTGGTGTTCTCTCTGCCTCGCTTCTCCCATGCAACTCCACTGCTCTGCTCACTCCACTGGCTCCCAATCACCAGTCGCATCCAGTTCAAGACTATTGTACTAGCCTACAGATGCCTTGACCAGACTGCACCCAGCTACCTCCAGACCCTCATCTCTCCCTACACCCCCACTTGACCTCTCCGCTCCTCCTGCACTAGAAGACTGGCTCTACCTCCTCTATGCTCCCCTGCCTCCAGAGCCTGCTCCTTTTCCACCCTCGCCCCGCAGTGGTGGAATGACCTTCCTACAGATGTCAGGACTGCCCAGTCCCTGACCACATTCTGGAGCCTCCTCAAGACTCACCTCTTCAGAAACTCACCTCTTCCCCTGGGACACTTATCACCCTTCCTTAAATGCACTTTACTTGCTCTTATCTGCCCCCCATTTTACTGCATTTAATCCTGTACTTCAGAGTACTGTAATCTGCCAAGTGTTTAATCTGTAGTATTTTGTATTTAATCATATCCTGATGTAGCTATCACTGACACTGTTATCTGCTGTATTATTGAATCGTATTTTGTCACACTTGTACTTGCTTGAACCAAAGTCATTGTATTTATCTTGCTCTTAATTGTATTATTACTTGTACTGTGATACTTGAATTGTATTTGCTTATGATTGTAAGTCGCCCTGGATAAGGGCGTCTGCTAAGAAATAAATAATAATAATAATAACTTTGTCCCAAAAAGCAATGTTTGTGATTGTCAGTGGGAAAGGGAGTACACCACAGTTTTAGCATGTGGTCTTTAATTCGTGACTACATCCATAAAACAAACATATGTAAAATGTTTATAAGTAGACAAGTTAATTTAAGGGGTGATTTGATATACCTATACCCAGCAGGATAGGTTGAGATCATATTACAGCACCCGGGAATCCACCTGGATGGGGATTAACAACTTATTTTTAGGGGTAATCCTAGAATAACCACATATAGGTGGTTGGTGATATTCACGGTGGTTCCACAGTGCTGTAAAATGCTCTTAAAAATATAGTTGTGGCTTATCAGGGTATACTGTAGGTGGATCAAATCAAGACCCTTTAGATGTCTTATTCAGTGAGTTCATTTACCTTCTCATAAAACCTTAAAAGGTTCCTGTGTGAAAAATCTGATATGATTCCTATTTGCAGTGGATTCAACTCTCATTGTTACAGTTTCTAAATAAATGGCTTTATGAAATACATTCCTAATCCCCTTGTAAAATTAGCTAAACAGTTACCATTTATTAACTACTGCAGTCTGACCATAACCACAGCATTACTTTAGAATTCATTTCAGAAAAAGGAACTTTTGTATATATTTGAGTATAATTTACCTAAAGGTTAAAGCTTTCCACTCCGCTTGGAATGTGATTCTACAATATGAACTACTCTTTGATTGTGCCAAGTTCCTGCTGAGTTCCACACTCGCTCAACAGGTGTTCCTTTTTAGAGTGTCCCCCTTGATTGTTCTTGTTCTTTCCAAGGGATCACACCTGTGGAAACTCCTATCACCTTTAACAGACTCGCACCTCGGCACTAATGAAGTGGATTAACAGAGCTCCTCACCAGGGGTGTCGCTAGAGAGAGTGCATGACTGTGGGGGTGGAAGGGTGGGGTGGGTTTAGGGGGTGGAAACTTGAACCAAAATTAACTTCACACCAACTGAGAGTCAATGTTAGACTGACGCAATGGTCACACCTGTGGGTTGAAGATGGCTTAATGATACAATAACTGGGTCAAATTATTTTATTTTTAATTATTCACACGTTTCTACTAATAGCCAAGCCACACTACCTAAATAATGCATGATCAATTATATAGGTGTTGATTATATAGGTATAGGTCTGTATAGGGTATAAAATCAACAAATTATATCATTTCTTTGTAGGGTGATTCCACCATACCTTCACGAAACCTCAACTCTACTATCAGGATAGCTTATTAAAATAATTGTTTATAGTAGAGCTGTCCAATCTTTTTGGTTAAAAATGTGCCATACACATGAGCCTTACAAAAAATATACTCAAAGAAAGAAAGACTAACATAAAATATGTGTAGTTTATAGCAACACTGAAATCAAATTTCAATTGCAGTACAATGAAAAATATTATACATTTAAAAGTGCAGTGCATTGTATTGAAAAGTAGACATTGCAAATGAACGGCACTTGAAATCGGCACGTTGCATTTTGAAATTTGGAGCAATTCGGAAACTGACAATTTGCATCAACAGTTTGCTGTTCATAGGCCTCTATCAGGGTATCCTGTTTTTTTCAGAATGGTTCAGTGTTGAAATCTGCAGCATCTTTTTCTAGTACAGTAGTGCATTATCCAACCCTTTCAACTCCTCCACTTTTGTCTGAAAGGATAGTGCACATTTTTGTGCTGCTTCATGGAAATGGCAACTCAAAAACTCTGTCTATGGCAACTCCAAATGCATCATAGGATAAGTAGTCCCAAAACAGCATTAAAATACAGTACACAGGTGGTATTCTGGATGCAAGTTAATAGATTCTCGAATATTCTTTACAGTCAGCTGTTTGAACTAGGGCAATCTGTGTGATTCAAAATGTTCTTCCCTAGGGTATGGGCGGCTCCAAAATAATTCCCACAAACAGGACAATCGTATTCAATGAATTCGTACTATAAGAATTAATTTACAACAAGCGACTGCTAAATCTGGCCAGGACCTTGTTTAATCCAAGTTGTTTTTTATGAGAATTAACTGTATTTGCATTTTGACTGTACTGGTTTCCACCAGAGACTAACAGTTGCCCCTGTAATCGTTTCAAACCCATTAAGAGTCTTGCATGTGATACTCCACTTCTAAACCAAGAGAGTCATATTGGGGAGCTCTTTGAGTCAAATATCAATTGGACAGCGGTGTTTTATCAGATAATATTTTGATGCTGGGAACAAAATAATGTAACACACTGTAAGGAGGTGAATGGTGCATAGATAAAAAAATAAACTGTTCAGACAGGGTTTTGTAGTGCAAAACGCAGGTTCTTTATTTTACACTATTTTTTAAAAATAATAATCCCAAAAATCACAAATAATAATACTCCAGCCCTATACCAACAATGGTGTAGGGTAAGGCGGAATGGGTTCCTGCTCCCAATAACAAAAGTCCTACACTCCAGTAACCATGATCCTCCATGCACGAAACTGTGCCTTCTGGTGCAGGACGTGGTGAGTGTCTGTGCTGTGCAGTGGTGAAGGTAGTGCTCTAGGTGAGGTGCTGTCTCTGTGGCTGCAGCTCCTGGCCCCTAATCCTCCTCTGCAAGACAAACAACAAAAACCACAATGCTCCAGCTCAGATTTCATAACCAGCGTAAAAGGGGCCGTACTCACGCAACTGTATCCCCTTTATACTCTCGAACTCCTCCCTGCAATCAGCCTGGTGTCATGGTTTATCCAATCGCTGCCTGACCACTTGCAGCTATGCGTCTTCCTCAAGATGGCCGACTTCCGGTTTCCACCTACCATCGGGTCCGTCAGTCGAGGGGAAAACGTACAACCACGCTTACACAACGCCTTTTCTGGTCGGGAGGGAGATTTACAATAAATTCGCTCTCTGTCACACACACCCACCCATGAAACTTGGATAATGCAACCATTACGAAACTCCAGCACAACAGAGGCCAAGATGAATTTCAAATGCAGTTTTCATTGATTATCACCACAAGCTACTTTAATTTAGATACTGCTATCAGTCATGTAGCCGCATAATCTTACAGTTAGTCTTATAAGCTACTTCTTGGTTTGTTTACATTTATGCATTGGTTTTCTTCCTGGTGTTGTTTGTGGTGGAGACCTCCCTTGGTGAACAAACACATTGTTCATTGGTTTACAGCCTCCCTGCTGCTTCCTTCTCATCTTAGCATTCTTCCATTTGTTTTCATTTGATTTTGGCCAGAGGAACAGCAGCTTGGGTTCATGTAAGATGCACTTGACCGTAGGAAGTACATGAGACCTCATTCAAACAAACAGTCCCTTTAAGACTGTTCCAACATATGATAGTCATTTGTAAAGGAGGAAAGAAAAAAAAAAGTAGATTTATGGATGGCTAGGCTGTCTACAGACACCGCTGTCTGATTTAGGGGTTTTCCCTGATATTCATAACACTGTTACATTTGTGTGATTTACTGGTCTCGACATACTGTATCCCCTTTCTGTTTCTAGAAGACAAGTGGTATAAACTTACCTCCATTTCAGTATTGCATTTGTAATGATTTTTATTTTTGTCTAAGAACTTCAATTCCTAATCAATATCTAATATGTATCTACTGCCAAACTTAGCACTTAAACATCTATAAAACACAATACTCAAAATCAAAGAAAACTCAGTGTTATTGATCATTTAAAAAACAATATCAGTACCTGTGTGGTGAATGCAATTTAAATTCAGCTACTTTAAATATGCCACTAATATTTTGATTCTTCCCATTTTTTACTCAAATTCAAATAGGTTTATTTTATCTGGTCTAATTCAAAAAAACGTGGTCTGATTGCAGCTCTGCCGTTAGAGTTTGAACTACAACAGATTAAGTTATGAGTGGCTCATTTTAACAAAAACAAATACTTTATGTCAAGATCTCTACCGTTTTAAACCATTATGTCAAGATCAAGAGCTATGATCTCAGGATCTCAACAATTCAAACCGTTATGTTGAGATCCCAAGAAAAATGACCTCAGTATATCGACAAATTCAAACCGGTATGTCAAGATTGCAAGATCATGTAACTCTTGATCTCAACATAACAGTTTGAAATGTAGAGACAATGAGATCATTTATCTTGTGATCTCATGACAATTTTTAATTTGAATAACTGCAACTATTCATCTATAAAGAAACAACATGTATTCAACAGAAGAAAAGGGGAGCTCAATAGGGCCAACTTTCCAACATTTCAGTATGCTAACATACCTTTATCTATCTATGATAGATAGATAGATAGATAGATAGATAGATAGATAGATAGATAGATAATAACTTTAATTTGATATAGCACCCTTCACACCAAGGTGTCTCAAGGTGCTGCACAATATGGAAAAACAAAATCAGGAACATAGTAATAACAATAATAATAAAACAAAACAAACAGTCAATTCAAAAATACATTCAAAACAATTTTAATTTAAATTTAAAATACAAATAAAAAACAATTCCTAAGATTATAAAAACAATAATTACAAAAACATTAAAAGTTTTAAGAACAAGTCCACAGGATCACTGGAAAAAAGCTGCAGAGAACAAATATGTCTTAAGAGTGGATTTAAAATTCAGCACTGATGTGGAGTCTAAAATGCAGCCGGGCAGGGAGCTCACAGCTAAAACTATGCCCACCAAGAGTAACACATCTTGGAACCAAAGGCTTTAGAAGTCCAGAGCTGGACGAGCTAAGCTGTCTTCCAGGGATGTAAGGGCTGGGAAGGTCCATAATGTAACTAGGGCCCTGACCATGCAAAGCCTTGTATGTCAGCAACAGAATCTTGAAGGCAACACAAGAATGAACAGGAAGCCAATGCAGACACATAAGGACCTGGGTGATATGTTATGTCTGCCTAGTGCCTGTCAAGACCCTTGCCGCTGCATTTTGCACCATATGAAGATGATTCAGAGAACGAGTAGGAAGACCAGCAAAAAGAGCATTGCAGTAATCCAACCGAGAGGTTACAAAGGCATGAACGAGGATCTCTGCATGCCTGGGAGACAGAAAACAACAAACTCTGGAAATTTTCTTTTCTTTAGGTGATAAAACTCTGCCAACCAGAAATATGGTTTTCAAATGTGTAGTGTCTACCTGGACACCTAAACTGCAGACAACCGATGAAGCGCCAACAGTGAAATCACCAAAAGAGCAAGAAACCCTAGGAAAAGAATAGAGCTGGGTTTAGATCCCATTACCAACAGCTAAGTTTTGCTTGCATTTAATTTGAGAAAATTATTTGACATCCAAGCTTGTATATCTGCCAAACACGCAGATAAAACTGCTTCAGTATTGGAATTCATTTTTAAATAAATCTGTGTGTCATCTGCATAATAATGGAAGTGGACTTTGTGTTGTCATATCATCCAATGGCAGCATATAAATGTTAAAAAGGAGAGGTCCAAGGACAGAACTCTGCGGAACTTCATCAACAAGGCGAGCCTTAGAAGAATTATAGCCAGTGTAAGACACATATTGATGCTGGTCCAATAAATATGAGCGGAACCATTCCAGAGCATTCCCCCTCACATTTACCAGATTTTCAAGATGCTTCAGGATAATCTGATGGTCGATGGTGTCAAACGCAGCAGTAACAAAGAACCAGTAATGAGAGAGCACCCTCATCAGCATTGAGAAGGAAGGCATTAACAATCCTAACCATCGCAGTTTCAGTACTGTGTGATGTTCTAAACCCAGATTGAAATTTTTCCATTATATTATTTTGTGAGAGATGAGAGAGCAACTGGTCGGCAAAAGCGCGCTCAAGTAGCTTAGCCAGAAAAGGGAGAATAGATATAGGTGTATGGTGACAGAGTATCAGCACAACATTTAACAGCACGAGTGGGCCACGAGTCAATAGCACAGGTGGAATCTTTAGCCTTACTGATTAACCTGCATGTATCTGTGGAAGAGACAGGCGAGAAATCTGAAAGAACAGAGATGGCAGGATCAGACTATATATATATATATATATATATATATATATATATATATATATATATATATATATATATATATATGGCCAAAAGTTTTGCAACACTTAGAATTTTAGGATTGAGACATAATTAAAAAAATAACTATATGAACTAAATCAAAGAAACTACAAAATGGTATTGGAAAAGTCTACTGGAATCCTTACTTGTACAGTATTTAGAAATGTTGCATTTCTTTAAGTATATAGGAAACAACAAAGTGCTATGTAATTCAATATGTTAAAGTAACATTATTCAGCAAGTTTAATTCAAGTTTGATTTTCCCAGCATGGTTATATATCTCTCCCAAGATCAGCAAAATGTACTTTGCAATGAGCCTTAAACCTTAAAACATGTTGTATCTAATAGGTACAGTAGTACTAACAAATAAATACATTTGAACAAACATTGAGGTCTTTGTCAATGGTGTTATGCATTTAATTGTATCAGCAACTAATTTCCTAATGCAATATCCCTATTTTTAACTGTTCGTATTTGTGATTTTTCTAATAACTGTGCTTTTGTTTGCCACTCTTTGGAGCAGCTCTCCCGTGAAAGTCAAATCTCAATGAGAACTCCTGGTTATAAAAAGATTATATAAAAAATTAAACAAATTAAGCATTTAGTCAAACACATTGCAGTGCATGCTGCCTGAGGGTTAACTGATGTAGGGATACATGTGCTCAGCAGTGCTCGTCCCTTATTCATCTCACAATAAAGAAACCCACCAGTGTCTGTCTGTCAAACCACAATACTCCAGCAAAGCTTAAGCCACTTGACCCCAGCTTTATTTGAGTGCTTGTACAGGGAAGTACTTTCATGGTTAATGCAATTTATGGCAGTGCTGCTACTATTGTACCGTACAGGAAGAACTGGATAATGCACTGGTCTTTGTTGAATAACTCACTTATCAACAGGCCACAGATACTCTGTAAACCAGAACATCCTTTCAGGAAAAGCAAGTGGAAAATAATCAGATGTACTATGATAAACTCCTTCCTTAGGCTGCTGCATCCACGACAGGGAGAGCTACAGCCTACAAATGGATATGATCGGGCTGAAGTAATTAGATGTTTTCTTTTTTAAATACAATGGCAGGGTGCAAGGTTAGGCTGTGGTCATTTGCAATCAATATTTCCAGTTTCCAAAAAACCTAGAGTGGGTAAATAGGAAATTGCAAACCTTTTACAGTTCATCATGTACTTTTAAAGCGTTTAAAAAAAAAACTGCAGATGAGGAGGGTTGTCATTTAAGTGATTGCTATATCTAAACATACTAATTGTACAGAAAAGGTTTCTGTTATGGCTGCATATGCTTTGAAATGGTAGCAATCGTGCGTTGATATAAGCTGGAAAAGACATTAACCGTCTATACCAGTAGTGGCCAACCCTGGTCCTGCAGAGCCGCAAGGTCTTCTGGTTTTCATTCCACCTGAGTAGAATTACTTAATTGAAACAATTATTTCCTTACTTGGTCAACAGTAACATTTTTTTCCAGGTCTTTAGCCATTGATGATTTAAAGATACTCAGAAATTAAAGTTAATAAAGTATATTTAAGTGGTGTGCGTGGGGTTGAGTTATTTCACTGTGCAGGATCCCTGCCGACACTTCCGGTGTCAACACTGTGCTGTGTGCCAAATAGAGTCAGCCTGCTTAAATGACTTAAACAAATAATAAAATCCATCTTTTCAGAAGCCCTTTGATGGAGAGCTGCCCATCTGCTTGAAAAAAATCACATTTTAACTAACAATGTCGACAATTAAAAGGGCATATTTAAAGTTATTGCATTTAAAAAATAAATATCTTTGAAGAATTTATTAACCCCCCCCCCCAGAAATTAACAAAAGAAATATGAGACCCAGACTACAGTATTGCTCAGCTGTGCATTATCTGATCCTTATAACAAAACATATATTATAAAATCCTAATCTGTAGTAATAATAGCTGTCTGACAGGTTGCTTTGCAAAGCCACATAAAGTTTTAAAATACAAAAAAAATAAAAAATCTTAGGAGACTTTCACTTCCATTGGAAGATGCAGTTCCCACTGTCTCTCTGTAGGAGAGCGGGATGATGATCACAGAGGTGGACAAACTATTTTTTACAGCATTTTTTTTTTCTTTCAGGTTTGGCACACTGTAAAGCAATCCTCGACTACCACGATGTCTTAGTTTTTACTGAAGCCAAAAAACATCCACACTAATGAATGTTTTTTTGTTTGTTTGTTTGTTTTTCTACTTTTTTTTTCTTTTGTGCTGGTGTACAGAACAGTCTCATCATTGGATTCTTTTGTACTGCTTGCCTGGTTGCCAAAGCACTGAGGTTGCTTTTCCGGTATGCTTTCCCATGTGCATCGCATTTCATATATACAGTACGCAGGCGCGAGCGCTGCCACAAAGCTCAAATCACGGCCAACAAAATATGCATTGATAGGTTTGTATATTTGATTCGAATTTCAAACATTTAGTCATTTAGCTTCAAACTTTTTTTTTCGTTTGTACAGCTGCCCCTGCATTTTTTAAATTATTTTTAAAATCGTCCAAGCAGTGGGGAGCGTCGGATATTTTAGTGAATAACATTATTTCACTGGAGTCGAGCGACTGAATTAAGGGCTAATTGTACAGCTTTTCTATTTATTTTTAGACCCAGTTTAGACTACAGTATTCCATCGATATTATACTTGCTTAAAGAGACATTTTATCTGAACCTGTACAATGAAGCAGTCGTTGTTTGGCAAAGTAAATCAATAATAATAACTGCGTGAGATATAAAATTCAACAGCAGAACACATACTACATGGTGGAGTGGAGATGCTGCAGACTGCTTTAAATCATTATACTGATGCCAGCCAAAGCCACAGAGCAAACCTCTATAATAATAGTAATAATTTATTCATGTTTAATTTATTTAGTTGTGTTTTATCTATAAACAATGTGTGTAAATTACGTTAAAACGATTGTTTCTTTCCCTTAAAGTCTACATTCCACACTGACTTATTTACAATACCGTGTGTGTGTATATATATATATATATATATATATATATATATATATATATATATATATATATATATATATATATATATATATATATATGCATGCTAAGGTACTAATGCCGTGGTGAGTAAATATCACGGTATACCATCATACCGTCACACCCCTAGTGTAAATACACATGTACTGTATTATTTACCAAGTAACGACTATGTAAATACACAGTAATTAGACTCCTAATGCAGAGTGTTACCTGCATAATATTTAAGCATACTTTATTGTTTGTTAAAATTAACTTCATACTGGTTCTCCTCACTCCGCAAGGTACATTTTTTTATGTATCTCTGCTTTACAAAATAAGTTTTTGATTTTGACCCTCAGCATCTATGATGTTCCTGTTTTGAGCCCAGTCTGCACTTTACTACGCATTTTCCACACTGAGACCTGAATGATCCTGCTTGCAGAGGGGGGGAGAGCAGTCATTGGAACAGCGAGCAGACAAGGAATCATGTTCAGAATCAAGGCAACTGAAACACAGCATAAAGATCCCATTGTGATGCAGTAGACCCCAGTGCTACAGTGATGCTGAGAGAGTTAATAATCTCACTGTAGAAATGCTCTCTGCAACCAATTCCCTGATCGACCACTGTAACTTAAGGCTTGATGCTATCATCAAAACATTTTTTTTTTCAAATAATGAAATAAACCAGCCAAGAGTCTTTTTTTTTACTGTATCATTTTAAAAGCCGCCCCTATTTTCTTCCAGGAGATAAGGGGAAGAAGAATTTAATGTGGTTTGGGATACATAACATACATTTGCACCTTTTGAAATTGTGTTCTTAATTTGGCTAAAAAGGCTTTGAAATTCAATACCAGCTTCTTTATCCTTTTTCTCTTCCTCCCTTGAAACCATTCAATCCATGCTCACCCAACCCTGCTACACTTGTAATGTTCATAAAACCTGATAAAAATGTATGAATGTTTGAACCAGGGCCAAGTTCAAAATTCAGTGTCAAGAAAAACAGGAAATTGATTTATGAGCTGCAGGGTAAGCAGTGGATGTGATGCATTGCTGGACAGGACAGCACATGTCCCACGAATTACTTAGTGTTTTTAAAATAAATAACTTGTAGACAAATTAAAATTGTACTAGCAAGACAAACTGCTATCGAACATGGCCCTCAAACAATTATGCTCTACTGTTTCTATTACTATATTCATATTGTTATTCTTATTCTTATTTGCAGAGTTGTTGTCATATTTAAATAAAAACAATAATTATATATGTATTTGTAATACTCTTTGTGATTTATTTTTATTTTGAAGTGGACAACGGTGGAGTCAGGATTCGAAACACAGGCCACCAGAAAGACTGTAGCTTCAATCCAGCACTTTAGACCTCTGAGCCTCACTACACTAGGACGAGTAGCAGTAGAATAAATAATTATTAAAATGATTAATGTCATGTCCACATTCCAACCAGTAGCAAGTTCACTTATAAATCTCATAAGAACTGAGAGGAGGCCTGGTTAGTATCAAAACTTTGACAAGTCAGGTCTGAAAGGATCCCAATGATTTAACAAACATGACAAGATAACCCAGTCCATACCCTCACCACTCTCCACCTGTCCTGAGTTTGTCTCCACTTCAGAAGTCTTGAGCACAAATTGGTAAAAATGCTAATAGCAAAGTTGTAGTAAGAAAAAGAGTTAATTATCTTGACGAATATCTCAAATAGATGACATCAAAAGGCATAGATCTTTTGAAGTTCTTTTTTTTTTTTGAAATCACTAATTGGATTTCTACTACTTTTATTGGCTTTTTAAATGTTTTATTTACATAAAGTGTATTTCTGTAGCAACATGATGTTCACTAGGCTACCATTTATAGTTTTGAGAGTTTTTGTATCTTAGCATCAATGTTTCTAAAACTAGAATGTAATACTAAATATTTAATTTACCTTTAGTTAATTTGTTTCCAGTTCTGTAACATCACCAGGTGTTTCTTCTCCTTCCATGGCACAAATTAAACTCCCTCCCTGTACCCACGTTCCTGTGTATGGCGCGTCATTTTTTATGCAGAAGGGCCCTCATACCCTTACACATAAGCTTCCAAAAAAATGTCCATTATAAAACCATTCACATTTACACATTCCTAACCTTTAACAAAGTAGAAACCAAAAGAGCCCCCACTTCAGACCTCATCCAGTTAATCAGCAATTATTGCTAATAAGCCACCCATTCTGCCAAAGAACTGGCTGCTTCTTAATACGGCACTCCCACACAAAACCTCCCGCCTGAGACTGAACCGAGCTGGTAAACAAGGTAGGGTCCTGTGCATGGTTATCCTGAGAAGATAAGTGAGGCATGAAACATTGAGATTGATTAAATAAATGGGAGATTTATAGGCATCACCAGTCATAAAGCATGCAAGCTGTTCATTCACAGTTGCCCATTTGAATAGTAGAGGTACAAAAACTGTCCCGGCTACTACAAAAAAGCTGCAGTGAAATAAGAAATCAGACTCAAGAATAGTCTTGCTCTATGATCAAACAGCTGATTTTGATATTATTGTTCTCAATGAACTAGACGGTGATGTCAGGAAATATTGTTTTGCCAAACATTAGGCATGAATTCCATAACAAACCCAGGGTGGACCTTGTATTTTCAGATGACAACAGGCTAAGATTTAATCACTCTTTCTGGATAACTCATTAAGTTGTTACAATGGAGAATGAAACAATAATCTCCTCTCTATTTTGATTTCCGACCTGTGTAAACCGGGCGACTTCTGTAATTAGTCCAGCTACTTCAAACTGGAACCCTGCCACAAGTTGCATATTGATCCTGTAGACAGGACTCTGTCACTTTAAGAGTGTATTAATAACAATGGGTGCCTCACCCCTCTGGTTATAACGGTTGGTCCCTTACCCAGAGAGCCAGATAATGTTGACACCAGGTGTGAGAAGTACGAACTTGTCTGGACCCGAGCTGGGTCCAGGCCCACACATAAACAGTTTAGTGAATTGTATGCAGCTCTGCTCCATTGTGTTCACCTAAATAAACAGAATGCTGCTTCCAAGTCTTGTTGAGGTTAGTTTTCCTACAGCTAACCAGAGACACTTAGGGAAATCATCACAGGAGGCATTATGGGCAATTGAGAAAAGGTCTATATGACGAAAACTGAGAAAAGGTTTGTGACTTTTTGGTTCTACAGTGCAACCCAATATGACAGTGTTTTACTTGTAACCAGGTGAGCACTGATGAGCTGAATGGTCTCCTCTTGTTCAGAAATCTCTGTAGGTTTTCTTATGTTGTTAATACAGGAATCTGAGCAAATGACTTAAAACCTTTTGAATTACTTTATTAAATACACATTGTTGTGTAGGTCTGGTGTACTGCCATCTTCCTTTGCACTTTGTTTTTTTATGCAATTGTCTTATAAAATAGTTTTAGCACAGACAGACACAGAAAACCTCACCCAGGCTACATATGCTTAATGTATGTAGTAATATGTAACAGGGCGAGATGCCCTACAATGTATTTATTTTCAGAACGGGTTTTCCCCCTCCTCCCCTGTGCAGATTATTGTTTTATGTTTGTTTATTATGATTTATTATATTTATGACGGCGAGGTGCCGTGTGTTCTGTTATTATTTTTGTATTTAGTTATTGTATTTATATGACGGCGAAGTGTCGCGTGTTTTGTTTTTGTTTTGTTTAGGGACGACGTAGCCAAATGTTTGTTTATATTTGTGTAGTAGCGTGGATGGGTAGCCCCATCCACAGTAATTAAAAAAAAAAAAAAACAGTGCAGATTGTGGCCGAGGGGTAATAGAATAATTGCAAGCTAGTTAAACCCCTCGGCCACGATATATAAACCTGCAGCTCTCTGCACTCGGGGTGGGTGTGTTAGTAGCGAGAGTAGAGAGCGAGGAGCGAGAAAAACATAAATTAAAAAGCTATAGGAACAGAGAAGGCTACAGCCCAGCCTGATCTGTATTACTTATTACACTTTGTGTTCGTTATTATTTTTGTTTACTGTTTTATTTTCGCTCTGTGAGCAAGTGTTTTTGTTTAAATAATTATTTTGTTTTTGTATTTAAATAAAACAGCGCCGCCATTAACTGCAGTACTACTGGTGTCAGTATTTTTACTTCCTGCATCTGGCCTTGACGTCACCACCCAGCCAATCCTGTCACATAATACAATAAAAAAACAACATCAAATTAATTAAAAAAAACGTTTTGTCTTCAGAAAGACTTCTAGTAAAAACTTTTTTTTTGTTCAGTATTTATTACCTATTCAGAGCATTTTTATAGTTTTGGATGCTTAATGTACATTCAAAATTGTAATAGTCTCTCACAAAATCTCCAGAAAATGTGGATTTTTATTGTTAAGTAAACATTAGGGAATTACAGCTCACCTAAAATAAAAATACTGCTTCTGTTAACAAATTCAGATTTATTCCTCCACTGAGAAGCTCAGAGTTTAGTTTAATTCTCATAGCACCTGGAAAACTATTAAATTATATTTATATTATATTTATATCAGTCTTCAGTTGAATGCAGGCTATATTAAGCCACATTTCTATATGCACCATGAAACCAGTGTGTAAAACTCAATCTCATCTTATTCCAGTATCAAACTGGGGCTGCTAGTTGTTCCATCTGCTGTCTAAAATACAATTTACAACCGGACATTAAACAAAAGTCATGTTTCACATTTTTTTAGAATTGCAATTTTTACAGTAATTCACCAAACTTCAGTACAATATATTCCCAGCCCTAATGTTCTGCCTGCCTGATTTCTTTTTTCTTTTTTTTTTGCAGAACAAAATTTCAAGCCTGCCATGTCTTTCACTCCTTAGGTAACTTCCACCACAATTGTGAGTCGGAGAGATCGTGTTCTGTCTAACTGGGGCTGACAGTTGAAATCGATTTGATCTCAATCTGCTGCTGATGGAAATGAGCAAGCCTTATTTCAAATCGCTTTCAAGTCAGTGACAGTGGCATTTGGAAATGTGGCATTAGATGTCGTCCCCATTTTTGGGAAATAAAAGTCTTGTAATATCTTGGTATATGATTCACAAACCCTGGGGTACTTTCTATAATGACAATTAATACCAGTTTTCGCATACATTGAAACTGGTTTCGGTATTATTTAACTCACTGACATTTGATTGACCTAAATTAATGCATTTTTCTGCTCTTTCAGCAGAAATGTGAGCTGCCCAGAGGATTTGTAGCACAAAACAAGTTGAAGGCAGCTCTTCCATGTTGATTTTTATCTGAACAGGAATGCATACGACTTCTGTGAACTGTGGCAGCCAACAGCAGAACACAAACCAGATTTTGAAATATGTAACTGTTAGGGGGAAAAAAGAAGCCTGTTTTTGCTTTTACATTTAGCAACCGGCTAAAGCTAGATTTAATCTGAGAAACTACCAAAAAATCCTGCTCTGCAATTTTGAATGATTAAAAAAATAGACAGATGGAACTATTATTACATCTTTCACTTGGGTTGGACTATGCTGCAGTGAAATCAGCTATTTGCTCGCAAGGTTGTAAAAGACCCCATTCTGAACCCCAGTGATTACCCTGATCTCTTTCTGCAAGCAGGTTCATTTGGGTCTTATCGTAAATGGTTAACAGAGAATTCTCAGGGCAGGTTGAGTGAGCACACAGTACGGCTCAAAACAGGAAAAGACGTCAATGGCTCCAAGGGTCAACATCAACTGCAAATTGGGCCCTTTTCACTAAACTTTAAAGGCTGTTTTAAGGAACGTTTTGTTTTTTTTATTCAGTCAAGTTTGTAATTCATAATACCCCTTTCAACTGTTTTTGAGAGGGTCTATTAGTTTATTCTAAAGTACTATGGAAGAGAATGTTTGTAGAGGTTTTCACTACAGTTTTGTGAATGCTAGTATCGGTTTTGAATTCACACTCTGAAAACCAAAACTCTTCCTAAAGGTGGTCCTTAACTGTTTTTTTGTTTCCAACACAGAATCCACAGGAGCTTTACAGCCCATAGGACACAGGGATTTATGAATTAGGCAGGCCCTGTATATATAAGGGCAGTGTGTTATAATTTGATTTAAAAGATAAACAGAACCAAATCTTATTTTAAAAAGAAAGAAAAATAAAGATCAATAAGCACAGTCTATGAAAGGTTTACATTCATAACCTCCGCCACCCACAACTACGCTCTGAAACTACTTCCCTGAAGTGCAGACATTTGAAATGGCTGCCTAAATTCTATAGAAGCTCTGTGACAGGAGAAGGTGCAAGGCATTAGGGGAGGTGGGTCTGCTAGTTTCCCCCTACCTACCCTCAGCTGTGAATACTCAGACCGATCAGCTGTATGTAATATAATAATAATATCTTTATTTTTATATAGCACCTTTCATATTGGACCACCATCACAAAGCGCTTTACAGAAGTAGGCTGTGAACTGTGCATTATATGCAGAGTCACTTACAATAGGACATTGATTTAACATCTAATAAAATGAAAACAGGGTGTAACAGGATCAAGAATGCCCTGTTAAAATTTATTTTACACTTATGTTATTATTTTTTTATAAAATTATTTTATGATTTGATTAGTGCACGCTTTGTGTTGTTTGACACGTTTTGATAATTTGATTTGTATCACGTTATGTTAGTAATTGAATTATTGATCAATTTACACACCTGAATATAAATAGCACATGTTTTCACAAAAGGGATGTCCATCCTGGGGTTTGTTGTATGTCTGTGCAGGAGTGTGAACGCAGTGTTTGGAGCGGGGAACGACGAGTGAGAGACGGAAACGGACCAGTAAATGGAGTATCCCGACAATTAGTATTGGGCTGATGGTATGCCGGTGTGGAATAATGAGTGCGAACGGCCGAGTGTTTTTTTAGCCTATTTGGTAGTCGGTTGGAGTTTAAGAAGTGCACAGAACAGGCTATATTGCGATGCTGGTTTCTCTCTCTGTCTGTCTGTCTGTCTGTCTGTCTCTCTCTGTCTGTCTGTCTCTGTGTTCCCCCTGCGCGGACATTGTGTGTGTGTTGGGGGATATTTGTACTTTTATACCGTGGTATTGTTTTTATTATGACAGTTTTACCGTGTTCTTTGAGTGTGTATCTCCACTTTATTGCTGGGTAGCAGCGTTGTTGCATTTGCACTTTAATACATGATCTAATTCATGTGAACTTTGTTTAACTGCTTGAAATCTTGCTACCTGTTAATAGGTGAATGGCATTGCTTTATTATCAGTACCGTTTGAAACTAGGTGTTGCTATTGGAAGTTTACAATAAACAAACGCTTGTTGAAATGTGTCTTGATTTTTCTTGGTGACCTTGTTCCTACATTTTTAGATCTGTTATCTGAATAAAAAGAACCTAAAGGATCTTCTGTAATTGTTCGGTGCCTTATCGTGCTTAACTGGCGTAGTCAGGCTACATTAGTACTTTTACATTCAACACTTGCTACATCTTGTGATATTTTTGTAATTAAAGGCAGGTTTGTGGGGCGTTTTTACGCTTCCTTGACCTTGCAGGTGTTACAAGAAGTAGGCTGTGAACTGTGCATTATATGCAGAGTCACTTACAATAGCACATTGATTTAACATCTAATAAAATGAAAACAGGAAAGTACACGTACAGTCCTAGCAGCTCCAGTTTTCATGCAATACCTAAACTTTTTTAAGTAAACACTAATTCTTAACTGCTTCTATCTAATACTAGATATGAACACATATTAAAATAAAAATCTAACAGTAAATACTGTATCAACAATTCCGTTTCAGATTGCTGTATTACAAAAAAATAACATCAACTGGACGTTGTTAATTTTGATTCAAATAGATTTATTTTGTATAGTATGGATGGAAACTTATTTCAATTACCATTCTATCAAATTGTTTTGCACTGACTGACTAACTTTCAACATGTGATCATGCTTTGTAATACACTGCATGACCACCACCTAACTTTAAGCAATAGCAATATTTTGGGATAAAACCCACAGATAAAACAACTCTCTCGGACATTAAATACTGAAATTTGCATATAACATTTTACAGCAGTGGAATAAAACCGTAGGTGTGCAAAGTATACATTTGTCCTGATTTATAAGTCCCGAAGTCTATATTTTACTGCTGCAGTAAAAGCCAGTTTCCCCAATGCAAATATTTCTAAAAAGCAGCACAGAGTCCCTTGTTTGGAGTTTGCAAAACCCTTATACGTTTACAAGTTATTTTTTGTGTTATGCAGATCAAAGCGAGGTTATGAAAGCTTTTAGTCTTTCTCGTGACTTTTCCCACTTTTTTGAAAGTGCAAGAAAGTCGTTTTGAAATAAGCAAACCTATTAAGTCATATTTATTACTAACAAATATAAATTATAATAGATTTTGTCAGACCCAATGAAATGTTTAATATACATCTATTTAAAAAAAAACAAAAAAAACTTTACTCTCATTATTAGAACAAAATCCCTATTTGTCAACTCTGGATCTTCCAGCTTTCCAGACTTCTAAATTATGAATGAGAAGCACTGTTAAAGATGTTTTTATGTCTAATAGTAGTTCATGAGAAAGATCTTCGTTTTTGTGATTTATATAAGTTAATATGCCAGGTGTATGGATGAAAGGGGATATAGTGGAGGCGGTCATACTGTACGTACAGGTAGTGGACTAAAAAATGGAAACACCTGGGTAAATGAGGGACACCAAGTATATTGAAAGCAAGGGCTTCCACACAGGTGTGGCTCATGCGTTAACTAAGCAAATAACATCCCAGCCTGCTTAGGGTCATGTATAAAAATGCTGGACAGGCCTGGTTGCCTATAATTATGGCTAGCATGGCTGCAAGAGGAGATATCAGTGACTTTGAAAGAGGGGTGATTGGACCAAGAGCTTCAGAGACCAAAACAGCTTAATTTGCTGATGTTTCACGAGCAACGGTGTCTAAGGTGATGTCGGCATGAAACTCCGAGGGAAAGACATAATCAGCAAAGGGCAACAGTGGGAGGAAGCGCATACTCCAGGATCATGATATCCATGCATTAATTCGAAGTGCAAGGCAAAACAGGCATGGAACTGCAGATCAATTGACTGCAAATTTCAACCTGGAGCGCGAGCAGCCAGTTTCAACAAAAACGGTCCACCGAGAACTCCACAGCGCGGGATACCATAGTGGCCCAACACCCTATTAAGTGACTTTACATTGGTGTTTCCATTTTTTGTCCACTACCTGTATGTCTGTATGTCACATTTACATGTTTGCATATATCTGGAGACTCGTTTATCAGATTGTGATTAACCATTTCATTGTTAATTTGTATTCTATGCTGCTGTCTACATACTATTGTGTATGGTATGGTGTGGCAAAGTGGTTAGTAGTGTGCAGTGCAGGAAACAATGTGACCGCACAAAGTTCCAAGGACAAAGGATATTTTTTATTTTGCTTACCTTTAGTAATCCTTCTCAAAAATAATAGGTGGCTGGTGATACACAACTATGCAGCCTAAAACAAGGGTTTCAATCCCATAATAGTGTATCAAAACAGTGTTGCAAACAGTACAACACACTACAAACAGAAACAACACAGTCCAAGTCCAGTGGGTGAACATGCTGTTTGTGACGTGGTTGTTTTGCTGCAGTGATTTCGAGGTTGGTGCTGGCCTCTTAGCTACAGCTCCCGGGGTGTAAGTTTAACTGTCTAACAATCGCAAAAACAAAACGTTATCACTCAACACTGACAACACACGGAACCTCGCGGTTTTTACATCCATTTGCCTGTCCTTCAGTAGCCAAAAGCAAGGAAGAGTTTACCTCGCCACACCACTTTTATACTGTTAGTCCGCCCCTTGATAGTGAGTGCATTTAACCTTTATCCAATCCACGATTGCCACCTCGCCAACCATGGGGACAATGGGTGCGTTCACGACACACAGACTTTCGTCATTCTGCGCAGAATCTGCACAGAATCGGAGCAAGTAGCCAATGAATTTTCAGAATCTTTGCAGAATCTGCGCAGACTTAGCAAAGTCTGCCTCTCGTGAACGCACCCAATAATTTACAGTATTGTGGCTCCACCCCTTTTCTGGATGGCCGACTTCCAACTTTCCCTGGAATTAATTGACAGCTCATCCAGTCAAAGGCACATTGCTCCCTTGACACAGCACCCTCACAGATAGAGAGGCAGATTTATAACCAGGAGTCATTGTCTCTCTGTTACACATAGTCATCAACGTTTTCATTATACTGACAGCTCTAATTTAGAATGCACAGTCGTGGCGAGGGATGTGTGTTACTGGCATATGTTCTTGTTATAACAGAAATCATTTAGTGCTGCTTGAGAGCCCATAACAGCTCAGCCCAAACTGCAGTAAGAGACACACATGGATTAATTTATACACAACACAATGGAACTGGTCTGTGAAGGTCTTTACACCAAAATGCAGTTTGCAATTTGTTTTGTGTGATAGTAAAATAAAACTGTTAATATTAACCAAGAAACCAAAAAATAAGGTTTAAGGACTCAAAAGTACTGCATGCCTAAATTGTTGCTTGTTACTAGTAATATTATGTTTCACATAAAATGGTACCAATTGTACATGGTGGAATGTGGTTTAATTGAAAAACACATTTTTGAGTTACACAACTAGGAACAAACACATCAGGTATTTATTTTAAGGGCCTTTCAAGCGCAGTTGTTTGTTTATCATTTTGTAACTTGAAATGGTGTTTTTTTTAAACCTTTTGAAAAAATAGATCAATTTACACCAGTAAAAAGAAAAACTTTTAATGTTTTCAATGTTTGTACACTGCGGTTCTACCTCTTTTCAAATATATAGCCTATATTTGAAAAACAGCCGAGTTCCCGGATCTTTTTTGTGTAATGATTTTTAAAAAAAATCACATGTATTAATGTTTTACTGCATGATACACATTTAAATACTATATACCGTAAAACTTCAATTAAACGCCTCCAGCGTTTATTTACAAGATCTGCCTGCAGACTGGGCTCGTATTGGAGACCGGCGTTTATATTAGATCACTCGCTTCACATGCTTCATGCGGTCATTGAGGAGCCGCTAACACACAACCGTGTAGCAACATCGTAACTCAATTTAAACATTCCAGCAACTTTGTTAAACGGTTGTGTGTCAGTGGGAACTAAGCAACAGTTTTGTTTTATAACAAAATTACATTGTCTTGTACACCCTCAAATATAAAGCGAAAGTATTATTCCAGTCTTTTTATATGCATTGATTAACAAGGATACGGTATGCAAAACATTGGAAAATGAACAAGCAGAAGTACGGATTTCTATTTAAAAACGGAATTAGATCTACCATTGTTAATAATAATAATAATAATAATAATAATAATAATAATAATAATAATAATAACAGTTAAATCAACTAAAATACATCCCTGTAGATACCAGAACACAGGCATGTAGGCTACTTGCAGCACATTATTATTATTATTATTATTATTATTATTATTATTATTATTATTATTATTATTATTATTATTATCTTGTTTCTGACCTCTCAGAACTATATTTGCTATTATCCTCATGCTCACTGGTAAATCCATCTCAGTTACATATGTGAGCAGGAGGGAAATGTAGTTCTGAGAAGTCCATGTGAAGCCATCTTGAGGCAGGGAATGCAGTTTAAAAGTTTAAAAAAGTGGTCAAAATGTTTAAAAAAAACCCAAGCGATATACACACCTTACGTAAACAGTTGTAGCAACACATGGGAACATGTAACACAATAAAATAAAAAGGTCCTTATATACCCTTTAAAACCCATTAAAAGCACTTTCAAAATATGATAAATCTCAATATTGGAACAACTCAGAACAACCACAGATATCATAAAAATGTCATGGAAGGGAATTTTTTTTTAATGTCATTTAAAAAGTCTGGGATGCTCTGGCAGTGTGTATGGAGGTCGTCATCAGTTTTCAAGTTCAGTAAGTAAGCGATTCAAACAGCAGACACAGAATTGGAAGTTTCATATGTCAAACTGCTAACAATAGCATCTGTGGTGTTTCGCAGAGAAACATTTTTTTAGTCTAAACATCACTACACCTTCATCTTCTCTTCAAGTTTGTGTTCCACACTTATGTTTTTTCCCCATATTCTCCCCACACAACCAGCAACAAAAACAAAAAAATGAAACATTCCTCAAAGCAAAACTATTTCACTTTTCTATACCCTTCAGATTCAAGAAGAAAACATTACCAGCAACCATTCTTACATCCATTTCCTCTTTCATCAAGATCAATGATAATAAACGTATGCTAATGGATTTTTCCCTCAAGTCCTTGTCATTTTATTACAATGTAAGTAAGAAGGGGTTGTTTTGGTTTGCGTCTTGACAACAATTAAGAAGATTTAGTTCTCCTTGCTGCTCTGGAGCTGGCCCCGCTTCCTCTTTGGAAACGGAATGGCCGCACTGTCTTCTTGTATTAATAACTCCAAGTTTTGAATAGCTAGAAGGAAAATAAACAAACTTGAACTTATCTCATCTTGAAAGGCACTTTCTCTGGCCCCAACGAGCCAACACTAGATTTATGGGGCTTTTCAAAGTCAGTCTTTCTCAAGCAGCACTGTGTGACACACTAAACGAGGCATCAGTCAGTTAATCAGCATTTACACAGGGAAACATTTAAAAGTATTCTGCACAGTAGGTCATTCCTATTATGCTACCACTTCTACTAGAACATAAGAACATAAGAAAGTTTGCAAACGAGAAGAGGCCATTCAGCCCATCTTGCTCATTTGGTTGTTAGTAGCTTATTGATCTCAGTATCTCATCAAGCAGCTTCTTGAAGGATCCCAGGGTGTCAGCTTCAAGAACATTACTGGGGAGTTGGTTCCAGACCCTCACAATGCCTTCTATTTTCTGTTCTGAATGTCCCTTTATCTAATCTCCATTTGTGACCCCTGGTCCTTGTTTCTTTTTCAGGTCAAAAAAGTCCCCTGGGTCGACATTGTCTATACCTTTTAGGATTTTGAATGTTTGAATCAGATCTCCCATGTGATATTTATAATGCACATTTTTATTGCCTGCATGCAATACTTTACACTTTTCTCTATTAAATGTCATTTGCCATTTGTCTGCCCAGTTCTGAATGCTGTCTAGATCATTTTGAATGACCTTTGCTTCTGCAACAGTATTTGCCACTCCTCCTATTTTTGTGGCGTCTGTAAATTTAACATGTTTGCTTACTATACCAGAATCTAAATCATTAATGTAGATTAGGAATAGCAGAGGACCTAATACTGATCCCTGTGGTACACCACTGGTTACCTCGCTCCATTTTGAGGCTTCTTCTCTAATCAGTACTTTCTGTTTTCCACATGTTAACCACTCCCTAATCCATGTGTATGCATTTCCTTGAATCCCTACTGCATTCAGTTTGAGAATTAATCTTTTATACAGGACTTTGTCAAAAGCTTTCTGGAAATCTAAATAAACCATGTTGTATGCTTTGCAATTATCCATTGTCAATGTTGCATCCTCAAAAAAATCAAGCAGGTTAGTTAGACACGATCTCCATTTCCTAAACCATGCTGACTGTCTCCCAGGATATTGTTACCATATAGGTAATTTTCCATTTTAGATCTTATTATAGTTTCCATAAATTTACATATAACAGAAGTCAGGCTTATTGGTCTGTAGTTACCTGGCTAGTAGTACTATGACTACTTGTGGCGGAGTGTCCTGCCCCTATATATATTTGTGCACTGTATTTGTATTTTTGTTTGTGGCGCGGATAAAAGCGCTGCGTCTTTTGTTATTTATAATTTAAAACCTTGTGAGGATGCGTGGCTGATCAGCTACTGATTATTTAACTAGCTGACAGTCACGCATCCTTACTAAACTCGTGCAGACTGTGATGGCGAGGATAAAAGCACCGCGTCTTTTGTTATTTGTTATTTATAATTTAAAACCTTGTGAGGATGCATGGCTGATCAGCTACTGATTATTTATCTAGCTGATAGTCACGCATCCTTACTAAACTCGTGCAGACTGTGGCCGAGGGGTAATAAGATAATTAACATCTTGTTAACCCCCCGGTTAGAGAGCTATTACTATTACTACTACGACTACGACTACTACTACTAATACCACTAATACATTGCATAAACCCTTTTGCAGGCATCTACCTTTTTGTTTGCAATGCTATTAGCACATATTTTCAGACTAACAAAATAGTTTGGGTTCTAGCAGCTCAAACTGTGCAAAATGGTTAGTGTTGCAATAAGAGACAGAGGAACATATTATATATCACTGAAATTAAGTTTGGACTCAGGAACTACTATTCAATAAAAAGGGGTTTTACTTTAGAATGATGCTGTATCTTCCATGCACAGAATAGCATATTTACACAGTATAAGATGGCATTTTGACAAGTCTTTAATGGTGATGGCTTGATTTCTCCTATGTGATTTATATAGTCAGTTATATGCTATTTTCTTTGCTTCTATATGTATCATTATTCAAATTAGATTGTGCAGTAAGTAGCAGTCAATTCGGGAATACAAATGATCCACAAATTGCTCAGTGTGAATCTACATCCTGAATAAAGATCTGTCCAGATTAAAGTGTTTTTCTAACGTAAAATTATTGGTCTACATCTAAATAAATTTACTGTGTGGTATTGAAACTCAGCTATATTTTATAAAACTACAGTTTAAACTTAGTGTGGGTGGCTATGAGAATTAAACTGGCATTCCTGTAGCTGTCTTGTGCTTTAAAGAATGCACTTAACTCATTTTAAAACACAAACCTCCAGAGTATGTCCCATTATGGACACCAAAAGTACAAAATAAACTCAAATGGGAAAAGCCTATTCATATTACATCATTTCCTCAAGATAACATTATCTCCTAGTGGAAAGAATGACATTCCAGTTGATAAAAAACAAATGCCATCAAGTCCTGCTACTACTGTGGAGTGTTAGGATTTGGATGGGAGATCAAGGTCTAGATTCAAAAGAAACAAGTTGTAAAGACACCAGACCTGGACACACCTACAATTGTAATTGTGTCATTTGTAATTCATTGCAAGAACCTTGGCACACCTGTGTGATTTTATTTGTAATTGTAATTATAATATAATTACAGTTCAATTACACACCTTTCCAAGCTTAATCATTCACAGTTCCATGTTGTGTTTTACACTGAGCAAACATTCTTCTTCACTTTTAGTTACCCCATTTGTTTGAAAAAAACGTTATATAGTATGTTTCTGTATTTCTACCTGTGATTATTGCTTGGTAGAATAAACCTGTTAATGTGTGTAGCCATTTATGTGACTTTTTAGTGTAATTGTAATTATAATTGTAATTAATTGTAATTGAACAAAATAGCATTGTAATTGTAATTGCAATTCTAATTCTAATTGAGCCCAGGTCTAAAAGACACAGTCAAATCAGATATGGATGAAGCATTTATACAGGGCTGGTGACATCACAAATAACTAAACTAAACCTGTCAGGTCTGCTTTCCTCTAAATATCAGAGCATTAGTAGGACATTTAATGGCAGACCATGGCATGTGGCATTACAGCTTTTACTGTGATCACACAGCTATTTGCGGTATGATGTCAAGGCCGGGGGGGTGGTATTAATTGTGCGAAGCAGATTTAAAACCTAACAAATCCCTCAGTGGTAAACTGGTGTTTCAGATAATTCCTTTTAAGTCTTTTAAAGCATAATACAGAATTCAACTTAATTCGCTGATTATCGTCTACATGCATACAAAGTAAAGTACAATGTCAATTATATGTTTGCTTAACATAGCTGAGTGGCTAACCTGTATTGATTCAAGGGCATAGACAATAAATACATTTGATATATTTATTTATGGTGTACTGAAATAGCAACACTTTACAGCATACAATAACAAAACATGTTGAAAACAAAAGTTTTTCGAAGTGTTATTAGCATTATATATAAAAAATATAATTCAATGTATTTTTCCTAAATAACCCCCCTTTTTTAAAGTAGATCTGCACTATTGCTTTCAGTATCATCAATATGTATGACACTAGCACGGATTTCAAACCACATTAGCCATGTAGGCTATAGAATGAACATCAAGAAATCACACCAAATAGTCACAACATAGACAGACAGCAGCCTTGCTCATTGCTAGTGTTCCTGGGTCACTCTGCATATCTTAGTTCTGGAAATCTTTTAGCTGGCCAGGGGGTTAGCAAGGGCTGAATAAACGGCCCAGTCGCTTTGCTGAAACCCGAGAAGAGAGATTAGCTTCCCGCCCCCCATCCCCAAGTCTGGCAATGTGCCGGCCGCTGTACTTATCACACTGCCAAACAAGTCAATCAGAGTGGGGAGTTTCTAGCAGCAGTGCGGGCCAGCAGGAAGGCCAGTCTATCACTTCTTTCCTCTCCTCATTACACACTCACAGGATACTGAAATCAAGATCTCCTTTTTCCGCAGACAGATAAATCATCTGACTCTCACACAGAATCTGAGAAAAACTGTCAGCTATTCCTCACGCACGTGGAGAGGTCTTGCTGTCCCCTCTCATATTTTATTTTGTATTGCTCAACAGTTATATTGAAAAGGTCTAACACATTATACCACAATGCCAAGCTTTCTCAGTCACTTTTCAATCAAAATAGCACTTGGTAGTCTTTTGGTTCCTACCTCAAATGCCAGGAATTTGGGAGGTATTTTTTATCCTACCTTGACTTTTGAGGACAATTTGCTTTTGTGACCTAATGGGTTGATTATTGTAATTCATTGTTTAATGGCCTCATAGATGACTCGTTAAATAGGTTGCAGCTAGTTCGAAATGCTGCAGCCAGAATACTTACTCATACCAAGTCTACCAGTCTATCTGTCCCCTGTTCCAAGGTCACTACATTGGCTTCCAGTGAAGCATCCCAATGATATTAAAATGTTGATCCTCAGTTCAAAGGCTATCCATGATTTTGGTCCTGCCTCCTTGTGTGACTTACTTAAGATCTGCCAATAATGGTCTCTTGTTAACTCCAAGAATTGGATTACAAACGTATGGCACAAGGCATTCAGTTCTCAATTGCTGTCACTTTGGAACTCACACCCACGTTCTTTTTGGAACGTTGAGTCAATTTACAACTTTTAAGCTAAGCTTTTAACTTGGCCTTTTATTAGCAAAAGTCTAGAGCTGTTTTATTTTTGTAGGGCGTCCTAGAATGCTTCGACACTATAACCCCTTCAGTCACTGTGTCCACAACTGTACCATGTTAAGTTTCCTGTCTATGTATCTATTTTATAATGCGTATATGTTTTTTTTTTAAGTTATGGCAGGGCAACTTCTCAAACTCCATAGAGTTCACACAAACCGTTTAAAATTTCTAAAAATGTTAAAAAAGGTGATATAAATGAAAAATAAAATGATAGCACAAGCTTTGCCATTCTGCTTACTATGGCATAGGTAGGCATCAAATGGTAGTGTTTTCCGAAATGGACAAAGGGAATTGGGGGGCTCTAATACCAGCGGGCCAACACAGAGGGAGTGGGGCTGCTCTCTGAGCTCTGTACCTTCACAGATGTTTCAGAAGTTAAGTATATTTATTAGAAATGAAAAGATTAAGTACAAAAAAGAATTTGCAATTAGACAAGGAATTATTAGCATGGTACAGGTTACGATCAGTACTCCAAACAAGTTATTGAACAACTGGTCAGTCCTCTCTTATTTTAAAGTACTAGGAATTTTATAAGTGAGATGAATACTTACTGAACATGAAGCAGCTACTACAGTACATCTGTGAAGTTTCTATTGCTATTAAAGTATGCAGCACTAACACTAATAATGATTTTAAAAAAATGTACCAGAATGATTGCAATACATATTAGATGAGATTCGCTGGAATTCTCTTTTTAGGACCATGTGCTTTAAGAGCAGCAGAAACAAGACAGATGCTTGTGAAGCAGGCAGGGAGCAGGGATGCAGAGTCAGCTGCTGGGAGAGGGGTGTGGAAGTGTCTCTCTGATCAGATCCACCTGGGGTTTCAGGTGTCTTCTTCAGAGGAACAGAGGGTCAGGCAGGGGACAATCCCCTCACCACAAGTGAGATCTCCCAGCCAGAGTGTCAGCTTATCAAAGGCTGCTGACAGAGATAAGACAGAGCACCAGACCAGAGCTCCAGTGTCATCTTCAAGCTACCAGAAATTTTTGACACACTTCAAAGAGCAAGAGCTGGGAAGCCGTTAAGAGAGATTTTTAGGGAGAGGGGAGTCAAATGGTTGGGAACAGGAGCAGGAGGGGTAAGAAGAACGGTTTAGGTCTTTCAGAAAAATGTTTGTGCTAATGATTTGCATTGGTGATGGAATAATGGATAAGATTATATCCATGATTATGTGATCATTACGTGAGGCTGTTTGAATATATCTGCAGTACGTTTATTGGCCGCTCCACTAACTGTACAACATAGCATATCTCAATAAGCGACACCCTACACACAATGTATTGATGTCTATTAAATAAGCTATTCAAAACCACATGGTGTAGAATACAGCCGGTTTTGACTGAAAGTTTCTAGAATCTGGTGAGCCATTCTGCTAAGAGACACTGCTAAGGATTTCAGATGTCCATCCAATTACAAGATATCATATTAAGATCTATTTTAAGGTCTTTTAATGTCTTTGTCATTTCTGTGTTGCAGATTTAAGTGAGAACCAAGATGTGCTCAGTAATACTAGTGTGCTGAACTTTGTTCTTGATCAGTTTGGAACTGCGCTTTCACTAGAGATTACTAATACATCCATAAATGTTTCACACAACTTTGATGGTTACAGAATAAAGAGTATCCAGATTTTTTAGAGATTTGCAGTTCAGTACATTATAAGATTGTCACTTTTTCAGCACTTAGCCATTGGGTGCACTAATGCGTGACATCAATTGGTGCTGACCTCATAAAAAACAAAACTCCAGTGGTAGTCAAATGTAGAACAGGTTTAAACTGCTAACTACAGAAATTTTTTAACTACAATTCTTAAATCACATGATATTGTAACCATTAAAGAAAACACACACACACACACACACACACACACACACACATATGTACCGTATATATATATATATATATATATATATATATATATATATATATATATAATACTAATTAAATAAAACTGAATTACCCTTAAAGGTTTAGAGAATCAAAACAACAAAAAAATAGCATTTTTAGAACTGCACCATATATTTCTTTTTTTCAGATTGATTTAACGTCAGATTTAGCTAACAGAAATCTTGGCAGCCAACTTACTTTACTTGTGTCTCTGGTTTGGTCATTCACCAAAGCCAGATATACTTTTCTCATGCACTACTTCACACAGCAGTCCTCTCTGGATCTGTAGTGAAGTATCCTGACTGTCTGAATATGAGAAACTACTGTGTGTCTCTATAGATCAAGCCACAGAATCTGTCCAACCAATCAGCACATCTACCTTGTAGTCAACAACTTGCATTTTCAATGCTCACCCATGACGGTCTGTATCAGACACAGTGACAAATTAAATCTAAATGCTGTGTTTATTATATTTGTTCATGGTTGGGCCTAAATATATTTCAAATGTTTAACCTGAATTAATTGTATTTTATTGTATGTTGTAATGCAGGTCTATGAATCATCCCTGGCTTTAATTAATTTAGAGTTAAAAAACATCAGTATTTAGATTATTAAAATAAAGCACAATGAATATGATTCATGATTAATGACTCTTTTAGGAAGCACTGACTCAATAATCACCAATTATAGTGACCAAACTAACAGCATGTCTGGAGAATGAAGGAAATAGACTTGAAAATGGGAATACTCAATCTTGCAAAGACAAGAGGAAGAAGTGTCCAGGAAGCGATCCTGGGAATCGATGATCTAGCTGATGGACACAGCGCTGCTCCTTTGCGGCAGGTGGCCCCTGTTCCTGCCACACTCACGCACACACCAGGGTTGTGTAGTTTGTGTGGATCCCAGGCTGACAGGCATGGAACAAAAGACACAAGAGTGCAGATCAGAGATTGCGAGAGAAACAATAGGAAGCAGGAGGCGAGAGGTGGCCAGCTAAAACATGTTTTCAATCAGGCAGCCTTTTCATGCCAGAGGATGCATGGACTCGGAAACCAAAAACAACTCGACCAGAGAGGAAAGAAAACACAGTCACCCGCTGATGCTTAATAAACCTCTTACAGAATTCCCAGTGACTTTCAATCTTTTATTTCTCTCATATAGCTAACAGCAGGTACAGGCAGCCAGGCTATGCTATAGAGACACTCTTCTCTGACTCTCCACATTCCAATCTTCAACAGTGATATCCAACCCCACGTAATGGTTCTGGTATTCAAATGCAGATTTAGAATAACACACCATACCGTAATACAGCACTCACCTTTTTAGAGTAACATGTTTATACTGAGCATCTTCATTAAAACATCATTCAAATCTGCTTTAATGTGCAACACGTTATCAAACTGGCAGAGTTCAACAACTGCCTCATACGTCATATTCAAAATTATGCTTTATGTAATATTCAGCACTGCCTGGTACACAAGCCTGCATAAATATTTCCAACAAAAATTAATAGTCATTTTGCTGCGTTTAAAAAAGTTTGGAATTGTGTCATACATTATGGCTCATTCCAGGTTCTTGTTGTGAGGATGGGGTGGTGGGAGTGGGGTTCTTGTCCTTTTGACAATGTCTAAAACATTTAAAAATCTCCAGCCAACAACTGAAAAGTTACACATGTTCTTGTTCATGTCTTGTGTCCCATACATTTAAATAAAAAGTGCCCATTTCATGTTAAGCAGGGGTGCAAATTTGGCAATGGGGTGTGTGGCAGAGCAGGGCTCTGCCCTTGGAAATACTGGCAGGGATGGAGTTAAATTCTCCTCCCTGCCCAGGTTGATTGTGTCAGGTGGGAGCAATCAATCAATCAATCATCCAATTAACCACCCAGACACCTGGCATAAAAGGAGGCCTCAGCCTCCCATTTGGGAGAGAGTTCTAGAAGGAGAGGAATCAAGAGTGTTTTTGTGTGTGCTGTTCTTGTTCGTTTTTTGTAAACCAGTGAAGGCAATGCCCAGCCTGGAAGCCATATTTTTGTAAGTTTTGTTTTGTGCTTATTGTCTATTATTTCTGTTTAAAACCTTTTTGTTTGGCCCTCGTGCCGGTTTGTTTTGTATTTTTATGTATTAAAAGCTTTATTTTTGAACTTTTCACACTGTCTCTGAGTCTCAACCTCTGTCATCATTGTCACATTTGGTGTCAGAAACGGGATAGCGCCACCTGGACGCTCAGGGCAGAATTTTTGTGTTTTTGGGCAGAAGAAACAGGCAGCGGCAGCAGCGACAGCAGTATCAAAAGTTGCTGCCAACCCAGCTGGAGGACCCAGCCAGCCTTTTTCCCTGGTGCTCCTGGTGTGGGAAGGAGGACCACCGCTGGAGATCCTGCCCAGAGGTGCCCTACGCCCTGGCCCAGGAGAAGGCAGATGACAACTGGGAGTTGTTTTCAAAAAGGCTCGCGGCAGAGTTGTGCCCCGGCTATGGGGCATATAGGCAGTGGCCATCTGCCCCACCCAAACAGAGGGGAGGAGAAGGAGGCAGAGAAGAAGGAAGACATGGGAGGAAGAGGAGTGGTACACCCAATGCATGCAGTACGGGCATGAGGAGCACCACTGCCCGGAGGTGTTACAGGACACAGACCTGGAGTGGGAGGAGCCCGAACGTCCTGCGCCTGAGTGGGAGGAGCTCGAACGTCCTGCGCCTGAGTGGAAGAAGCCCGAACGTCCTGCGCCTGAGTGGGAGGAGCCCGAATGTCCAGAGCCCAAGAGGGGGGAGTCGGTGCGTCCAGAGCCCAAGAGGGGGGAGTCGGTGCATCCAGAGCCCAAGAGGGTGGAGTCGGTGCGTCCAGAGCCCAAGAGGGGGCAGGCCGAACGTGTCCAGGTATCCGCCAGCAGAGGGAGAGTTCCTGCTGGTTCCGCCTCCACTGCAGTGGGAGGACTGTGTGTCACTCCCACCTCCACCAGCAGAGGGAGAGTACCTGCTGGTTTTGCCTCCATCACTGCCACCAGCAGAGGGAGCATGCCTGCTGGTTCCCCTGCTGCTGCCGTCCCAAGAGCCAGAAGAGGTGGAGCTGCCATCCTGAGAGCCAGAAGAGGTGGAGCTGCCGTCCCGAGAGCCAGAGGGGGTGGAGCTGCCGTCCCGAGATCCAGAGGGGGTGGAGCTGCCGTCCCGAGAGCCAGTGGGGGCGGAGCTGCCGTCCCAAGAACCAGAGGGGGTGGAGTTGCCGTCCCGAGAGCTAGAAGGGGAGGAGCCACAGACACGAGAGTCAGAAGGGGAGGAGCCACGGACCCGAGAGCCAGAAGGGGAGAAGGCTGAAGCCCCTCAGCAGCCCTTGCACATGCTGTTGAGAGGAGCTCAGGGGAGGCGCACCCGACTGCGATGGCAGGAGGTGCCAGCCCGACTTCAGAGACTGCTATAATGGCCACAGTCACCACCGCCAATGCCGGAGTGTCTGGAACCATTGCCACTGGAGGAGCTGGAACTGCCATTGCCGGAGTGGCCGCCGTCTCCGTCTGCTGTTCCTGAGGGTCCGCCGTCTCCGTCTGCTGTTCCTGAGGGTCCGCCGTCTCCGTCTGCTGTTCCTGAGGGTCCGCCGTCTCCGCCTGCTGTTCCTGAGGGTCCACCATCTCCGCCTGTTATCCCAGAGGGTCCGACTGCTGTTCCTGAGGTTCCACCATCTCCGCCTGCTGTTCCTGAGGGTCAGCCGTCGTGAGGGGTCGCCGTTCCTACCTCGTCCACCAGAGGGTGACGAACTGTTGTTCCCGCCTCTGCCACCAGAGGGAGACGAGCTGTTGTTCCCACCTCCGCCACCAGAGGAGCGGACTGCCGTTCCCGCCTCCGCCACCAGAGGAGCGGGCCGCCGTTCCCGCCTCCGCCACCAGAGGGAGCCGGGCCGCGTTCCGCCTCCGCCACCAGAGGGAGACGGGCGCCGTTCCTGCCTCCGCCACCAGAGAAAGACGGGCCGCCATTCCCACATCCGCCACTAGAGGTGCCACCATTGCTGCTCCTGCTGGAGGGTCCAGGTTCCCTACCAGCGTTCATGTGCTTGGAAGGTTTGGGGCCCCCGCTATTGAAGGAAGCTTGGGGGATCCGACATCAACCCCGCCCACCACCGCCCGTTGAAATAGCCCACCCAAGGGACATAAGGGGACTCTTGGGGGGAGGGCTTGGGTTCAAATGGGGGAGTTTGGCGATGCGGCCTCCGTACTTTAATGCGTGGAGGAGGTGTGTGGCAGAGCAGGCTCTGCCCTTGGAAATACTGGCAGGGATGGAGTTAAATTCTCCTCCATGCCCAGGTTGATTGTGTCAGGTGGGAGCAATCAATTAATCAATCATCAAATTAAGCACCCAGCCACCTGGCATAAAAGGAGGTCTCAGCCTCCCATTTGGGAGAGAGTTCTAGGAGGAGAGAAATCAAGAGTGCTTTTGTGTGTGCTGTTCTTGTTCGTTTTTGGTAAACCAGTGAAGGCAACGCCCAGCCTGGAAGACGTATTTTTGTAAGTTTTGTTTTGTGCTTATTGTCTATTTCTGTTTAAAACCTTTTTGTTTGGCCCTCGTGCCGGTTTATTTTGTATTTTTATGTATTAAAAGCTTTATTTTTGAACTTTTCACACTGTCTCTGAGTCTCAACCTCTGTCATCCTTGTCACAGGGTGCTAGATTCTAGCTCATATAGCGCCAGCAACACAGAAAATATTTTTCTATTATTATTATATTTTTTTTCCTTAGCAGCCAAAGATTATGATAGTTTCTCATTGGGTCTGGACTACTCACACTCATCCACATACCCAAGAGAGAAGGTTTGTGTCATATGGGAAGTTGTGAGAAGGGCTTGATTAGGGTGGGGTTTGATCATTTGCACATGTAGGGCTCCCTGGTGCTAAACTTTTAGAACAGTTTAGCACCAACTTTCTAAATGATTTGCACCCCTGTTAAGGTTAATAGCCATTAGAGGTATGACATCTGCACAAGTCCAATCCATCTGCAAAAGAACTCAACCATGCAGTTAAACAGCTAAACATGGAATTATGAACATGCAGCTCTACTGCAGTCCTGGGTGACACCACCATCACAGCTGAATTAGATTCAATGGATGTGCTCCTGCTCAAACTGACTAGGCTGTTGTAACAGAGTCATAACATCTGTCCTTTCTAAAATAACACAGATACATAGAAAGTAGCGTTAACTTTAATAATAAAAGCTTTGTATACATGAAATAATCAAGATGTAGTGCCTAGAAACCGTGGGGTTGATTACACTTGACCAGCGCAAACAGCCGCCTTCAGCTCATGTTTACTAATGCTGGTCAGGTGTAAATATTCCCTTGGTAACCGGGCACTGCTGCTTTATTATTCCACATATAGACTGGTCACATTTCACAATTATAGCTTGGTTGGGTAAAACGTAAGTGAAAATTTCAGAATGTGGCAAAAATTGCTAAGTCTGATCCCTATGGATATTCATATATTAAATACCTGCTGTTTACCTTAGAAAAATGTATATACAGTAAAAAAGATTGTAGATCTTATTTATAAACTCCAACTAATCACAGAGTTATAGAGTGTCAAGCAGGTTTCAAAAGGAAAACACAGCTTGACTAAACTGTCAAATAGGTCTGATAAAATGAGTGCGCAGAAGCATTACAGATACCTGTGGATTATAGTTCAGTGTAAAACGGTACATTTTGCGAGACGCTGCAGCTTTAAAAGACATGCGTATCCACAGGACATCTGTCAGTAATCTTGTTAGTTTACTTCTTATTCCCATGGAGACTGTCATTCAACCCTGGTTTCCCAGCTTTGAGGTAACGCTTTGCCAGTTCCTGATCTAACTTCCGGGCACGGTGCCACCCTGGAGCCAGTCGCATGTTACTGTACTCTATGGCAACAAGAAAACTTTGCCAGACACTTTCCACTCGACATAATGCATATACACAACCTCACGTCATTAGTGCTGCATTTACTCATGTTAGAAATCCTTTTAATTGCTAGTATCTCCATATCTACCTGTCATATTTCTTTATTAAAACCTTTTTTAAAGGATTGTCCTGCTAATTGCCATTGCTTGTTATTGATACAAAGTAAAGTATGCATGACCCCGAATCCCTAAGTGCTAACTATACCAAACGGAGAGGGTATGTCTTCACGTTGGTGACTGGGACAAGTGATAGTATTGAAACTGAATGTATGACATTTGCGAACGTTTTGGCTCATGCCTTCATTAGTGCACCGAAGAATTAGATTGTTTTGTAGTTTTGGATGGTTTCTGAATTCAGGAAGAAAGAAACACTGTACACTCTGTACACATCTACTTTGAGTTGATGTTCTGCAGTTTACCTTCACTCGTACAGATTTGTATCTCATCAGTTAAAAAAATGGAACACAGTTATGGTAACTATGGGCTTATATGTGTTGCATACAAATACCTTTCTTGTTTTTATGACTCACAGGTTCATAGCTAAAATATTTCTGCCAAAAAGAGGATTCAGCATGCTTAGAAAAACATAATACTGAATAAAGACACATTTTAGTGCAGCATCATTCAAAGCCTTCTCATGTTACTGTATCACTAAACAAACCCATGCGGTAATCCGTGTTTTGCAATCCAGATGTATGAGTAGGGTGAAGAGGGCTTTTTATATCCCAGTAGAGAATACAAATTTAGTTCATGACTTACAATGCAAAAATTACATTCCTACATTCCTGCATTTCTCTGGTCTCATCAGTTTATAATGTTGTTATTTTAGACATTGAACTATTAGGTCATTATAACATTTTTTTAAATTTTATTTTATACAGAAACTAGAAAACATATTTTGTAGTGCTAAGCACCATGTTAAAGTAAGACGTGTATGTGAATAGTGCAGATAATTGCTGTGATACTGCATATAGCCATTGAAAAAAGTCCCATAGTGATATATATGAAAACAATAATTCTCAAAATACATTTGCCTTATGAAATAAATAATTTTAGTGGCTTTAAACCAAAGTGTCACTCCCCTAAAAACAAGGACCAATTAAGTCTGAAGTGCCCACTCTGTGTCTGGCTCCCACCTCACCCCCCTTACACTGTCTCAGTATGAATAGGCTGGGCTATTGTGAGGGACAGAGGCCTGGGCTCTGGAAAGCTGTGTGTGCCAGACTGAGCCTAAATGAACACCCTGTTTATTTGTACAGAGACATGTTGGTCATGCCTGCTGGATGTTTGACCTCTTAAAGCCAAAATTGTAATGTTGGGATTAATGTTAACCTTGTTTTAATGAGATTTTTGCATTGCACACAGTGCCACCAAGTGGCTGACTACTGAAGTGTGCTTGTTTTCTACAATCCTTTGTATAGTAAATGCTATTTTCCAGAGTGAAAACTGTGACTTAAAACACATGCTATCATCTGTTTAGAAGATATTGCAGTTATTGTAATTGGAAAACATAACAGTGTATTTAGTACACTACACTTTGCCTGATTCTTCCCTTTCCAAGGCTGTCCCTTTTCCATTTTCATTTATTGTAAGGAACAGTTGGTTTACATGTTTGTTTTACTTGGGAGATTGCTACATAGTTTAAGTACCCAGTTCATATTTTACACCTTTATATTCAAGAATTCACTGCTGTAGGGAGTTTAACTGAATATAAGTAACAGCTTTACCTTTATTTTAAACACACAGCACTAGATTCTCAAAGCTATTTACTCCAAATAGTCATTAGAGCTCTTTTTTCTGCAATTTATTGCCTAGCCTGAATAATGAAACAATAATTCTTTCAAGCCCTGAAGTCTTAGTTGTTAATCTCTGGTTTGTAAACTTTAATGGTTGCGTTTCTCCTTTCTGAAATTATACTAATGATGAACTTGAGTAAATAGCTTTGGGAATTTGGCCCAAAGTGTTAATGGTGTTAATGTTCCAGGTGCCCTGTTCCAACTTGAATTCAGAAAACAATTGTAAATTCTCCAAACCTTACATAACAAATAAAAAATAATCCACAACAAACATTTACTGTGATTGAAACTGTGCACACTGAGGCACCGAAGTACCAAGGGCTGAGAGTGCACTGAGGTACCGAAGCACCAGGGAGCAGCTAATGCAGCGGTGCATACCCAACCGTGTGCAGTCAGCCACCTGGTCAGCAAGCAGCATACACCAGGGGAGGCACACAGGCCAAAGCTGCTGCTCAGTTAGTTGAAAAAGAACAGAGCAGAAGGGAGAAGAATACACTTTTTTTGTTTTGTGTTTTGAAGGCCCAATGCACCGAGGTGGTGGGCCAAGGCTGCCGAAGCAGCCGAAGCAGGCCATGAGAAAGAAAGAAGACACTCAAATGGAGCCGCTGATTCCACGAAAGCAGCTGCCAGCCCTCAGCATGAATGCAAGGGAACTGCAGTCACTCAGAAGAGCTGTTTTCGAAAAACATACTCAGGTTAGTGACACAGATAGCTTACCTTACCATAATGAGAGGCAAAAGAGGAAGTGAGCTCCATGGAGTGACTACTTATTCCCTTGGCAGGCAGGACCGAGGACATCACTCCACAGAGGGGCCTATAGGCAGCTCTGACATAAAATGCTCAGCGAATACCTATTTAAGGCAGGCATATCCCAAAAGTATTGGTTGGAGATCGTCTTCGAATTGAACTCTAAAACAAAGAAGAAAAAACGTAGGACTGCTCACAAGACACAACATTTAATGTAAATGTTTTTTTTCCTGTTATCTTTATTGGTTACTTTTGTATCTGATAAAATCATGCTAGTGACAATTTAGCCCCATTTATAATTAGAAAATAATTTTAAAAAATACTCTTGTAGTATAAACATAATTCTTCAGCAAGGGTTAAAAAGTAAAATATTGAAACTAAAAGTACTACTACTACGACTACTACTACTACTACTAATACTACAAATAATAATAATAATAATAATAATGATGATTATTATTATTATTATTATTATTATTATTATTATTATTATTATTATTATTACAAAAGTAATCAAGGAGAAAGTACATTTTTTCGTATATTGAAGATGTCCATGATGTGAATGACCAGCTTCCTCCAGTAAGACAAATAAAAACAGTGCACCAGAGTTGATTTCCAATACGAGGTACTGCCATTGCAAATTCCACACTGCAAACATGTGGGAGCTCGACACACTTTACCCTACAATCTACTCCCTAGCCGTACTCTCTTTACAGGGTTCAGCTGTAGAGTAGTAAGCCATAGGGTTTTATAACATTCACTAATAATATATTGGCTGTATGGGTGGATTTAGCAGTGCAAAACCACAGCATACCAGCTTGTGAGACATGTGTTATTAATAAAACTGGCCTGTACTAAGCTTGCGAGAGGATATTATTAAAAGTGAATAGATTTAATGAAATGCCTTCTGTGGCTAGGATTATTGCAGCTCGTATATGCCACTTCATAAAATTGATTACATACATCATATCCATAAGATTAACCGATTCTTTGCCTGTACAATTTATGTTACAATGCATCTTGTCTTGCAGTACAGTATTTGATTCAAAATCTATTTTGTAATGATCATCTTACTTGTCACTATTAAAAGTGTTCTACTAATTTAAAGCTGTGAAAGTTTTAAGGCAGGAAACAATAAATGAGCTTGTAAATCACAGATGTTGTCCTGACGGCATTACTAAGACCCAATGTTTAGAACAGGGGTGTCAAACTCAGTTCCTGGAGGGCTGCAGTGTCTTCTGGCTTTCGTTCCACCCGAGCTCTCAATTACTTAATTGGTCTAATTATTTGATTAACTGGACACATAAGAACATAAGCAGAACATAAGAAAGTTTACAAACGAGAGGAGGCCATTCAGCCCATCTTGCTCGTTTGGTTGTTAGTAGCTTATTGATCCCAGAATCTCATCAAGCAGCTTCATGAAGGATCCCAGGGTGTCAGCTTCAACAACATTACTGGGGAGTTGGTTCCAGACCCTCACAATTCTCTGTGTAAAAAAGTGCCTGTTATTTTATGTTCTGAATGCCCCTTTATCTAATCTCCATTTGTGACCCCTGGTCCTTGTTTCTTTTTTCAGGTCAAAGAAGTCCCCTGGGTCGACATTGTCTATACCTTTTAGGATTTTGAATGTTTGAATCAGATCGCCGCAGAGTTCTTTGTTCAAGACTGAATAGATTTAGTTCTTTTAGCCTGTCTGCATACGACATGCCTTTTAAACCCGGGATAATTCTGGTTGCTCTTCTTTGAAACGAGATGACCAGAACTGAACACAATATTCTAGGTGAGGTCTTACTAATGCATTGTAAAGTTTTAACATTACATTCCAGTCTGTCGGTACAACCTGTGTCAAGAGACTGTTGCATGATCTTGGTTAGCGGTTTGTAAATAACTTCTTTCATTTCTTTGAGTACTATTGGGAGGATCTCATCCGGCCCAGGGGATTTGTTTATTTTAAGAGCTCCTAGTCCCTTTAACACTTCTGCCTCTGTTATGCTAAAGTTATTTAAAATTGGATAGGAACAGGTCGACATGTCGGGCATGTTGTCCGTGTCCTCCTTTGTAAAAACCTGTGAAAAGTAATCATTTAATATATTTGCTATTTTTTTTCTTCATCTATGATTTTGCCATTTGTGTGTCTTAGACGTTTAACCTCCTCTTTGAATGTTCTCTTGCTGTTATAATATTGGAAAAACATTTTGGAATTGGTTTTAACCCCCTTAGCCATATTGATTTCTATCTCTCTCTTGGCCTTTCTAACTTCCTTTTTGACTTGTGTTTGCAGTTCCAAGTACTCTTTCTGTGTACTTTGTTTTTGGTCCCTTTTAAACGCTCTGTAAAGTGCCTTTTTTCGCTGAATATTTTTTAAAATTGATCTATTAAACTATTTTGGCCATTTTGTTTTAGATTTAGATTTGTCTGCTTTTGGGATGTAATTGTTTTGCGCCTCTAGTACTACATTTTTAAAAAACAGCCATCCTTTTTCTGTGGATGTTTTTTCTATACATTTAACACTTCTCTTCAGGCCTCAAAATGTTTCAGAGGTAGTGTACCTTGAATCAAGTGCATTTTTAAAACCATCTACTGTAAAAATATGTCAAATTCAACAAATAATTAGATCAATTATGTTAATTGAGAGCTTAAGTTGGAATGAAAACCAGAAGACCCTGCAGCCCTTGAGGACTGGATTTTGACACCCCTGGTTTAGAGCAATAAAATAGATCTTATATGTATGTAGTGTATACATAGATATATGGAGAGTTTATTACCACTAAGACAATGCACACAGGTATGCAATCATGTAGGTAATTTATATAGGAACTGATTGCTGTTAAATTTACAAAGTGTGTCAAACAAGCTCTGCTTCATCCTCCAGTAAGTTAGTAACTTTGCAATGTGAAAAGGCAGACTAAGTTTCCTGATTGAAGTGGCCAGTTTTAATTGTTCCCTGACCTGACCTTATAGCGTGATGCTGATTAATGACATCATTACTCCATTCCAGACTACTGTACATAATGCTGCCGTCTCATTAGGAAGAGCCTTAATGAAAGTACCCTGCCTTTTACATTCCAGAGCACAGAAAGCAGACCTACTACACATGAAAATGAAAAACAAAAGCAATCAGAGTTTGGAAAGATAGATTTTTTTGTGGTAAAATTAATTCTAATTAATTGTGAAATTATTATGTTTTGCACATTTTATGAATTATGTTTTATAAAATTATAAATCAAATAGAAAAAACATATCTTAGTTAACAATTATGACTGTTAAGATATTGCAAGGTGTATTAATATTTTTTCCCTAAACTCAACCATTATTATCTATTCTGCCCAGTTTAAAAATAGCATAGGCAAAAACACAACAGCATACTTATTTGAAAAAAAAGCTAAGTAATTTGGTTCCTTACCTTATTCTTAGTCTTTCATTCATATACTGGTTCAGTGTTTCACTTTCATGCTGGTGCTTGATCATCTTTATATCTGAGAATATGCAAAGCTACATAATATAGCGTTGTTCCAAGCAAAACCCACCAAATAATCAGAAAATACCAGACCCATGTGAAATGTCTGTGTTGTTGTTCCTAGTCATACCATAAGGACTGTTTTAGAGATGTATTTGTTTTTAATTAAATGAAGTTTGCAGTTCATGAAACCTCTTTTAGAGACGGTTAGATGTTCAATCACACATTTCTCTGTCCAATCTAAGGGAATGTGTTTAAACACTCTTCAAAAAACAGTCCTTTAAACAAACATTCCTTAAACAGTCCTTAAGGTTTTGTGAATAGGACCCATTGACTTTGAGTGATGGATATTATATCAGCTTCATTCTGTTCTGTTTGAATGACACCAATACAAGAAGAAATACAAATCTGTTCATAAAAACAATATGAAAAAATGATAAAGCTTACGCCCAAGTTACAACCTTGGAATGGAATCAGGAGCTTTGCATGTTATGAAGAAACTATATACCTCTGTTTACAAATGTGCTGTCAGCTATTTAAATCACAGTCACATTTTACATCTAACAAACTAAATTGATTGGTTTAGAATGAAGTTCCAAAAGCTGCTTTTTAATAATGAACACAACTTTACATGCCAAATAGAGGATTTGTGGCAATTCTACATGCTCCAAGTATGCTTTAAGAATTTTCCAATATTATAAAATCAAAACTGATGTCCTCTGAATAGGTTGCGGCAAATACAAAATGCTGCAGCAGAATACTGATACACACTAAGCCTGTTTCCCATATTTCCCCAGTTTTAAGGTGTCTACATTGGCTTCCTGTGAAGCAGCGCATTGAAATCATGGTTGTGGCCCTGCCTATTTGCGAGAGTTACTTCCCTATAAACTGGATCATATATGAGATCTGCTAGTGATGGCCTCTTGGTTATTCCAAGAACTCGATTCAAAACCTATGGTTAAAGGGTTTTTAGTTTTCAAGCTCCTTCACTCTGGAACTCACTTTCAAATTTTATCCGGAATGCAGAGTCTGTCAGTATTTTTAAATCAAAGCTTAAAACATAACTCTTTGACTTGGCCTTTCACCAGCGAGCTCATTTGGCTTGCTGTTTGTTTTCTTTGTAAAGCGCCCAGGGATGCTTGCACATGAAGGATGATACAGTATATAAATTAAATTGGTATGGTATGGTATGGTACTGGTGCAGAGACAATTTAATCATTTGCTATGGTACCAAGAATTTAACCCTGTACCAGATGGGACTGCCCAGTTAAAAGAGTTCCGCTAGTCACAGACAAATGGTGTGATAGGAAAGGATGAGCCTTAATGGGCCGAACAGCCTCTTCTGGTTCCCAAGCTTTTCTCATGTTCTTGTGTTCTGAGGTTTGGTATTGGTGGTGAGGTTTACATGTGAATTGTCAATCTCTCTCGGTATTGCAATGCCTAAACTCCTGCATGTAGTTTAGCATTAAGCAGGGAGGAGCTATGAAGAAGAGTCAAGTGACAAGAAATATTATATCAAGCTAATCTCATCAGCCACCTGTCTCTTCCCCATCAGACTCATGACAAAATATTACAAAAAAAATAATCTAGACACCAAAAAGTATCCATAATTTGAAGATAATCAATATTCCAACCCTAATGTAAATGGCATTGGATTGTATTATATTGTAAGACATTTTTGTAAACATTTTGCATTTGTTAAAAATAAACTGTACATTCTGCTAGTATTTCTGCACTTGCAGAAAAATATATATTTTTTACAAGGCAAAATGTTATTAGTCTATAATCTTTGTGAGCCCTAAGAGTGCCTAACCTGTCCTTCTTCGGTTTAGATCCTCGTGGAGATATTGGTCTTGTTTCCTTTCTACTGCAGTGACCACTATGTATTTGCTGTACAGCTATGGCCAAATGTTTTGCATCACCTAGAATTTTAGGATTGGGACATAATTTAAAAAAAAAAAAGATATGAACATAATTTATATATTGTATTTAACATCATGTAATCAGAAACAAAAACATTATGTTGCAAAGGTCTACCAGAAGCCATAACAGTAGCACATTATTTCATGTTAGATTTAGAAATATCACATTTTTCAATTTTTGTCTGTTTTTTATAAGGTTTCATTTGACTTTATGAAGCAAAATGCTAATTCAATAGGGTGATGCAAAACTTTTGGCCATAGCTGTAGACTTAAATATTATCTCTCCTTGCTTTCCAGGGAGCTGCAAGTAACCGTGTTGAGCAGCTTTCCATTTTGTACTTCTGTCTTTCAGGCAGCCTGCTGGCGACCTCTGTCTAACAGGAGGAGAAGTTGTTTGTGGGCTCCGTGGTGCACAAAACATTTAGTTAACATATTTAATTCAGTGATATGGGCATAGGCAATATTCAGAACAAGTATGTGGAGAGGCAAATAATGAATACATAGGAATACCGTTTCCCCGTCCTGCACATTTATGTTCAACCCTTCATTTTGCGCACATCTAACAAGGCCAATCAGCAACCCTCAAATATGTTACATTTTTCAATAGCCAAGTGTGACAGGGTGGCTGAGTCGTCTGACGTCAGGCCAGAAGCAGGAAGGAAAACTGACACCAGGCAAGTACTGCAGTTAAAGGCGCCGCGCGTTTATTTTAAATAACAAAAAGAAATAAAATATTTTAACAAAAAGAAACTGTGCTCACAGAGCAAAATAAAATAAAAGGAAACAGAAACAAATCTCGAACACAAAATATGTAAAACACAGGTCAGGCTGGGCAGATTGCCTTCACTGTTCTTTTGTTTAATTGCAGTTTCGTTTATCTGTCTTGCTGCTCGCTCACTCCTCTCTAACACCCCACCATGAGCTGGAGAGCTGCAGGCTTTTTATATCATGGCCAAGGGGTTTAACTAGTTTGTAATCATCCTATTAACCCTCGGCCACAATCTGCACGGGTTTATTAATTATGTGTGACTGCCGGCTAGATTAACAACGCACTAGCCGACAGCCACACATTACCACAAGGTTTCATAAAACAAAAACACACGCACGTCACCGTCACTAAATTTAAATACAATAAAACACGATAATAATAATAATAATAATAATAATAATAATAATAATAATAATAATAATAATAATAATACAAAATAACACGGGGGCGGAGGGGGGAAACCCTGTTCTAAAAATAAATAAACAAAACAATGTACAGGGCACCTCGCCCTGTTACACCAAGTATAATAGAAACAAATTCTAAAACCAGTGCTGGACTATATTGAGTATGACTTTCATATGTCTGTAATATAATGATATTCTCTTTTAGTTTTACCTTTAGTAAAGTTGTCTACACTTAAATTGATTTGCTGTTAACCTTGTCTTTTCTATATCCACTGAGTTCCCAATAAGAAGCAAATAATATTCCCAACTCTTACTTGGTCACCAGCAGAGTTGCTGGAATTTTTAGCAGGGCTTGCATCAGATTACCTCTATTTTCCAATTATGCAACATTGATAACTTTAAAACCACAGCAACTATTATAGTATCAAAACATTGTACAAAAGGGAGGCTTTGCAAATTGATGGCATTTTATGATTCTGGACAGACAAGTATGTCCAGGTTTACTTCTATGAAATGTCACTTGCTGATTGCTGCTCCATGCATAGTTGAGCAATATTTCAGGTTATATTCCAGACATACACAAATGCTTTGCATAAATAAAATAGTCACTGGCGTGATAGAAACCTCAACATGTGTGATTAATATCCAGAAGCTGGCAGTGATGTAGAGTTCACAACCCTACCCTAATGACAGAGGTCAGATCTGAATACACAGCTCTCTCATCCCCAGGCTAAGGACTTTAATGCACACCTTTTGGTCTTGATAATTTAATAAGAGGCTTCTTCTTTCGCAGGGTCAGCACTGAGTCTTTAACACCCTGAGGACATGTGAAGGTTGTAGGGCACAGTTATTGAACTTTGCTAACAGGGCAAGGAAAAGGACCATCTACAGCTCTGGCCAAAAGTTTTGCATTACCTATCATTTTAGGATTGAGACATCATTAAAAAACAAAAAAAAACTATATGAACATAATTTAGATCTTTTATTTAACATCATGTAATCAAATTTTTTATTTGTGTCAGCTTTTCATTAAGTATATGGTAAACTCCAAGGCAATATGTAATTCAATGACATTATTCAGCAGGTTTCATTTGACTTTATGAAGCAAAATTTGTTAATTCTATATTTTTGTTTTTGTTTTTGTTACTCACAAATGCGTGTGGAATCTTATAAAACCCTAAAGGTTGGTTTCATGGACCCTGATTAGCACTAATCTTTGATTGCCTTACCTACTGTTAGGTAGTTCAAGATTAGTGCTATTCGAGGTCTTGAAACAAGCCATATATCAATCTTTGATCAGTATTTTCAACCATCTATTCCTCATGAGCAGTGTTGAACTATTCCACAGCAACTAGCTAATTCAAGCCACTGCAATATACTGTAACATATGTTCCACCTGTGTCTGAGCTAGTAAAATAAAAATATAAAACAGATTTAGATTTAAAAAATTAATGCAAAAAATATAAAATACAACAATGCTGCATCTTAATTTAATGGATTCAGGTCAAAATACTTGAACAGTTTAATTCCTTATTATATAGTGAATTTCATTCTTTCATTTTAGGTTATACAGCTTGTATTCCCCTTGTGTTTATTATGTTTCTTATTATTTATTTGAAACCATTTTGTAGCAACTGGAAAGACTCTTGACTCAATACATACATTTCCAAGATGATCTCCCTGTATACACACAAGACCTCCGCCCAGCTCTCCATTAGCCATTTACCTCACATTATGCCTGTGCATTAAACACTCCTCATTTTGGTACACATTCCTTATTAGGGCTCATGTATTCTTAGAGAAGCCCAGTTCAGTTCACAGGCGAGGCTGTGAAATGATTCCATCCTGCCCCCACCTCACAGGTCAGCCTCCCTTGAGAAGCTCTGATGAATTGCTGCTCTGAGCAGTGGCAATTTCACGGTTCACCGGTTGCAACCACTCTCTGCATGTTTTCAAGCTATTACAAGACAATGACCAACAGATTGTGTCAGTTTATTCTTGCGTTACAGAATTTGACATACACATTAGCATTGCCCGCACTATGTCAAAAATAATAGTCTCCATGGAAGAGCTCCTGTATATTTCAGATACGACTAGACCATAACTCCCAACACATAAATTCTGAGTAATACTATAAGCAGACAAATCTTTCAGCTAATGCGTTCATCAGGGTTATACCTCTTAGGCAGCATACAGGTAGTACTCTTATAATAATCTCACACATAACTCTAGGCAGGTTAATTTTACGCTGACCAGAAGATCAAATATAACATCTTAAAGGTGCAGTACAGAATGAAATAGGGGTTCATTACAACATGCCTGTATGGCTTACTGCATGGAGCGGTAGCAGGTACAATCCATCTGAGCGGCATCCTGTTTGAGTGGACTTGCCTAGGTCATCATTTGTCCTCACTGATTTGAATTTCCTTATTTATGGAACCAAACCCATCACAATCTAGCAATCATTCCTTGGAGTGGGCCGAACCAGGAAAGCAAAAAGACAGGACTTCTCCATCATTGTGCCACCATCTGTGAGCCTTAACCCCAGCCTTTAAGAAAGCACACTGTAAGAAACTATAAATGTACACTGAAGAAGGCATTAATTGAAACATTGGTCTGCTTGGCATTTTTGAGTTCTGGATGCTTTCCGCTCAGCATCAACCCCACAGTCTAACTACGCAAATAGTGTCCTTTTGGCCTCCTGGTGAAGAGAACGCTCAATTGAATGCCAATCAGTGCAATGTGTGCTGGTGGTTTGTGATATAGAATTCTGTCCACTGAAGCAAGTAGCAGAGCTAAACATTTCATTTAGTTGCAAGCCATTACTTAGATCTTGGGAAAGCCTTAAAAGATCATGAACCTGTAAGTTGGAAGACACCCATTTATAATAATGTATAATGTGTCATGATTTATAGCTACAAGCCACTGAGTAAGTATATTACTAGACATACATTTTATTCCAAAAGTTGTGAAACCTGTTAAGCACTCTACATGTGTAAAACTAGCCAATACAAATACAGGACATGTGCACAATATTATTACAACTGCTTAAAAGTGTAATTTTAAGTTCAAAAATCAAAATGCATGGACTGCTATTGTAGGAAATGATCTACAATGAAATCACACTACCTAAAACTGAATGCAATTATACATTTAAAAGTTTTGTAATTGAATTTATATATATATATATATATATATATATATATATATATATATATATATATATATATATATATATATATATATATATATATTATTATTATTATTATTTATTTCTTAGCAGACACCCTTATCCAGGGCGACTTACAATCGTAAGCAAATACATTTCAAGTGTTACAGTACAGGTAATAATACAATAAGAGCAAGATAAATACAATGACTAGTTCAAGCAAGTACAAGTGTGACAAAATACAATTCAATAATACAGCAGATAAAAGTGACAGTGATAGTTACATCTAGATATGATTAAATACCAAATACTACAGTTTAAACACTTGGCAGATTACAGTACTCTGAAGTACAGGATTAAATGCAGTAAAATAGGGGGCAGATAAGAGTAAGTAAAGCATATTTAAGGAAGGGTGAAACTGTCCCAGGGGAGAAACAGAGGAGTTCTACAGGTGCTGTCTGAAGAGGTGAGTCTTAAGGAGGCGCCGGAATGTGGTCAGGGACTGGGCGGTCCTGACATCTGTAGGTAGGTCATTCCACCACTGCGGAGCGAGGGTGGAGAAGGAGCGGGCTCTGGAGGCAGGGGAGCGTAGAGGAGGTAGAGCCAATCTTCTAGTGCAGGCGGAGCGGAGAGGTTGAGTGGGGGTGTAGGGAGAGATGAGGGTCTGGAGGTAGCTGGGTGCAGTCTGGTCAAGGCATCTGTAGGCAAGTACAAGAGTCTTGAACTGGAAGACTATATATATATATATACTGTATATATATATATACACTACCGGTCAAAAGTTTTAGAACACCCCCATTTTTCCAGTTTTTATTGAAATTTAAGCAGTTCAAGTCCAGTGAATAACCTGAAATGGTACAAAGGTAAGCGGTAAACTGCCAGAGGTTACAAAAAAGTTTAGGTTTCCAAAAACTGAAAAATAATGTACATTTCAGAGTTATACAAAAAGGCCTTTTTCAGGGAACAAGTAATGGGTTAACAACTTACAGCTGTTCTGCAGCAATGGAAGTAAATTAAGCCTTGAAAGTTGATGCTAACAATTCCTACAGGTGTCCCAACTTTTGTCGATTACTTACAAACCCTCTGTCTGTATAAAAGCAGTGTTGGAACAGACTGTGTTACTACACCCTCTTAAGCATTATTTGGACAGTATTGTACTGCAGGAAGTAGTATATTGCTATCATAATGGCGAGAAAAAGGCAATTAACAAAGGAAGACAGACAGACCATTATAACCCTTAAAAGTGTAGGTCTTTCCTTTAGAGAAATTGCAAAGAAAGCCAAGGTGTCAGTGAGTACAGTTTCCTACACCAAGGGCACTTGGAAACTGGAGGAAACTCTGACAGGAAGAGGTCTGGCAGACCCAAAGCCACAACAGAATCAGAAGACAAGTTTCTGAGAGTCAACAGCTTGCGTGATAGGCGGCTCACAGGTCAACAGCTTCAAGCACAGCTTAACACTGGTCGAAGTAAGCAAGTCTCAGTTTCAACTGTGAAGAGAAGACTTCGAGCTGCAGGTTTGACAGGTCGAGTGGCAGTAAGAAAGCCATTGCTAAGATGGCAAAATAAGAAAAAGAGGCTTGCCTGGGCCATGAAGCACCGCCAGTGGACTACTGAAGACTGGAAGAAGGTCTTACGGACCGATGAATCAAAATTTGAAATCTTCGGTTCATCACGCAAGGTTTTTGTATGCCGTCGAGTAGGCGAAAGGATGGTTCCTCGGTGTGTGACACCAAGTGTCAAACATGGGGGAGGAAGCATGATGGTCTGGGGCTCTTTTGCTGGATCCAGAGTCGGCGACTTGCACAGAGTGAGTGGCACCCTGAACCAAAACGGCTACCACAGCACTTTGCAGCGCCATGCAATACCCTCTGGTATACGCCTAGTTGGTCAGGGGTTCATCCTACAGCAAGATAATGACCCAAAACATACCTCCAGGCTATGTCAGAACTACCTTAGAAGAAAAGAACAAGACGGTAGGCTTCAAATCATGGAATGGCCAGCACAGTCTCCAGACTTAAACCCCATCGAGCTGGTTTGGGATGAACTGGACAGAAGGGTGAAAGCAAAGCAACCTACAAGTGCAACACATTTGTGGGAACTTCTGCAACAGTGTTGGGAAGAACTTTACGAACAATATTTGATTTCCATTGTAGAAAGAATGCCACGAGTGTGATCGGCTGTTATATCTGCAAAAGGTGGCTACTTTGATGAGTCAAAAATTTAGATTAAATTTTGTTAAACAAAATGATTCCATGATTTCTTTTTTTATCTCCAATTGTTTATTTGTCCTATGCTTTAATTTCAGAGTACATTGAGACATTAAACTGCGGAAATTTCAATAAAAACTGGAAAAATGGAGGTTTTATAAAACTTTTGACCGGTAGTGTATATATATCCTAAAACTATGAGCTAAGTATCTCTTTTGGTATTCTGTACAATGATAAACATATTAAACAGCTGTATTTGGAGATGTACTTTCATAGATCAAGCACTGCATCAGCTATAAACCACACAACATATTCCAAAAATGATCTAGTAAAAAAAAAAAAAAAAAAAACAGAACAAAACAATATTCACTATAACACTTCTAAAACATAATCAAATACTGTACATTTATATTCCATATTTATGTGAGGTTCTTAATTGACACTTAAAAGGGAGTCTATGAATAATATGGGTACTGTAATTACTGGCATTTGCTTTTTTCCATAAAGAGATGGAGCTACAGTATATTTATTATTATTATTTGTTTATTTAGCAGACGCCTTTATCCAAGGCGACTTACAGAGACTAGGGTGTGTGAACTATGCATCAGCTGTAGTCACTTACAATTACGTCTCACCCAAAAGACAGAGCACAAGGTGGTTAAGTCACTTGCTCAGGGTCACACAATGAGTCAGTGGCTGAGGTGGGATTTGAACCGGGGACCTCCTGGTTACAAGCCCTTTTCTTTAACCAATGGACCACACAGCCTCCTTAAAGTATAATGTGCAGTGAACAGGTTGAGATTTAGGCTGTTAGAAATGTTTAGTAATCTTAAAACCCTTTTGTTCCTGTTTTTGGTCGCAGCTTGATGATTGAAGTCTATTTGTTATCGGACAAGAAAAAAATGTCAAATGTTGTAAAACACAATGACTTGGACTGCATAACTTTTTCTCCACAGAAAAGTGAAGGACCTCTAATACAATAATGTATGACACTAATAAACTATATTAACAGAACAATATTTTAATAAGGACAAATTCCTTGGGCTCATGGTGCACAGCTCCCTGGCAGATGCTGTTAATCAAAAGTGTCAAAGTAATTTACTGCAAGTAATTACATGCAAAAGCAGATTCAAAGATTGTAAATTAAAAATGCGATATCACAGTTTAGTGGTGATTCAGGTTATAAATATTCTCGACCGGACATCAGCCTAATTTGTTCAGTGATGTGAAAAGGGTTTCTCAAAGTGTTCCAGTTGTTTGTTTTAAGGATCACTTTAACGTGGATGTAGTGCCGGCAGCTGTTTATGTTACAGCATTACTGTTTAAAGCGCAACTGGACCTTCCAACCCAACAATGATCCAAAACACACATCAAAATTGACTTCAGAATGTCTAAAGAAGAATAAAATCAATGTTCTGGAATGGCCTAGTCAAAGTACCGATCTATATACGATTGAGTATCTTTGGTATGAGTTGAAGAAGGCTGTGCACAAGAGAAGTCCTCGGAATATGAATGAACTGGAACAATCTTTCGTTGAAGAATGGTCAAAAATCACTAAAGAATCATGCCAAAAGTTCACTGACAAATATCCTAATCGTTTAAAAGCTGTTATTATTACTAAAGGTGCCTCAACTAGCTATTCATTTAATTTTCCTTGTCAGTGTATTAATACTTTTGAATTAGCATTTTTGGAGTTTTGCAAAAAAATGACTGAAATAAATAACTGTAGATATCTATTTCTTGTAACTTTTTTTCCTGATCCCCAAAAGGAAAACTTTTGCTACAAAACATTTTTTCCTAAAAAATCTTTGTTTTCGAGAAATTTCTAGAAATTATAAATTTCATTTGGGGTATTGTGGTGGAGTGTCCCGCCCCTTTGTTTATTATTTATTATACATTATGATTTATGTTTATATGATGGCGAAAGCCGATTATTGTTTGTTATTGTATATATATTTTTAAAAACCTCGTGAGGATGCGTGACTGATCAGCTAGTGATTTATTTAACTAGCTGACAGTCACGCATCCTTATAAACTCGTGCAGACTATGGCCGAGGGATAATAGGCCAGAATATAAAAGCCTGCAGCTGTCCGCGCTCAGGGTGGAGGAGAGCGACTGAGTGACGAGAGAAAAGGTACTCGTTACGGAAAATCCATATTACTTAGTGTCTGTTTATTTGTTTATTTCTATTTGTTTGGCCAACGTGCCTCTTTGGTTTGTAGTGTTTTGTTTTGTTTGAACTGTTGGTTTTATTTAATAAATACACGGAGCGCCGTAGCGCTGCAGTTTCACCACCGCCATTCCGTGTTTTGGTTTCTGTTTCTGGTCCGTGACGTCACCACCCACACGCCACTCAACAGCTCGGTCACAGGTATGTAAACTTTTGACTACAAATGTATATATGTAGTAAATATGGACTGATGAGGAGGCATATAGTGGGAAACTATGGCCCGAGGGAAGAACTATAGTTATTAACAGGAGACTCAATTTGTCGATAATAGTATTTAGTAATAAAAATACTTTTATCGACAAATTGAGTGCAGAGCCGGATTTATCCAAGGGAGTTGCTGTTTCTCTCTTTCTGTGGTTTTCTACAGTTAGGTTTTTTCTTCCATATATATATATATATATATTATGTATATATATATATATATATATATATATATATATATATATATATATATATATATATATATATATATATATATATGAAAATGTTATTCAAACAAAAAATACTAATACGAATTTTAGACAAATATGCATTCATAATTTCATTTGATAATTGTTATATTTACATTTGTATAATTTTATTATGTATATACACTATTAAAAAACTACAAATAATATTTTTATTTCAATAACAAAAACAATCAAATTAAATTATAGTAATAGTAGTAATTATAACAATTAATTATTTAAATATATAATTATAGTAATTATAATTATAGTGTATATAGCTGTCTAAGATACATATAAAATTAAACACTGCACACAGTTACCATACATTTCTTTTTTTATTTCAGCCAGCTGAGATTTGCAAGTCCCATTGTAACCAAAATGCATTTCAATTGTGCTACCAACAGCTACCAGTAGCTTGCCATGATTTTGCTTCAGGCGATAGTTATTCTGTTTTTTTGGGTTTTTTTTTTAGCTCGCTGTTATTAGTTTCAACCCACCTATGAATTTCACAATAACAAACATGCAGCTGGGGAATCATATGGGAAGTGAAAGGGTCATGTTTGTCAATGTGCTTCAAATCTAGCCCTCAAATTAAAGTTTAATTTGGATTCAGACCAGAAATCGCATTCCACAGTGAGCATATTTGGAACCAAAAGATGCCCTTAAAGCAAATATTATTTGATGTTTATTTTTATTCAGGAAGAAAATATTCCTTTATTTCTTGTTGACCTTAAAAATTCTCCTGTCAACATCTCTGTGAAAATGATGCCTTCAAAAATGTTCACTACATCTTAGAACATTTAGCTTTCATTTTAAAAAGCCATTCCCTACTTTTTTTAAGGTTTAGCACCATGTTCACTCCTTATCCCATCATCGTGATGGTAAAGTTATCCCTGATATAGGTCACACACAGCTGCAACATACAGTAAAACCTTAGTAAAAAGGCGATCTCACAATTAAGGACAGTCCTTATTAGCTCCTATTGATGGCAATGTAAAGTCACCTTCAATATTCAGGCTATCCCTGTATTCAGTATTGAGGCCAACAGTCTCAATCATATCAAACCTCTGTTAAATTAACATCTAATAAGACCAATGTGCTGTCACCAACTAACAACTCCAATCTCTCTGAACACTTGGATGCTATATGATGTAATATAGTTGATTTAGGGGGGAAAACATTAAACATTAGAAACTAATAATTACTAAAACAGTAAATTACAACAGTTTGCATAAAATAATCCAAGAAACATGGTACATGGTTGTTAATCAGTGTAAATACTACATTTATAACCTAAAGCACTGGATTCTTAATAGTCATTACAACATTATTTGTATGAAGGGGAAAAAAAACATCTGATCCAATTCTAAAACAAATAAGAAACAACTTGAGTCTACTTAAGGTTTGGGAACTTTATTGGGTGCATTTTTACTACCTTAAAAAAATAGTGGTAATGACGATTTAGAGTAAATAGCTCTGAGAATGTAGCCCAAAATGTCTAAATCCTACAGTATTGCTTTTGTTACTAATTCCAATGCCCTTTCAGCAGTCCAGCTATCCCCTTTTACGACTTGCACATAGAGAGGTTTCTCTGTATTTGCTTCCCAAACACACAATATTTTCCCTTTCTAAGAAGTGTCCCGGTAGCTGAGTCCAAGTCAGCACGCCCTGTACTAATGGGAAGTGTTGAAACCTCAGCCGCAGATCCACTCTAGGCATTTGCAACAAGCCTGAGAAGTGCCTGATAAATGTTGGGCGCTGTTCCATGCATAGCACGCCCAGCGTGTTGTTTGCACTTTGCTCGGATTCCGAAGGCGTTTGGAGGAAGTGTGGCCGTGTTATTTTGACTGGTAAAGAGCTTGTGGAAATCCTGAAGTGTCTCAGCTGATACTTTCTTATCGCAGAGCGTCATTCATCAACGCCGCCCCACCTGACCCGAGCGCTTCAGGGCACACTTAGACACTACAGCTATGGCCAAAAGTTTGGCATATCCTAGAATTTTAGGATTGAGACTTAATAATTTAGATATTTTATTAACGGCATGCAATCAAAGAAACTACGAAATGATATCGCCCGGAAGCCATAATAGTAGTACAATATTTGATGTTAGATTTTTGAAATGTCACATTTTTCAATTTTGTCAGTTTTTCATTAGTATATGGAAAGCTACAAAGTGGTATGTAATTCAATATGTTAACGTAACATCATTCAGCAACTGGCATTCGTCTTTATGAATGAAAATGTGTTAATTCTATGGGGTCATGCAAAACTTTTAGTCATAGTCGTAGTCTGTGACCCTCAAGTACACATGCTGAAACAAAAAACTGCAGGATACATCTTTTTTTGAAGTCACATGCTGGTGACTTTAAAACTCAGAAGTTAAAAGCACCTCTATCACCTCTACAGAGCTCTCAAACATGTCTTCTCTCTAAATACAGTTGGTACACCACAGTGTAACCATTAAACTACCTTTCTGTAACACTCTGCCCTCAGTGCAGAGCATGCTGCTTGTGTACCTGTATCAGCAGTATAGCCTAACAATGAACTAATGCACCTGTTATTTTTAATTTCCAGGAATTCAATACAAACAGAGAAGCAGCTGGAAATTATTAAGAGCAATATTACAATGAAGTGACACGAACAGAGCAAAACAACAGCTTATTTATTTTGCATTTACCCTGGTCCTGCAATTTGCAAATTAAAATGTAAGACAAGCCTTGATCCAGAGGGATGATATAAAAGAAAAGCCCGACATTCCACTGTGCAATCAACAATTTGGTTCCTATGATCAGCAACAGAGACTGGAGATTTATTCTGCATAGAAAAGGATTATCGTTCCAAGTAAAACAGAAACTCCTTTTAAATATGTTAATTTAATAACCGTACATATCCTACTGACTATATAACAGCTACTTGAGGGCCACAATTTAAGACTATTCATTGTCATGTGCTTTTCCTGCTTTAATTGTTCTATATGAAACACCAGAATACACCACTATAGCCTCATTAAGAAATAAGAGCAATGGCTAAGGTAAATTATAGAGATGTAATAAAAACTGGTATTTTACTGGTAAAAACATAGCAAAGAACCACTTTGTTTCAGCTAGAAGCTGGTAAACTGTTTTTCTGAGTAACACAAATAATTATCCCATGCAAGAGATAATAACAACATAGTGTCCTTAGCTGGTTGAACACAATTAATTCCAGGATTAAAAGGCGTGTCATTTGAAAATAGACTGAAAGAGCTGAATATATATAGCCTAGAAAGAAGGAGAGTCAGAGATGACTTAATAGAGGTATTTAAAACTGTCAAGGGGTTTAACAAAGTAACTGCTGATAATTATTTTTTCATAGGTCACAGAGAACAGAACCAGGGGCCACAGATGGAAGCTGAAGAAGGGCATATTTAGAACCAAGGGGAGAAGGAGCTTTTTCACAGAAAGGGTGGTGAACCATTGGAACAGGCTGCCGGACAGAGCTGCTGAAGCAAAGACTCGGACCCTTCAAGAATAGACTGGATGCTGTCATGAACAATATTTTATAACCTTCTGTGAAAATAAGACCTTTCGCTAGCCGCCTGGAGGAAGGGCGGACCATCTAGCCACGGAATCCCAGAGGTTGTATTTCCCCTACTAACCTGGTTAGGGTTTTTTGTTTTTCCTCTCTTGAGTGCTAACGGATCACGCTGACACCAAAGCGAGCAAGCATCGATGGTCCGAATGGCCTTTTCTCATTCTGGAATGTCTTATGTTCTTATGTTCATCTGAAGTACACATTTTATCAGGCTTTCCTACACTAACGAAATTGTTTTCAATGGCAATACAATGGTTCTGTTCAAAAGACCGATGGTTGTACAAAGACTGTTAAAATGGTCTGATCCAGTGCTAGAAAGGTACCAAAGAGGTAAAATTTGTATTTTTGTGTATCACATATAAGCCATTGTACAATGGTAATCCATCACAGTACCATGGTACAATATGAGTAATCATGTGTAACCTTATCAGGATCATATGTTGTTGATGGCAATTTCTGGTTATGTTGTGGTCTACAAATGGTTATGCAAGATTATAAGTGGGATACCAAATGGTATTTTCAAACTTTCCAAGGCTGAAATATGTCCAAAAACATTTCAAATCTACAAAAATTGAACTAGCCATAGAAGGATGTGATATGTACAAAAGGAGGCAAGTTATATACTAAAAAGGGTCCGCCCTTTTAACAATGCAATGTAGAAGTTGCTAAGTTAAACAAGGCACAGCTGGGGAAAACTTGTCCTACTCTTTTTATAACAGCAGAAACTAGTAGCTGCATGAAAAAGTAGGGGCCAAGTTTGCCTCAATTGGGTCTTGTTTAACTTAGTTGTCCTCTATCCTTTATTTTCCACAGTGGCTCCTGATGTATAAAAATATGCATAAAAAATAGGAATTTAAAAACCCACATACGGAAACATTTTCATTTTTTAATTTATTTAAGAAAAATAAAAACTCCAATGGAAAAACACTGTCCCTGTGATAAGCTGATCTTCTCACAGTATGAAATGTTTTATTCTAACCATGAGCACACAGTGGGTTTGAGTTAGCATCCTGTGTCTGCTAGATTCTGGAGCATACCAAATTGTCTTGCTATCAGTGATGCTGCTAATCTATGCGGCTGAAGATATCTACAGTATCTGCATTTCTGATCATTTCTTGCCCAGTGGAAATCTTTTTTCCTCTCTCATATCTGCTGATGATATGCTCAATCTGAACCCATGTCTAGTTATCTTCCTCATTATCAGCGTGCATAGTTATCCAGTTGGGGCGTTAATGTGAACATCTGTAATTCAATTCAGACCAGCCATGCTGATACCATCTACTTGCGAGACCTTGAAAAAAAAAAATCAGCAAATCCTGGCTCTTTAATCAGTGAAGGCACGAAACATAAATCCTGGCTCCTTCAGTCAGGGAAGGCACAATTTTTTTTGCTCATGTTTTCAGCAAACGTTTAAATTAAAAAATGTATGGCAAAATTTCAAACTCTCACGAAACTAAAAAGCCACTTCAGACACGGCTGAAAGCCAAGGCATCGCAGGTCTAATTAAACGGGAAAGCATTCTAACCTTGCCTGCCGCACAAGTAATTTAATTTGAAACAAAAGTAGGGAACAATGCATAGATATAAACAATCAAAATTTGCTTTTAATTAAGTTCAGAAGCTCAGTGATACTCTATCTTTCATTTAACTGACTGGCTTTGCAGCGCGAGGAGACCTACAGGGTAATACTAAAAATATACCCAGAGAAATTGGTGGCTCAAAGCCCTACCTACTGCACACTAGCCTCAGGAAAAGGAGTCATGCTGAAGAATAGTTAATCTGCTTCAGACCTTTGCATAGTCCCTTTGGGACTCTGCTCAGGCTTGTTATCATATGTTCACCGTGTCAGGTGTCAAAGGTCACTATAAAGGATTTAAGCCAATCAGCATCTTAATGAAAAAAAAAATCTTAACATGGTAGTTTGAACCAAGTGGGAACTAAACCTTAGAGCAACAAACACTTTTAGATTCATTTTGTACATCTCACACCGCTATTGTAAATATATGGTAGGCAATGATGAAATGCTTTAAGCTGTGTTTTATTTGCTGGTATTGATTTAGTAACAGAAGCCCTCCCTTTTCTGCTTGGCACGGCTCGTTTGAGTACACAAAAAATCTTTATTAAATTTAAAAGTATAAAGCTGTATATTTGGTGCCCTTTGTTTGCACCAGTTAGGTAAAATAAAGCAGGATTTGAAAGCTCTGTAACAAAAAAAAGTGCTGAACTATTTTACCCTTCATTGAAAACGGGAAACAAATTTTTATAGTTTAAAAGGCATGATGCTACTGTTTAACAGCAGCCGCAGAAACCTACCACTAAATAAAAAGCAATTGATGGGATATATTAACTAAGTTAAAGCATCTATTTATACCATATGCAACGGTTTTCAGGACTAAATTAAAATATTATTTTGAGACTGCACTTTATTTCGAACAAACATCTCACGAAATATACCCGCAACTGAACATTGTGCTTTTTTCTGCTGTGCACATGTTTCTTTCGTCAAAAACAAACTTAGTCAAACTCTTTGAAAATCATTGTCCTCAGTCCTCAGATGAAAGCATGCCTCCTGTTTAGAATCTGAAATCTGATGAGATCACAGTCCAAGATGTTACGATTTAAATGTATAAAGTAGTACCAATTAACGGCACTGTAAATGCTTTTTTATGTTGTTAAATCCATTTGTTATATTTTGTATTATCAGCTGAATGAGAATGCTGTGCATTCGATCACAGAGAAGTTGCTGTTCTGAGTGGGTTAGTAGGTTCTGAATGGGTTACTAGAAACTCTTACTGTCTCATCACTTTGACAACTAACTAAGTGTTAAAGTAATGATCTGACACCCTGGGGTCTATTGTTATGATATAAACAGTGGTGCATCTAAATACTGCCAGACTTTAACTATAATAATCCTGCTGGTGTTTTTTCCCCAGGGGTGATTTTGTGACCTACTGAATGGCATTAGAACATACAAGAAAAATACAATGAAAATTAAGTCCACAGTCTTATATATTTCCAGATGGCAGTGAATGAAAATGGACCCACTCTGTGTCCCCAATACTTGTTACAGAGTTGATTTATTCAGTTTTGTGAGCAAAATACACCAAGAAAGGACAGTAAACAGATAATAAGTGGCGAACTAAGAAGCAGTGAAAGGGTTAAACATGTTGTGCAATGGTTTGAAGGTTTAAAGCAAATACAAAGTGATCTCAAAAGAGTAGTTTTCACAATGGACAAGAAGCCACTCCTTTCCTTAAAGTTGTCTTAAAAGCCAGTCCCGTTTGCGAGGATCATTGCCAATAGGAAGCAGGGTCGAAGGGCATTTACAGTTGGATGACGCTGTCTGAATGAGCTCCTTTCACACTGAAACTCAAAAATGAAAAATGAAAATGGATGAGCCGATACATATTGAAAGGGCTGAATTCCACCAGGAAGAACAAAAGACTTAATGAAGAATTACTGTCTCTGAGTTGAAGATGGGAAAAATAGATAAAGCCCAGAGACCAGATAAAAAGCTCCTGCCCCAAACGCTGGTTGGCTAAGCCCAGGGGCACACTGTGTTGTAGGTTTAGGCAGGGTCACCTGGCAGGTAAAATGCCCGGGGAGGTCCCTGACAGAAGATTTATCTTATTAATTTGACTGGCAAAGATTCAAACTACTTGTATGAGCTGCCTGTCATTGAGCTGAAACAATGCTGTTATTCATCTGTGAAGTGTGTAACAAAGCTCAGAATTCCTCCACTGTCATTGTGATTGTAGAGTAGATAAGATTCAGACTAAAGCAACACCGCTCTGCATGTGTTTTCATGCTACTTTCCGATGACTAGAATAGGATTAAATATGTTTATGTGTATTACTAATAGGGGGCCATATATTGATTGGAAAACAATGTTTTAAAAGGAAACCATTATCAAAATGTATTTATCTGTAGAGGAGTTTTTGGACATAAAAAAGGATATTCATAATTTTTAGTGGGCATGTTAATAACAAATTTACATGCCATAACCTTAAACTTGATCTTCTTTTTCTGCTTTGTACGTGGCCTTATGAGATAGAAGATGTTTTCCATTGTTCTGGGATCATTGAAGATTAACTTAAAGAGTATGGTGGATCAATTTCTTGACAATTCCAAGCACTGTGGTGAACTAGTGCTTGGAGGCTAGCATAGCCACCCTATTTATTTAACTACTACAACAGACAATACATAACTGGATATGTGGACAGGTGAATGGAATGGGTGGTGACCATTCAGTTGTATTCACACTGCATTCATTAAACTGTCCTCACACATTCTTTCTATGCTTTACACCATGGTCTGCATTCTTTTCTGATGGGGTCATTTAACCTAGCAATTAAACTATTTAGATGCAGCACCCTGGGATCTGAACAGTTAATTAGCACAGTGCTGAAATACTTCCTTGAGAGGAAGTGAGCCAAGCACTGTACCTGCTGTACCTGGCACAGACATGGTACATGAATTACATTTCATGGCAGCCAGATTGTCTTCTGGATTTTAGCACCAGGTTGTGCATCAGAGAAACATGCATTTCTGCAGCCTCTGACTGCACAGTAGAATTTGAGCCAATAAACATTAAAACAAGAACAATACTTACACTGTGTTTTACTGCAGTATTGACTCAAGTGGGTTTGAATAGTAAAGCTATGTTCACTTCTTTGAAGTCTCCATCCTAGTATAAAATGTAAAACTGGATTCGTTTTTAATAAAAACCTTTTGATCCCTGAGGTCCCTGATTGGCTCACCAGGTAAAGGCGTGAGTGTGGGTGTGTGCAGGTTTGTGTTCTGGCTGTATGAAGTTGTAAATCTTCAGTGGGGATTTCACAGAGTGTTGCATTGGCTCTGGTGATTCAACGTATTAGAGAGAAAAATTCATCCGGAACTGAGTAACCGGTAGGGACTGATTCACCTACAGCGACCCCTACTGGCTAAGTACTCAGTGAGCTCAAGCAAACACCTACCTACACCTAGGGCTGGCCTTTGTCCTCCAGGAACCGGTAACTCGCTGGCATCTGTTGAGGGCTATTCTGAGGAGTTGCTTAACTGAGGGGAACAATAACTAGGTACTCTATTTTCTTTAAATAAATAAATAATAAAAATCACATAGTTGAGATTGATGACAGCCAAAAATACCAGACACAAGTGGAATACATTTGTATTCAGATGTTATGATTACGTTTGAATTTATAAATTAATTACCTGGATTAAATACAAAATAACAGCAAATAGTTATTATGGTGCCAACAAATACAATTATTTTATAAAGTATGAAAAAGTGGAATACTCCACTTCTCAAACGTAAATAAGACATTTATTAGAAGTTTGTTTTGGGCTGTGTCGCCTTACAAATGTTTTTCCAGTATTTTGTTACCTTGATGAAACAAATATTTCTGACCAATTTTGCTGAAAGGTACAAAAAATAAACCCTGTTTTTTGTCACATCCGAAACTTCTGACACTTTCAGCAGACTCACCTACACCACTGGGACTAGCTTCCTGAGAGCCACACAAAGAGGAACTGTGTGCTATACAGCAGGTAGGGTTGCAGACATTTACCACTGGAAGTCTGGCTGTAACTCAAGCTAAACACTTTTAAGATGAAATATTTTGTTGCACTGAGACAAATGATCAAAGAAAATAAGTAAAAATAACTCTTTCTTATTAGAACAAGTATGTTTTTATTCTAAAATAAATTTATCATTAAAAGCATATCATTTAAGGTGTTTCATTGTAGTTTGTTATATCCATGAAAATATTGTACTTTTATTTGATATATTTCAATAAACATACATAAATAACAGGTTTTCCCTGTTTTGTTTTTTTTGGAAAATACATTTTATTTTTCATTACTATCTATGGGAAAACACCAAAATTCAAGGACAATTTTGCATCCCATTATAAACATAAGATGACCAATGCTAAGGTTTGAGATTTATGTCATTTTTAGGTTATATACAGTAAGTACGTGGGATGAAGCGTGACAAATATAATAAATACTGTAGCACATTAATACAAATATGTTTGTAAATGATTTCTTACATTGAATTAAAAACAGTGCTCCTCATTTGGATACGTTTGGAAAACTACAGTCCTATACATTTACTGTCTTGACTGTATACTGAATGTCTTTGGTGTCTTATAGAAAGCAATGGTTTTATATAACATGAGATAGACATCAAGATCAGCTGCCACAAGTTTGATGTCTGCATCCACCAGTGTATCTTCAAGGCTATACTTTCTATTTAAAGTATCATAACTGTACTTTCATGACAGGCTGTGTTGCTGTCTTATTTAACTGCAATTTTTATTAAATGTGCATGAATAATAGTTGTGTGCTTATATAGTGTACCATGTTTGATTCTAGTTTGATTCTAGTGTTATTCAAGACATTGTCACTTGTTGTTATGAAAAAGGATGATACTACTAAGACTGCTATGAGTACTACTGCGACTACTAATAATAATGTACACTCAACTAAGTCTGTTATAACCTGAAATGCAATTGCAGCCTCATACAGAGTTAGTAAATTATTATTATTATTATTATTATTATTATTATTATTATTATTATTATTATTATTATAACAGACTAAAATTAACTTTAACTTGTAGAATTAATTTATTTATTACAAATTAAGGAACAAGTGTTGATAATAAATATTATGCAATTATCACAGTATTAAGAAACTATTATAAAATACTATTAAGTATCTTTTCATGTGTAGTGACAGTTAATGATCGTTATAGGATCATTCTTTTTTACCATGTGTGTCTAAGTGCTCAGTCCTTCATCTGAAGCTAAGGCCTTTGAATCCGGTGACTAGCGCTCTCCACGATGATGAAGTCACCGTCACCGAGGACAAGATCAATACCCTCATAAAGGCTGCTGGTGTGTTGGTCAAGCCTTTCTGGCATGGTCTGTTTGCCAAGGCACTTGGCAGCGTGGACTTTGGCAGTCTGATCTGCAATGTTGGTGCTGGAGGAGCCACCCCTGATGGTGCTGCCCCTGCTGGAGGAGCCCCGGCTGCAAGTGCCCCAGCTCAGAAAGCGGAGGAGAAGAAGAAAGAGTCTGAGCAGTGTGATGATGACATGGTCTTTGGTCTGTTTGACTAACCTCCTTTTTGGGCGATACGAATACAACTAATAAAGATAATAATAATGAAAACATGTAAAAGACTTGAACCTCCTTTTGAAAATAATGTAACAAAAAACAGGACTATTATAGTTTTTTCTTTCTTTCTGTGAAAACACATTCCACTGCTCATTATTGTACTGGGGGCGGCGGGCTAGCAGAAAAGTGATATGATGTCCAACTGGAAGACCACTCCTTTGTTTAAATATTTGAGTTTCATACTTTCCTTTCTATTGTTTCAGCTGAGACACCACAGGCTTGGTATTGTTTTCTAAGGCCAACTCTGAAACCCAGAACAGGTTCTCTTTTTGGAATGATCTTGATTTTTTAAATCCAAAACCTCACTCTTTTGACGGATATAAAATAGAGGTTGAGGGGAAAGTCCCCTCAGGGTTTCAAACTGAGGTACTCAATGTACTTTAACAATTTTTCCAAAATTAGCTATATTTGTCTGCCAAATTTTGATTACAAACTAAAAAAGGAACAATGCTACAGTGAGGCCCTGTCCTCAATGTTATTGACCAGAGTGTCTCATTCAGGGTATAGGCTCATTCAGAGTATGGCTGATCAAAGTTGGTCCTTCCACTCCTTTGGTCTTTGCGCAAAACCTGTTCTAAATTGTTTAATTAAACCAGTTAAACCTCCATCCAGACCATGAAGTAGTTAATTATCTAATTTGACCTGTTAAACCTGGAGTGGAATGGCCCTTCAGGACCATGATTGGATAGCCCTGCTCTATGAGCATGCATGGCTCGTTGAGCCACACAATATGGCTTTTTTCTGATTTGGAGATGAAGGCTGGGCATTCAGCAGTTTTTTGTAGGACCAAGTCAGAATGCAAAGCACACAAATAATAGGGTTAAGCAGCCTTTTTTAGTTTGAGTTGGTTTATTTGATTTGTTTCAATGGCTCTTTAAGAACTTCCCGATCATTGGTATAGCTCTTTCAGCCAAAGCAGTTCTGGCACAGTGGAAATTCTAACTGGTAAGGAAGTCTCTATGTCCAGCAAAGATCAGTGTTACACCTTCACACTCTATAGCACCATATACAGCCAAATCTCATTAAAACAAACTCATATTAAACACATTTGCTGATACTATGAATTTTCTACATGGTCCTGGCCAAATTCAGCAGTCACTTAATAGAAATTCACTTACCATTACTAATTCCCATAGTTCGAACATATTGGGGAATGTATTAATGCCTCTGTAGCAGGGCGGTAGAGAGCCCTGCTGTGTAAATGTATTTATTTTAGAACAGGGTTTCCCCCTCCGCCCCTGTGTTATTTTGTATTTGATTATTATTATTATTGTATTATGATTTATTTAGTGTATTTATATGACGGCGAAGCGCCGCATATTTTGTTATTGTTTTGTTTATAGAAGTGACGGCATAGCCGTTTGTTTGTTATTATTTAGTAGCGTGGATGGGAAGCCCCATCCACACAGTATTTAGAAAACTCAGGCAGATTGTGGCCGAGGGGTAATAGAATAATTGCCAGCTAGCTAAACCCTCGCCACGCTTATATAAACCGGCAGCTCTCTGCATTTGTGTACGAGAGGAGCGTAGAGAGCTGAGAGAGTGGAAAACGAAAACGAAAACGAAAATGAAAATGAAAACGAAACTGAATATGAATAAAATAATACAGGAACAGTGACAGCGACTGTCCAGCCAGACCTGTATGGTTTATTTATTATTTGGTGTTCGTGATTTGTTTTATTAAAAATATTTATTTTCGCTCTGTGAGCACAGTCTTTTTGTTTAAACCTTTGATTTATTGTTGTTATTTCAGAATAAAACGGCGCACCGTGTCATTTACTTTTAAACTGCAGTGCCCGGTGTCAGAGTTCTTCCTTCCTGCTTCTGCCGTGACGTCACCGCCCATCCACCCTGTCACACGTGGTGTCCAGCGTGGGATCACCAGCGCCTCCTGGACGCAGGCAGAAGAGGATACTGCAGTTTTTTTGTTTTTGCTATTTTTCTATTTCGTTTTTTTTTTTTATTACTTGCGTGTGGAGAAAAGGAGAGTGAGGAAGAAGGAGGAAGAGCTGCAGACAGCAGCAGCTGCAACAACAGCAACCGCAGAAACAGGAGGAGATCAGCTGGGAAGCCTTCCTCCACAGCATAAGCCAGCTGTACTGTTGCTGCATCTGTGGGGAGCGGGGGCATTTCCCAGTTAATTGCCCCCTCCCTAAAGACTGGGATTACAGCTGCAGGAGAGGAGACAAGTGGGAGGAGCTGCTGGTTCCACCTCCTCCGCCGTGAGAGGACTGGGTGTCGCTCCCACCGCCACCAGCAGAGGTAGAGTACCTGCTGGTTCCGCCTCCATCGCCGCCACCAGCAGTGGGAGCATGCCTGCTGGTTTCCCCGCTGCAGCCAGAAGGGAGGAGCCCTGCCGCCGCGGCCAGAAGGGGAGGAGCCCCTGCCGCCTTCGCGGCCAGAAGGGGAGGAGCCCCTGTTGCCTTTGCGGCCAGAAGGGGAGGAGCCCCTGCCGCCTTTGCGGCCAGAAGGGGAGGAGCCCCTGAGGAGAGGAGCCTGGGGATGCCAGTTTGCCATCGTCTGGAGATGCCAGTTTGTCATCGCCTGGGGATGCCAGTCTTGCACCGCTCAGAAATGCCAGTCTCGCACTGCCCAGGGTTGCCTGCCTCGCACCGCCCAGGGATGCCTGCCTCGCACCGCCTAGGGATGCCACGTCCGCTCCGGTCAGGGATGCCACGCCTGGATCGCCTGGGGCTGCCTGCTGCTCCGCATCGCCTGGGGCTGCCTGCTGCTCCGCACCAGTTATAGGGTACGAGGGACAAGGGGAGCTCCCGCTGCCGCCTCCATGGCCAGGGGCTCCCCTCCCGAGTTCGGCTCCCGAGGGTCCGCTGCTGCTGCCGTTGCCTCCGGAGGGTCCGCTGCTGCTGCCATCGCCTCCCGAGGATCCGCTGCTGCTGCTGCCGTCGCCTCCCGAGGGTCCACTGCTGCTGCTGCCGTTGCCTCCCGAGGGTCCGCTGCTGCTGCCGTCGCCTCCCGAGGGTCCGCTGCTGCTGCCGTCGCCTCCCGAGGGTCCGCTGCTGCTGCCGTCGCCTCCCGAGGGTCCGCTGCTGCTGCCGTCACCTCCCAAGGTCCACTGCTGCTGCCGTCGCCTCCCGAGGGTCTGCTGCTGCTGCCGTCGCCTGGGGTCGTCGAGGGTCCTGCTTCGCCTGGGGTCGCTACTAGTCCTGCCATGCGGCAGGAAATACTGTGGCTGGAGCCCCATGAAGGGGAGCTGCCGGCCACGAAGATGGGGGTAGAGGTCAGTAGACCAGCTCCCACCGCAGCAGAATTGGGTGGTCGGAGCACCACGGAGGGGAACTGCTGGCCATGAAGAAGGGGGGGGGGTCAGGAGACCAGCTCCCCCAGCTGTACTTTCGCGTCAGAAGTTGTGGTCGGAGCCCGACGGAGGGGAGCTGCCGGCCATGAAGAAGGGGGGGGGGGTCAGGAGACCAGCTCCCCCAGCCGCACTTTCATGGCAGGATAGTGTGTGGCAGGAGCCCCGGAAGAGGGAGCTGCCAGCCACGAAGAAGTGGGGGGTGAAGGACATTCCACCATGGCCACCCCCAGAAACACCTTGCTTCCCCCTCTTCCGGGACTTTGGGGCTGAGGGGGGAGGTGGCCGTTAGCCATGTTTGCTGCACAAGGGATATGTAGCAGGGCGGTAGAGAGCCCTGCTGTGTAAATGTATTTATTTTATAACGGGGTTTCCCCCTCCACCCCTGTGTTATTTTGTATTTGATGATTATTATTATTATTATTGTATTATGATTTAGTTAGTGTATTTATATGACGGCGAAGCACCGTTTATTTTGTTATTGTTTTGTTTATAGAAGTGACGGCGTAGCCATTTGTTTGTTATTATTTAGTAGCGTGGATTGGAAGCCCCATCCACACAGTACTTAGAAAACTCAGGCAGATTGTGGCCGAGGGGTAATAGAATAATTGCCAGCTAGTTAAACCCCTCGGCCACGGTATATAAACCGGCAGCTCTCTACACTCGGGGTGGGTGTACGAGAGGAGCGTAGAGAGATGAGAGAGTGGAAAACGAAACTGAATCTGAATAAAATAATACAGGAACAGTGACAGCGACTGCCCAGCTTGACCTGTATGGTTTATTTATTATTTGGTGTTCGTAATTTGTTTTATTTAAAATATTTATTTTTGCTCTGTGAGCACAGTCTTTTTGTTTAAACCTTTGATTTATTTTTGTTATTTCAGAATAAAACGGTGCACCACGTCATTTACTTTTAAACTGCAGTGCCTGGTGTCAGAGTTCTTCCTTCCTGCTTCTGCCGTGACGTCACCGCCCAGCCACCCTGTCACAGCCTGTGAGGCGTCCCGCTCCAGGAACCGGCTACACTACGTAACCCTCGCTATACATCACATGGGATCACTATCCCCTAACTAACCTACTCATGAGCCGGTATTCATACAACGACTCGTGCTGCTTCATACAGCCTTGGCTGGGCATTGCCTTCACAAGCGCCGCTTGCAGTCTCAGGGTTGCGTAGCGGTCGTTCCTGCAGAGCGGACCCTCTCCTCCCGAGTATACGCCGCTCCTCTCTGGCATGGCGTTGCAGTTGCCCCGAACCATCTCCCGCGAATGTTTTTGAACTGACGGACACTTGGTCAAGACCCGCCCACCTGCTGATTGAGGTCCAGCACAGCCAATCACTTGCTGACCGTCCCCTCAACCAAGCCTAGCAGGCAGCAAGTCTCAATCGAGCGCCCGTCTGTAAACAATAAATGTAATTAAACAAATCAACTCCAAAACACACAATAAACCCATTTCCCCATACAAATTATATCCACACTAAATACACAAGTGCAGGACAATCGCCCTGCTACACAGCCTCTAACATATTTTAGTGCTGTTTTGCGACTACTGATCCTATGATGTCATTTGAGTTACCGTAGTGCTCACACATCAATGCCATTTCCATGAAGCATAGAAATGAGTGACCAGCGCAAAAAACTTAAATGATCCTTGCATACAAAAGTAGAGGTGTTTAAAGCGGTGTATAATGTACCACCGTACATTGTCCCGAACACTTTCTCAACCATTCTGAAAAAACAGGATATAATTCAGGCCTGTAACAGCAAATTGGATGCAAGTCATCAGAGTTTCCAATTTTCTCAATACCCTAATGTTGAGGAGGCCTTGCTTTTGTGGTTTAAAAATGCCCCTGATCAGAATGCCCCAGTTCATTTGCAATGTATCATTTTTAAAAGTTTACTTGCAACCTGTGGCAAACTGGTTTGTAGCACACAGGCACAGTGGTGATGCGGTGCTCAGGAATGATAGACACAAGACAGTTCACGGTGAAAAAGCAGCTCTTATTTGCTGACAGATGATAATACCTGGCTCTACACAATGATGTGTATCGCTCAGGCAAACCGTGGGGTTCAGTCCTGAAATAATAATACACTAAACAAGACACACACAAACACAACACAACACGGTCACAAGTCCATAGTGAGTGCTCATAGTGAAAGTGGTGATTTACAGGTTTATTCGTGGTTTAGTATGAATTACAGTTCAAGAATTCATTTCTCAATATGTATGCTGGATATCATTTATATTGGTTACCAAAAAATCTAAATTTTGAATATATTAAATCAAATATATGTTAATATATACTTATAACTTCTTTATGAACATGATCTACACAGTACTGACCCCTTTTTGGCAAACATGCAAAATCAAAACAGTTTATAGATTACAATATATATTTGTCTTTGTCCTTGTCAAAGACATACTTTAGAAGTCATATTTAATATACAAATCTACATGCAACCCTCTGTAAATTACTATAATTTCATTTTTAAACTTTACTTCTCAATTTTTTCATCTACACACCATGTATATATATATATATATATATATATATATATATATATATATATATATATATATACTACCGTTCAAAAGTTTGGGGTCACTTAGAAATTTCCTTGTTTTCGAAAGAAAAGCAAATTTTTTGTCCATTAAAATAACATCAAATTGATCAGAAATACAGTGTAGACATTGTTAATGTTGTAAATGACTATTGTAGCTGGAAACGGCTGATCTGTAATGGAATATCTACATAGGCGTACAGAGGCCCATTATCAGCAACCATCAGTCCTGTGTTCCAATGGCACGTTGTGTTTGCTAATCCAAGTTTATCATTTTAAAAGGCTAATTGATCATTAGAAAACCCTTTTGCAATTATGTTAGCACAGCTGAAAACTGTTGTGCTGATTAAAGAAGCAATAAAACTGGCCTTCTTCAGACTAGTTGAGTATCTGGAGCATCAGCAATTGTGGGTTCAATTACAGGCTCAAAATGGCCAGAAACAAAGAACTTTCTTCTGAAACTCGTCAGTCTATTCTTGTTCTGAGAAATGAAGGCTATTCCATGTGAGAAATTGCCAAGAAACTGAAGATCTCGTACAACGCTGTGTACTACTCCCTTCACAGAACAGCTAAAACTGGCTCTAACCAGAATAGAAAGAGGAGTGGGAGGCCCCGTGCACAACTGAGCCAGAGGACAAATACATTAGAGTGTCTAGTTTGAGAAACAGACGCCTCACAGGTCCTCAACTGGCAGCTTCATTAAATAGTACCCGCAAAACACCAGTCTCAACGCCAACAGTGAAGAGGCGACTCCGGGATGCTGGCCTTCTAGGCAGAGTTGCAAAGAAAAAGCTATATCTCAGACTGGCCAATAAAAAGAAAAGATTAAGCTGGGCAAAAGAACACAGACACTGGACAGAGGAAGATTGGAAAAAGTGTTATGGACAGACGAATCTAAGTTTGAGGTGTTCGGATCACAAAGAAGAACATTCGTGAGATGCAGACCAAATGAAAAGATGCTGGAGGAGTGCTTGACGCCATCTGTCAAGCATGGTGGAGGCAATGTGATGGTCTGGGGGTGCTTTGGTGGTGGTAAAGTGGGAGATTTGTACAGGGTAAAAGGGATCTTGAAGAAGGAAGGCTATCACTCCATTTTGCAACGCCATGCCATACCCTGTGGACGGCGCTTGATTGGAGCCAATTTACTCCTACAACATGACAATGACCCAAAACACACCTCCAAACTATGCAAGAACTATTTAGGGAAGAAGCAGTCAGCTGGTATTCTGTCTATAATGGAGTGGCCAGCACAGTCACCGGATCTCAACCCTATTGAGCTGTTGTGGGAGCAGCTTGACCGTATGGTACGTGAGAAGTGCCCATCAAGCCAATCCAACTTGTGGGAGGTGCTTCAGGAAGCATGGGGTGAAATCTTTTCAGATTACCTCAACAAATTGACAACTAGCATGCCAAAGGTCTGCAAGGCTGTAATTGCTGCAAATGGAGGATTCTTTGACGAAAGCAAAGTTTGAAGGACTGTCACAAAGACGGCCAGAGTGGGTGACGTCAGACCAGAGCCAGGAAATAAATAAACAAAACGAGAGGTGAGTTTGGTGGAGCTGAGCAAATGCTTTCACTCAGCATTTAATAAATAAACAAAAAAAACACAAAAACAGCACACGGCACTTACGCCAAAATAAACAGACAAACAAAACGAACTAACACTTAACAAATGGTGCACGGAGACAAACAAACACGGTGAGTAAAATAAATGGTTATTATTATTATTCTTCTGCTTATATTTTATTTAACCTCCTTCTCCACACCCATTCTCCACTCACGAACACCCAACCCCGAGTGAGTCAAACGTGCATCTATATATACTGTTGTGCTGGGATTCAATTACTAATTAATTATTCACTTGAATCCCAGCACGTGAATTAATTAAATGCAACCTCGTGCTCACATATTAAATACTTTAAATGCATGTGAAGTGATGTGCCATCCTCGTGCCTAAATACAATTCTATAATTTTAAATACTCGTGCTGCACATCCCCATTTATATCCCGTGCAGCCATCGCTATACACCAACATTTAACACACCACACGCAACATACAACATGTAACACACACATGCACACAGGGGCGGGGCACATTGCCACATATACCCCCCCTTGTGCGCAGCACACATGGCCTCAACGCCACCTCCCCCCTTTAAAACCCAGCAGTCCAGAACAAAGTCTCGGGCTGGGAAGGGAGGCTTCAGTGAGCCCATGGCTGGCAATGCTGTCAGCACCCCTGCCGGTAGTGGCACGGCTGACAGCATGCTGGTCCACTCCTGCAGTGAAATTGCTGCGGGGGATGCTGGTCTCCTGACCTCTCCCCCTTTCTTCGTAGCCGGTAGCTCCCTCCTGTGGGGCTCTGGCCACAGGAACTCCTGCAGCGAAACTGCTGCTGGGGAAAGTGGTCTCCTGAGCTCTCCCCATGTCTTTGTAGCCAGTAGCTCCCCTTTCTGGTGCTCCGGCCACTGTACTCCCTGTGGTGGAGGTGCGGGAAGCAGAGACAGCTCCTGCTCCTCTGCTCCTGGCGGTGGCAGAGGTAGAGGCAGCTCCTGCTCCTCTGCTCCGGGCAGTGGCGGAGGCAGCAAGCAGTCCTCCCATGTTGGGGAATGCGGAACCAGCAGGTATTCACCCTCTGCTGGTGGAGGTGGGAGGGGCAAGCAGTCCTCCCCCGACAATGAAGGCGGAACCAGCAGCTATTCACCCTCTGCTGGTGGAGGTGGGAGGGGCAAGCAGTCCTCCCACGACAATGAAGGCGGAACCAGCAGGTATTCACCCTCTGCTGGTGGAGGTGGGAGGGGCAAGCAGTCCTCCCACAACGGTGGAGGCGGAACCAGCAGGTACTCACCCTCTGCTGGTGGAGGAGGCAGAGGCAGCTCCTGCTGCTCTGCTCCTGGTGAAAGCGGTTGAGGTGGTGGAGGCAGAGGCAGCTCCTGCTGCTCTGCTCCTTGCGGTGGAGGTGGTGGAGGCAGTGGCAGCTCCTACTGCTCTCCTCCTGGTGGCGAAGGCAGTGGAGGTGGGAGCAGCGTGTAGTCTCCTGGCGACGGAGGTGGGAGCAGCGTGTAGTCTCCTGGCGATGGAGGTGGGAGCAGCGTGTAGTCTCCCCCTCTTGCAGGGGACTGGTGCTGCTCTCCCTCTCTTGCAGGGGACTGGTGCGGCTCTGCCTCTTTTGCAGGAGACTGGTGCGGCTCTGCCTCTCTTGCAGGAGACTGGTGCGGCTCTGCCTCTGCCTCGGAAGGGGAAACCAGCAGGCATTCTTCCTCTGCTGGTTGTGATGGGGAAACCAGCAGGCATTCTCCCTCTGCTGGTGGTGATGGTGATGGTGGGGGAAGTGATACCAGCAGGCACTCTTCCTCTGCTGGTGGAGATGGGGACAGCAGGCATTGTTCCTCTGCTGGTGGAGATGGGGACAGCAGGCATTGTTCCTCTGCTGGTGGAGATGGAACCAGCAGGCATTCTCCCTCTGCTGGCAGCTTGGGTCCTAGGGCTGTGGCAGCACCGACTTCCCCTTGGGCTATGGAAGCACCGACTCCCCCCTCTTTGGGCTGTGGACGCACCGACTCCTCCCTTTTGGGCTGTGGACGCACCGACTCCTCCCTCTTGGGCTGTGGACTCACCGACTCCTCCCTTTTGGGCTGTGGACGACCGACTCCCCCTCTTGGGTTTAGGGACGCTCGGGCTCCCCCACTCAGGCGTAGGATGTTCGGGCTCCTCCCACTCAGGCGTAGGGACGTTCGGGCTCCTCTCACTCAGGCGTAGGGACGCTCGGGCTCCTCCCACTCAGGCGTAGGGACGTTCGGGCTCCTCCCACTCAGGTGTAGGACATTCGGCTCCTCCCAATCAGGCGGGACATTCGGCTCCTCCCTTTGGGCGCTAGAGAGGATAACAGCCTTGCTAGTAGCGGTGCAGGCCACCTTTTTAACACCGCCTGCAACTGCTGCGCTGATGTTACTCTGGGCCCCCCTTGCTTCTCCTGATCCAGCAGCCAGTCGATCACCTCCTCTGTCACTGGCCTGCAGGATGTGTGCTGCTGTTGCTTCCTCTCTAGCGTCTTTCCTCCCTCCATTTCTCCAAAAAAAAAATCCAGCTTTTTTTTTCTCTCCAAAAAAAAAAACACACGGTACTCGTGCTCTGGTCTGAGTCTAGAAGGCGCTGTAGATCCCACGCAGGACACCACGTGTCACAAAGACGGCCAGATTGGGTGACGTCAGACCAGAGCCAGGAAATAAATAAACAAAACAAGAGGTGAGTTTGGTGGAGCTGAGCAAATGCTTTCGCTCAGCATTTAATAAATAAACAAAAAAAACACAAAAACAGCACACGGCACTTACGCCAAAATAAACAGACAAACAAAACGAACTAACATTTAACAAATGGTGCACGGAGACAAACAAACACGGTGAGTAAAATAAATGGTTATTATTATTATTATTCTGCTTATATTTTATTTAACCTCCTTCTCCACACCCGTTCTCCACTCACGAACACCCAACCCCGAGTGAGTCAAACGTGCATCTATATATACTGTTGTGCTGGGATTCAATTACTAATTAATTATTCACTTGAATCCCAGCACGTGAATTAATTAAGTGCAACCTCGTGCTCACATATTAAATACTTTAAATGCACGTGAAGTGATGTGCCATCCTCGTGCCTAAATACAATTCTATATTTTAAATACTCGTGCTGCACACACCCATTTATATCCCATGCAGCCATCGCTATACACCAACATTTAACACACCACACGCAACATACAACATGTAACACACACATGCACACAGGGGCGGTGCACATTGCCACAAGGACATAATTATTATTTCAATTAAAAATCATTATTTCTAACCTTGTCAATGACTATATTTCCTATTCAAACTCATTTCATGTATGTTTTCATGGAAAACAAGGAAATTTCTAAGTGACCCCAAACTTTTGAACGGTAATATATATATATATATATATATATATATATATATATATATATATATATATATATATATATATATATATATATACACACACACACAACACACACACAAACATTCTCTTAGATTGTTCGGCTTTAAAAAGTGAAAATGAACTTCTAACCTTTTCCCCAACAGTTGAGAAAAGGCTAGACAGGCTACATACACAAAAGTAAACTGTTTTTATATTCCCCTTGCATAGGATTCCCTGAAAAAAAGCCTTGGTTTGCTCTGAACACCTTTAACGCCAAAGAAAATAACAGGCCGCTGTTAGCCTGAGCTCTCAGATCAAAGTGTTTCTTTTTGTTGAAAGTTCCCGGGATGAATAAGTATGAATTAGGGACTAATTGAGGCCTTGTCTTTCAGTCATTAATCTTGGGCACAGCGAGGGTGCACAGGCCTAGCATGCATTGGCAACTCAATTAGAAGATGATATGTAGAACACAAGAACAATCTGTTCCTCAGGAGAAACATCCAAGTCTGGCCCACTTTTACCTGCCTTTGAAAGCTAAAGCTAAGTAAAAAAAAAAAAAAAATCTAAAGCAAATCCGCAAATCAGTAAACGTTCTCTTCAGCTTATAAATCAAGGGCTGCTGTGGTTGCTCTGTGTGAAATACTGTAGAACAAATCAGGCAGCGTCGAGATGTCTTCCAATGGCCATAAAAAAAGAAAACAAAATGCTTCCGTGGTGATTGGGAGAAGACAAGGGGTGCTGCTGCATCAAAAACAACAAACAACACAGCAGGTAGAGCTAGTAGTTAGGAATGAAAACAACAGGAGCATAGAGCAATAACATGCACACTGAGAAGAAAAAAAATGAAACACAGCCTAAAAATGAAACTGCAGCCAATATGCTTCCCTAGGAGGTAAGGCAAAAAATGAAGACAGCAGAAAATATTTCAGGGCTTTTTGCTCATTTGAAAACATATTCCAGTACAGTACCTGCCAAAACCCATCTTCCACCTCTGGCTAGATAACATTTACTGCAGGATATTTTGCTCACGCTTTATAATGTCAGTTCTTGAGGAATTAAGGGCAAATTATTGGTGTTCATTTGAATTAGATATACTTAAAAAAAAAAAAAACTTAAGTTGAATATTATTCATTTTAGAATTGTAATTGATGTTTTATCTTTTTGAAAAACGTGCTGATAACAATATAGAGTAATTGGCTTTAAAAATCTAGTCCTTTTTGTGCTAATGATGATTTGGAGTAAAAAGCCTTTTCAGAGGTGGTTTTGGGATCCACAAAGACCAGTTAAACAGAAATGCACTTCAATGTGCTGTTTCATAAACTTTTACAAGGGTGTTGCGGGGAACTGTAAAACAGGCATGCCAGTTAGTCTACCAGATTCAGAGAAGAGCAACACTTCAAAAAATATGACAAATCCTCCCCTAGTCTCCTGGGTTTAATATTTCACCAAGACTGCATCTGAATGTCATCTTGACCTGCCACCCAAGCTGGCTCAATGGTTTTTCCACAGCGTTGCTGTGAGAGAGCATTTTAATAAATCACACAGCTTCTATGAATGCAGCTTTCTCATTGGCATTATTATAAATCTGGGATTTACAACATTAGGGTCGCTTTTAAAAGGACCTTGGAAACCACTTCTTAGGCCCTACAAGGTTGTGCGAGAATGCACAACTGGATAGTTTGTAACTAAATAACATTTGTAAAATAAAAAAAAATAAAAAAACTGCTTGGACTGAAATGAAGGGGACAATTGCCATGCCTTATCACAAGCAAGAATATCATTGAAGGTTGGTCAAATAAACATTTAATTGGGAATGTACACACACACACACATGTATATATATATATATATATATATATATATATATATATATATATATATATATATATATATATATATATATATATATAATTGATATGTTTTTATATATTTTGATTTTGTAAGAATGCTGTTTGCAGTTTATTTGTATTTTTTTAATAAATGTTTCTCATTATATTGACAATATGTATTGAAATATGCATTTGAAAATATGTTATACCGTTTTACATCACCTAGAATTTTAGGATTGAGACATAATTAAAAAACAAACAAAAAAAATATATGAACATAATTGAAATATTTGTATTTTACATCATGTAATCAAAGACACTCCAAAATGATACTGCAAAGGTCTACCGAAAGCCAATATTTCATGTTAGATTTCGACATTTTTCTAATTTTGTCATTTTTTCATTAAGTATATGGAAAACTGCATAGCGGTATGTAATTTGAAATGTTAACGTAACATTATTCAGCAGCTTAGTTAATTCTATAGGGCGATGCAAAACTTTTGGCCACAGCTGTAGGTCTAAGAGCACTTAGGATTTCATTTATTTGTTTTAAACTATGTTTTAAATGTTGCAATACTGTTTACTTACAATTGCCTTCTTTGTCAGTAATCTCTTTATATTAAGAAGTCAAATGCTGTCTACTTGTTGTGCATTAATAGTCTGTTCACTAAAATGGTTCAATGCTCGACAGTGAAGGAATTTAAACACTAGAAAGAGACATACTAACTGAAACAGTAAGAAAAATAAACGGCAAGGATCACAATTAATTACATACATATGGCTAAGCCTTCACAGGTGTGTGTGTATATACACACACACACACACACACGCACGCACGCACACACACATACAATCAGATTAGAACATGTAAGGTTTATCATGCTGTCTAATAATATCACATCATAAATTTGTAGAGCAATAATATAATAATTAGGGTTTGTTTTTCGTGTTCATTTGTTCCCTTTTTCTGTGTTTATTTTTTTAGAAATTGATGGGCTTTTTGTAAATGACCAAAAATCAGTGTTCACCAGGAATTTTATTTTTTATTGATGTTCTCACTGCTTTTTTCTTTCCAAAAAGTACTCTTCCTGAGTTGAATGTGTTGAGACATCCTAAACTTCTCAAATCAAATCACAGCACAAATGGGAATCACGCTGTGCACTGTTCCGCTATTGCAACAAAATACAGTAGAGTTTAATTAAACAGTCAGCTTATCAAGGTTTTTACTAATTAACATTAGGGCTGAAGAAAGAAAAAAAAAACATTTTACTGACCTTAAGTTTACTGAAATGCAAAAGGGTACTGAAAGGATAATGCTGCCATTTGGAAGAGATCAACTTTAGGGGTAACAATGAAGTTTAGCATACACAACTTTTTTTTTTTTTTAAGGGCCCAGTTTTCAGTCCAGGTTCTAGAAAAGCTATGTTTCCATTAGCAGCAGATTGAGATCAAATCAATTTCACTTGGGACAAAGCCAAAGTTAGTATTGCGGGCTGGCAGTACTTAATCTCTGCAACTCCCAACAATGGTGTTCACAGTGACCAGGATGGCTGGTGGTTACGTCATATCAGGAAGTAGACAGACAACAATACTGTGAGTGAAGCACTGATGCACGAGTTTAATTATAAATAAAACGATATCACAGAACAAACAGAACATTGGACAAAATAAACAGATAAAGCAGACACAGAACCAAACAAATAAGTATCATGCTGGTGTATACCCAGCATGCAAATGCTTATTTCTCTCAGTTTCTTTCTCTACTCATGACTCCCGTTCCACCTCTGAACACACTAACCCTGAGTGAGAAATTTGTGCTGCTTTTATCTCCAGCTGTGTCGGGACTCGATTGCTAATTAATCATTCAATTGAATCCTGGCACAGTCTGCACGTGAACAAATTGTGACTTAACCGTTCCCACATACCAACATACATTTTAAATGACCCATGCTACATAACCCACACTATACAAAATAACCCAAAATACACCCAGGGGCAGGGGGACCCCGTCACACACCCAATGAGGGTCTGATTCAAAGAATGTGAGAGGCCGGTTTTAAATCTCTGACTGCAGAAAGAAAATATAATATGTTGGCAGATCCAAGGTCTGTAAATATGTTATATGGTCAGGGAAATATTGAAATAAAGGCCAGTGAAGACATTTTTGAAAAGCAATTATACCAAAACATTACACATACAGATGATCTTTGACATGTGTAATGTCTGGTTACAGATGGATCTGGCTGCAGCCCCAGTTTGATAATTGGAACAAGATGAGATTTTGCAGACTGGGTGTCATGGGCAGGTGGAAATGTGGCATAAGAAAATCCTGGTCTGAATCCGAGTCCGTATTTCATACCCCAATCATACCATACTTGTAAGAATCATGAAAGCCTATAAACCGCTGAGTTAAGATGCTGGAGTGGAATCCTGAGGTCCCTGCCAAAGCTCTTTTTTCCCGTTATCATCCTCGCATATGTTACTGAAATTTATGACTGCCAAAGGAGGGTCATCGTGGCGAGTCGGACAATTGAGATGAATGTTCTGTGTGAGAGCGCAGCAGGAGTTCTGCTAGCTTCAAGAGTTCAAGTAGAAGCCTTGCTCAGAGCCTCCGGCAGCCTGTGTGGAAACATGACCCCTCGCTCTGCCTTTTCTTCAGACTGGATCCCTGTCAGGTAATCATTTTGCTCTAACTCCAGATGCCGTAAGGCTGTACAGACTGTACAGCTGTGGCCAAAAGTTTTGCATAACCTAGAATTTTAGGACTGAGACATAATAAAAAATGCAAAAACTATATATTAACATAATTTAGATATTTTATTTAACATCATATAATCAAGGAAGTCTACTGGAAGGCATACTAGTTCTACAGTATTTGATATTAGATTTCGAAATGTCACATTTTTCAATGTAGAAAGAATCAGATCTGAATGAACCTGCTTGCAGAGGGAGACTAGGGAAATCACTGGGAAAGCATGCTTATCGAGAATGATATTCAGAATAGGGTTTGTGGCAGTGGAAACGTAGTGCCCTAAATGTGTACCAGCACACTAAGGCCTTATTTGTCTTGATCTGGTACTGTGGAACCAGGCACTAACCTGTGTAGAGTTTATCAGGGTTGGAATTATAAAAACATAACACCTTTTTTATCTTTTCTCATCACTCACTTTGCTATTTTATTTTGTCTTTCATATCGATTTTGCAGTGTCAACACATCCAGTCTGTGCTTCCTCAGTGATAACACTAATGGCAGATGAATGGCTTTATTAATATTAAAATTAAGATAAGCATTTGCTCACCAACACAAAGCTTAAATGGAATAATCAACTGGAATAACATTAAACAAAAATAATTTTAACAAAAAATAAGCATAAAATACTTATTGTAAGTAAAAATAAATAAATAAATAAAATACAGTTCAGTATTTAATATTTGGTAGCTCTGTGGTGTAGAGGTAAAATTTTTATTTGATAGCTGGTATCTTAAAAAAAAACTCAAAACAAAGAAAATGTTCAACTTGCATACTCTACACGTCAAAGCCAAAATGTATGTATATCTATCTATCTATCTATCTATCTATATATATATATATATATATATATATATATATATATATATATATATATATATATATATATATATATCATTTTTATTTTTGAATTGCACTCTTTTATTTTTCTTATGTTCTTGTACCCAGAGGGAGAATGAGCTTTACACAGTTACACAATTTCCAAAACAATCTTCCATGTCTGCATGATGAATGGATTCTAAACTGTTATAACTTCTTGTTCTAAAGAATAGCAGAGAAGGTCAATGTTTGTTTTTTTATTAACACATATTAAAAAGAAATACATCTTAAAGTGTATATACTGAGTGGAATTATAATGGAATGTTTGCATTGGACTTCTCATACACATGAGAGGCACATTAGAGACAACTTGAATGATTTCTTATGGTGTATCTCTTACTGTTACCATACATATTAACGTACGGCAGTAAAAGATATTTATTTTAGAAAGAATATATATTAAGTTTAATGTTGGTATTTTGATTTTAGTTAAGTTCTTACAGGAATAGAATATTAACTACAAATGTAACCATGTGGCAAGTTATGAATACAGTTTTCAGAAAACTGTTTGAAATATTTACAAATTTTTGATGTGCATTATAATATGTACACAATCTATGATTATTCCTAAGTGTATTCTAATATATTATTGTGTGACTCTTCCTATTATTTATATATAAACAATATAGTAGGATCTTGCTGATGCGACCAATTGGAACCAAAATCCTGTCCAGATTAGGGATTTACTTATCATAATAAAAATGCCTTGTCTAGACTGTAAACATTTTTGGAACTTTTAATGTACTCTTTTACTATATTATATTAGACTTCAAAATGATTAGCAGACCTATACATAATTATAATTATTAGGCCTGTATACTACTTTTTCTCTGTGCTACATTTGCAACTCATATCACATATGGCGATTTTGTAGGGATCTTGTATTTATGAAATGACTTCACTGTTTCTCATACAACCTTTGTTATGTGCTAAAGCAGTATGCAACCTCTTCACTCCCAACTGTGTGCCCTACCAAGGCAGACAGAGGCTCTGCTAACCAGGGGCCTTTGACTGGTATGCACAAGGCAGTGAGGGCAGGAAAGGAGTTCAAGTTACATGTACTTGGCAAGTGGTAAAAAACTAAAATTATAACGTGAAATATCTTAACGTCAACCATCTGCTGAGACATCCACGCCTCAAGATTTAACAAATTGATTCAGAAAAGATATTAACCCTCACAAACTAACAATCGAGACATTTTAGTGCACTTTAATCTCGCTCTCACTCGTACTCCGGTATCTAGAGAAGCTGTTTCATTTTAAACTTAGGCATGTATTGGCAGCACTGCACACCATTGGAATCCCCAGAATGCCATACATTTCCTTCTTAAGGCTTTGAAAACTGCATTCATTCTGTCTGAAGCTACAGACACCACCACACAGCACTCACCGACCCTCGGGTCTACAAATACATGCACTAGTACATGTAAAGTGTGTAAATACATGTACAAAAGTCAAAATATAATTAAACATAAGAAGAACACATATCCACTCAAAACTAATACCTACTGCACAAATAGCAATGTTGTTTATGGAATAGCCTGTGAAAAATGTGATGAAATAAAATATGTTGGAGAGACTGGAACAACTTTATATACAATCATTCAGAACCACCTTTCATTAATTAGAAAAAACAAATAAAAAAAAAAAATAACCAATTGTACAGCGTTTCACTAGTCAAGGACATGACATAAATTATGTAAATTTTGTAGTAATGGAACAGCTAAAATTACACAATGCGACATATAGAAGAACAAAAGAAAGTAAATAGATAAATAGACACGATTATGTCAGCGGAATTCAACAGAAAAGAATGAACTAATTTACTCCAATAAATATATAACAAATAAACAAAATTAATTCAAAAGTTGTGCATGATGATGCACTGGGGAGGCCAAATCAAGGCTGATCCTTAGAGCCAGCATTGCATGAGAATATAAATATTAGTTTATATAAACTACTATTAATTAAAATTAATACAGATTTAAAAATAGAAGTAAAAATGATGTCACACTATATAGAACACCATTACATCATGTCAGAATAAATCAAGGATTTGAATATAAACAACAAGTCGTTGTTATACTGTCAAAAACCTATAAATACCTCCAATGTTTTGATTCAAACACATGCTCCCTTGAGAAAGATATGTACAACATATCGAAACATTAGGTATATATATTGATCTTATTATGAATATATTTTCTTTCTTTACATGAAGAAACTGTGTGTACTGTATTATATATTTTGTTTATATTTTGTTCAGTACTTATGCATTATTGTTAGCAGGGGTCATTTTGAGCTATTCTGCTATGCATTCAAACTTATTTCATGAAATGCATTATGTAAGTGACTTGTATGAAATGAAGTGGAATTAAATACTAGAAATGTTGCTCACAAAATGTTGAAGCATTTTCCTTTTTTTCTAGGTGGAACTTGGACATTAAAATGAAACTTCTAAAACTTAATACAGTGCTTTGTGTATTGCAGTTTTCTAAATGATATGTATTTTAAAGACTACAAACAATATCATTTTTTAAATGAAATTCGAACCATGCTGTCGTAATGAAATGCAGGCTGACAGCAGCTCTAGAAGCCAAACTGCAATATCATAATTTAATGATAAGTAAAACATTTAAAACAGTCTTTGTATTTTGTATTAATCTGCTTATTATAGAGACAATGTAATTCAGCTATGAGACTTGAAATCCTTTTAAACACTATTAACTCCTTAAAACCATTCCAGTGAATTCTACATTGTACAGACTGTACTGTACAATGTTAGTCAGCACCTTAGATTGATGTGGACCTGTTGAATTGTTAAAATAGTGTTTGATACCACTACATAACATGCTGCTACTATTTTTTGTCATCACCTCAGAAGGGCTTATTCTGGTCAAATACTTTACATAAATAAACATGTCATAGTGATCTCTGTACTACTGTAGGACACTGTTTATTTTGTCTTCTCCTACCCTTGTTAGCGTTACCAGATTGTTATAGACTGTTTTCTATTTATTTTATTTATTTGAAATAATGTTTTACCTTTTCTCTGACAGCTCCCACGATGGCTTTGAAGGTGAAATATAACACCTGTCTGAGAGTGCAAATCAAGCCTTATCACTGATACTATACCAGGTGATCTTGATCTGTTCTCTGTCACTAAGATATAAACTGTCTTCTGAGACAATGCTTTGATAATTATTGCATTATACAGACACCCCCTTTACTGCCAGGGTACAGAACAGATTCAAACAAAATAGTGACATCTACTGGGATTTAACTGCATGTATAGAAATAATGCTTGCTAATGGAAGGTACAGTATTCTGCAGGCTCATAAATACAGAGCTAGGATTACTTTTTTCAAGCTTGTTTTGTTGGGGGTAAAATGATTTTGATGGGCCATAATAGGGTCCCCGAATCATGCTGTATAGTAATATATAGTCCCAGTCATATTAAGGTGTATGGGGTTGATTTGCCATATTAATCTTACTAAATAATGTAATACTGTGATTGGTCAGCTGTATGTAGGGTGGGGGCTTCAACACTGTAACTTGAGAATGGTAAAGCCCCCAAGTGAGTCAAGCTATACAGAGCTCCAGAATAACCCTTGGAGATGAACTGTACTATCGAAATACATTGTTTTTCCCTTTTTAATTTCATATTATTATTATTATTATTATTATTATTATTATTATTATTATTATTATATAATAATAATAATAATAATAATAATAATAATAATAATAATAATAATAATAATAATACATGTATCTGGTGGTGGCCTATAATAATCTTTAATAAATAAAACCCTTATTTATCTGTTATTGAATTGAGTAATCAAGATATTGTTCCAATATAGTAATTAAGGACAAGGTAGGAACAAGCTTCAGGGCCTGAATTAAATAAAAGTTTATGGCGCCATTACTTTATAATGGCTATGGCGGCACCCTAATTTCGATTTAATCTAGACCTTGGTTTAGAATTAACTGAAAGAACCACCACTGACCTATAAGCTTAATGCAACTCAAGGGGCTGTGAGTCAGGGAATACTGCATTTAGCACTGGATAAGAAAAATCAAAGAGTCAGGGGTCAGACAGCAATCTCCCTCTGATTCTGTGGGAAATCCTTTTTTTCTGTATTTGCCAAGGGGGTTAGGAATTGTTTTAATAAAGTACAGGAATGTAAAGGAATATTGTCAGCAATGCACAGGAAAGAATTCAAGGAAAGAATTCCTGTCCTTTTTGGGGTTCCAAGCTGATTTTACAGTAGAGGCCTTACAGAATGCTACATTTGATTTTGGCTTGACAGTGTAACCACACAGTAATCATTTCGAAATGCTTTGCTAAGAGGCACAGCATTCTTTTAAGTATTTATAACATCACTGGGGTGTAAAAACATGTTACTGCCATTTGCTAAATATTTATTAATACACCATGCGGTTATAAAGTGTTATGATAGTTTAATTTATCATACATAGCTATAAAACACTAAGCACTGGTCAATTTAGAAATATTAAAGAAACTTTTTTAATTCAATGATACAAAAATGTCTACTAAAAGTCTTTTTCTAGACCTAATCAAAAATGAATGTACAAAGTTTCTAGTTTAATTACGCACTGAGGCACAACAGGGGTTGGTATTAAGAAGAAATATTCACACCCTGAGTTACTGAATCTTGGAGGATCTTTTAAGGAACATTTTTAATTTTTATATATATATATATATATATATATATATATATATATATATATATATATATATATATATATATATATATCTTTTTCTTAATTGTTTTTTATTGCTGTTTTATTACAAAGTGCAAATGTTCTTCTATGACATTGAAACAGTAAAAAAAAAAAAACTTAATAGTGATTACCTTGTGCTACTAGTGTGGTTAAGAAAGGCTTAACAGATGAAAAAAAGATCTGCTGGTACATTATTATTTGTTTATTTAGCAGATGCCTTTATCCAAGGTGACTTACAGAGACTAGAGTGTATGAACTATGCATCAGCTGCAGAGTCACTTACAACAACATCTCACCCAAAAGACAGAGCACAAGGAGGTTAAGTGACTTGCTCAGGGTCACACAATGAGTCAGTGGCTGAGGTGGGATTTGAACCTTAAACGTTCTAAAAGTGCTTCTGTTATAATTTCATAATTAGTCTTATTTATTAGGCATTTAACTTTTTAATTTTTAAAACTATTAACATGAGGTTGGTAGACAATAGTTTCACTGTCATGTTTAATGGTAGTAATCATTCCATGTTTCCTCCTAGTAAATCTGCTAGCTGTTCCCACCGTGGTGTTGTATTCGCTATACCGGGATACCATACAGGAGCAGGCCTTAATGGGGAAGAAGCAGTTGTGCATGTCAGCATCCTGGCAACCAGGAAATGTGCTGAACGCAGGAACTATGGGATTAAATGTTAATGTGCAGCAGTTTCATTCCCACACTCAACAGAGCTCTTGAAAAAAAACTATAACCTGGGGTGGGATTACAATAGGGGTTACAATCTAGAATCAACAACTTCTCCAGTTTGCTGATTTATATTTCTATATGTATATGTTTGAGAATACAGCAAAACCAATTATTCAAACTAATTGTGCAGGGTAATCAAATTGTTCGTTACAACTGTGAAACTGTTCAAATGTCTTTGACTTACCTCCTAAACAGTAATTCAACCCAACTTTAAATATAAAACATACACTACTGCATTGTAAGTATCATAGACTGATGGCTCAATAGCACATTTTCTATGTCAACAGGGCAGAAGAGCACAGCACACAACCACATAAGAAAACAGAGGTGCTCAGGTAATGGAGGCTGGATAATAAAGGTTTTACTTTATATTTTTAATATAGTGTTTGAAAGTGGCTCATCTTGTCAAACACAGATTTATTGAACCTAGTTTAGTACCAGATATCATTTTCTATACCATGTTTTTTTTTTTTGTTTTTTTTAAATCACACATTATATTGGGAATGGAAAAATGTATTAAATTATTATGGGTAACACTTTACATTAAGTGTCTTTAATTAATGTGTATTTACACAGTAGTTACTTAGAAAATGTGTGTCTACTTACACATAATTACAATGATATTACGCATAGTTACAATGTACTTAATGTGTAAATATGTTTGTACCAAATCCGAAAGTACACAATTGTATCAGAAAAGTGTTAGGGTAGGGTTAGAGTTAGAGTTAGGGTTAGTACATTGTAACTATGCATAATAACATTGTAATTATGTGTAAATACACATGTATTTACTAAATAACTACTTTGTAAATACACAGTAATTAGAGACGCTTACTGTTAAATGTTACCTTTTTATGTTATCTACTGCCACTTTAAGCAGGTCATTGTTTCATTGGAATCTGTGGAAAGTGCCAGTCTGCTGAATTTGCTGTCTGTAAGGGGAACGTGCTGCTTTTTGAAATATGAATTCCCTATCCCTGATACAGCAGGGGACGTTCAAGGTTTTTGAAAAGCACAGGGGGCAGCCCCACAACTGCCGAGGAACGCACATGTAAAGGATTGTAAAAACAGTCACTGCGGGTTCCTACCTTTTGCGCATTCATGTGGGATACACATCAGTCTATGAGAAAGCATTGCTAAGATGAGGAGCCAAGAGCCTATACAGTAGTTCTACTGTTTGCACTGGCTAAACCCCCTTTTATCTCATTTTCATAAACACCAGGCACTTGTATGTCATATAAAACACATTTAGCTGTCATGAGAACAAGGTGATTTATTAAAGCAATGTGTTCCTCAATGAGTAACAACACTTTGAGCTTATTTTGGCAGGTGTACTAATTCTTGCTGTAAAATAGGGCACAACTAGGATTAGTTGTCTCTCCCTGACAAAAATACTGTTTAAATAGGAATTGTAAGACCCAAACTTGGTGTGTGGGAATTTTTTTATTATGTTTACATTGAAAACAACAATATGTTAAACATGGTCCATATCTGAACTGAGTATATTTTAAACGGTAATGAACGGTTTTCATTTTTACACTGGTGGCTATTGAAGTGAGCCGAGGTACTGACAACATCACACCAACAGCCTCCTTGCTTCCAACTAGATTAAAAGCAACACCACAATTATGGGAATAAAGGCTACTGAACCTTTAAATAATATGTATGAAACTTTAGCTAACAAATAAACAAAATGGTGCATGAACATCTCTCCCTCTGTGTGCTCTAATGAAATGTTCCTTGATGTTTGAAATAAATAAAAGCTGAGCTCAGCTGACAGGAGTTTAACATTAGAGCAGTGCGGAAAGCAGTTTAGTTAAAGTAATAGACTGCTTTTACTGCTGTGACAGCTGTTTATGACCAGTACAAAGACAGCCCTCTGACATCTATCAGCATTACTGTCTGGAAACGATTACATGCAAAATCCTGTAGTCACCAGTACTGTATACAGGTTGAATTTGTTAAAAATGAATTTCCGATTAAAACTTTTCTTGTCACTTGGGTCAATTTACCAAAGCCTCAACAATCTCTGGGCTATTAGAAATGGTTGTCAGTGCCCAATATCATATGGGGGTTGAACAGAACAATAGACATACCAGAACGCTGTCAATATGGTGTTGGACAACGCTGACTGGACATGAGAAGGTGTCAGAATTGTCTGGAAGTTTAACCATTCCTTCAACTGTTTGTAGCTAACTGTGACAAGGATGATGTCACTGGCCAGGCTGTTGTAACCAGGAAGAGACTCAGAGGCAAAGAATGCAGGTTTTAAATGGTGGTGCGCACGTTTAATAATAAATAACTAATAAAACAAAACACTAAACATTAAACAGAACAAAAACACATTAACAAACAAAAACGGCACAAGGGCCAAAACAAGGTCTATATAAACACTCACAAACAGGATGAAACAGCACAGAACACAAAAAAAAACACCTCTCACCAACATCAACATTAACTCTAACTAAAATCACCTTATTTATACACCTGTGGCTGGAGCCTTAATTAATCATTTAAACATGTATTCAACTGACAGCTCCAGCCACATTCCCACGTGTGTTTTTGCAAGGAGGGTTTTAACCCACTCCCTGCCACCCAATATTCCCCACTCACACACATACCCGTGCTTCCATCCTGCCACACTGCCACTCAAATCATTTCTCTTGCATGCTTAAATTCACTATAGCATATAAATAGTTTAGCTGGTACAAAATCTCTGTGTGCAAGCTTTGCTTTCAGGTAGTGTTGCAGTTCCTTGGTCACCTGGAGAGTAAAATTGAACCAATCTGTTCCTTCAGCTATTAACTGACATGCTTTCATCCAAAACATGCATTGACCCAGAAGATAGAAACTATATGTGAAACTAAGGTGAAATAGCCTACGTGCAAGTGTCACAGATTTGCAGAGACATGGAAAGTGAGAGCTGTCTTTATCCTAGTGTCGTACCAGATATCATATTTTAAAATAAAAATACATTTTCGCTAAACATTTGAGACCTATATACAGTAGCTGATGGAAGCACAGAACCGGTGTGATTGATGGAATTACTTTGTTAGCTACCATGACTTAAAAAGCTTCCTCGAACTTTGCATTCTACAGTGGAGCTCTTTTCTTCAAGGATGCTACCTGATTGTATTTTAATTGCAACGGTTACATATAGAGCTTTGTAGGCTGAGGCGGGACAGCACAGGAAAATGTCCTCACCGTCAGGCCCTGCACTATATCTGACCTCCAGAAAAACAAAAACAAAAAAAAACACTAGATTAGCTGTCTGCCTGCGGCATAATAAGGATTAAAATATCTGAACCTTAATTTTTAGCACATATTTAAGGTGTTATACCTTGGTCCTTATTAAGCTGTAGGCTGACAGCTAAGCTAAGAAAATAGTTCCCTCAAGGTCAAGAATAACCCTACCTATTAGTAAATAATTAAAGGCAAAGAATTCACAGATGAGAATTCTGAAAGGCCCTCGCTTCAGAAATCCAGCAGTTTAGTGTTGGGTTACACCAATGAAAAGTAATGCATCTGAGCTGTATGTCACCTGTCATTATGATCTTTCTTTAAATCCCCACAATCAACACTGCCACGCAATACGTGTTTGATTACACAGGTTTGTATGTAAGTGATAACATTACCTGGCAAAGGACATACAAGGATTGAACATGAATAATACATACTCAGGGCCATATTTTCAAAGTGTTTACTCCAGTCTTTAATTACTCCTGTTTTTTTAAACTCCTGTTAATTTTAGAAAACAAGAACCAAACCACTATGCAATGCAATCCAAAGTTCTGTTAAGCATTAAGAAGGTGTTTGTTTCTCATTTTGTAACATTTACATGTTTTTTTCTCCTTTAAATAATACTGTGCATTTCAAGCAGCCTAAGTGATCCAGTCCAAATATGAATATCATTTGTTGGGTTTATAACAGCATCAATATTCTCTGCAGTGGTCATTAAGTGTAGTTTACCTAATTGCTATCGTCAATTATCTACCAGGTAATGAGCACTGGGTTGGATATTAATGCTTAAATACTACTACTACTATGACTACTACGACTACGACTACGACTACTATATATATATATATATATATATATATATATATATATATATATATATATACTGTAGAAAGGGGACTTACTTCTATTCTTTAAATGTATTTCTTGAAATGTATTTTTGTTTACGACTGTTCGTCGCCCTGGATAAGGGCGTCTGCTAAGAAATAAATAATAATATTAGATGTAAGAAAAATAGGTTTTATAAAAAAAAACCCATTATATTATTACATTACAGGCCAACAGAGTTATATTCACAGCTATATGATCATGACTAGGAATTCTAACTTTAAATGGTAAAGAAATGCTTTTTTATTTGCCTTCCTATTTTGGTCTCAACCCCATGGGCCAGAGTGTATTGCATATTTCCAGCAAGTAAAATTTTCTGCCTGTCTGGAATCTGTTTTCCCAGCCAGTGGTGACTAACCCTAGTTTCAACCAGGAGATTTGATATCAACACATGGGATGGGATGGGATGGGATGGGGTGGGGTGGGGTGGGGGGAGAAGGGCATGACAAATATGTTTCAGATTACCCCTGTGCACAGCAAGTCAGCATATTCCACAATATCTTAAAAAATATTATTTTACAATAATAAATATGTTAAAATATTATTTTATAAACTCCTTTCTAAATAACTTGTGGGAACTGTTTAATCGAGGATTAACCTGCCACCTGTGTTGAATACAGTGCATTTTATATGTTAAACCCTGGTTGTTTTGTCAGTCTGGGTTTCTTAATCCGATGATTTGGCTTTGCTGAGAACAGCATATTTAACAGTACATTTTGTATACACACCTAAAAAATAAGCTCTTTATTCCAACACCTTCCCACATAGAAAGCATCGCTTAACCTCGCGGGTGCTTTTCTATATAAATTGACCTCTGAGAGCCGTTTTCATTTGCTTTCTTTGCAATCGTGTGTCACTGCTATTGACACAAACTCAGCTTTCAACTGGTCGGCTTCCCATGAACTCCACCGTACTTTACCAGCTGGTTCTCATTTAAGATCATCCAATACAAAAAAAAAAAAAAAAAAAAGATTGCTGGATATCGGTCTCCATCCCGAACGTGTAGCAGTCTTCTTCACTCAACCACCAAGATGCTTCAACTTCACAGTTTAACTTTAAAAAACCTTACTGTACCAGATCTTATAGCATCCCATACCTTACAGTACAGCTATGGCCAAAAGTTTTGCATCACCCTATAGAATCAACACATTTTGCTTCATAAAGTCGAATGAAACTTGCTGAATAATGTTACATTAACATATTGAATTGCATACCACAATTTAAAAATGTGACATTTCGAAATCTAACATGAAATACTGTACTACTATTATGGCTTCCGCTACACTTTTGCAAAATTATATTCTAGTTTCTTTGAATATATGATCCTAAATAACATATCTAAATTATGTTCCTATAGATTCTGTTATTATGTTTCAATCCTAAGATTCTAGATGATGCAACACTTTTGGCCATAGCTGTAGTTATTTGGAAAACAATATATTATTAAAAGAATGGTGGCATTACTATGGGATGCCATGTGTAAAGAAAATGACTTTAATGTTTTAACATGTCTTTTTTCCAGATTTAACTTAAATCTTGTATTTTTTCCCCAGATTTATAAATGTTGTGAAAATTAATATTTTTTTTTAAATGTGTACATTCAGATATAATTTATAAATCTAGTTACAAGATTTAACATTGAGCTAAATATTTAACAAAATCTTAAATCTCTTAACAAGATTTAATATTTAGCTAAATATTTAACTAGCCAGCTAAATCTGGAGTTTGTATGCAAATGAGCTCTGCCTGCTTTGTGCTTTCACACGATTTGATTGGCTCTTGTAATGCTAACCAGAAATATGCAAATTTCAGCATTAAATCTTGTTTAGAGATTTAAGATGTTGTTAAATATTCTGGGCTTGCCTATGCTTTAGCATGCTTTCACTATGCAATATTATACTTTACTGTGCTTTTACAAGGGTAAAGGCACGGGTATTATGAAATAAATTAAGAAAACAGATGTCTAAAGTAGAGAATGACCTTGTCTTTTAGCCCTTGTGTTTTTAAGCCACACTGTGCAAACGGAGGCGACTGGGGGGTCATCTGGTCTCATTAGTGGCCTCTGATCACCCCTGGAATTTAAAAAGACATTTAGATTGCCAGCAGTTGAACTTCAGCAGTTGCAGATGTTGAAATTACTTGTATTAGGCCCTTGAATCAAGAACATCTGCTACGAAACGACCTTTCCTGCTCCCAGATGACCTACGATGGTGAAGTCCCATGTGACCTCTGCTGCTGTTCTCCTCATGCCAGACTATCCACAACTAGGGATGGGCAAAAAGGTGTAATTCATTACCTTTGAGCCAAATGGGATTTTTGTATTTCAAAAACTAAAGAAATCGGGGAGGTTGGGGTAGGCAGCAAAAGTCGCCTTGGATAAAGACATCTGCCAAATAAATAATAATAATAATAATAATAATAATAATAATAATAATAATAATAATAATAATAATAATAATGTGCCAGTGTATGCATACTTCTCTTAATGGTACCATTTTAGAGATCCTTCACACTTTACCACTTAGGGGTGGAGAGATATAAGTATATAAATCAAATCTATTTTTAACATTAAAGACATTAAAAAAAAGATTTTAGATTATTTTTCAAAACATATCCACATCAGCTGATAAATAGTTAATAAACCTTGCAAGGGCAGCCAAGTTAAACTCAGAATATCCCCATTTATAACTTCAGTACAGTGATAAATGGTCATTGCAAGTGCTCCCCTAATTGTCATGCTCTGTGCAGCATGGAGAGTCGAATGTACTTGTAATTGTGAAAAATGCTTCACTGCTGATTCCATGTAGCTGCAAAAAATCTGGCAATGATTCAAATGATGTACGACCAGGTGTCAGTATGAATTATAGATTCAAAATAACCCAGCAGTGTTGAAGGGCTGAACCACACAATTCAAGTTTGGGGGTTGTAAGTAATCCATTGTAACACCGCTTTGTTGTTTTTCTGGTTTTAGTTTCAGCAGTTCAAGGAATGTAATCAACAGAGATTTCTACCTGCTCATTTTGCAATGTCAGTTAAAATAAAATTACTGTCCAACCACCCTTTTCATATCTCTTCAAAGGGACTGAGCATAACAAAAAACAGGGTTGACTTTAACAGGAGTTCACCAATAACAAAGCAAAATACCGAGGTGTTGATAGAACAGATATACTTGGTTTGCTATATTGGTTTACTTTTACTCCTCCTGGTTGCTATAATATACTGTTCATTAATTCAATTTGAGCCTATTACACAATACATACAGTACATATAAATAAAGTGTTCTGCATGCAACATTGTGCTACCATACTTGAACATTTCAATACTGTACTGTAGCTTACAACCCTTCTAATCTTATGCTTTTATTTAAGCGGAATGGAAATTGATTGTATCACTGTTAGAGATGTAAGTGATATTAACTGGTGTGATACTAACCAAAGTGATATTATCAGGAACCTGGCCACATTGACTCCCACTAAGTTCTGTCTGTGATATGTTGTTTAAGAGAATCGTGATGGCATTGAAAACATATGAATTACGCATGAAATTTAAATGTAGTGCGTAAAGAATGCACACAGAAATTGTGCTGCATAGCTTGAGTTTGCATGTTCCCTTTCAATTCAAAGACGACCAACAACCAATACTTTTGGGATATGCCTGCCACAGGTCAGGTATTTACTGAGCATTTTATGACAGAGCTGCCTATAGGCCCCTCCGGGAAGTGATGTCCTCGGTCCCGCCTACCGAGGGATTAAGTAGTCACTCTGCGGAGATCACTTTCTCTTTTGCTTCTCACTCACGTAGGTAACGATAGGTATAAACTAACCTGTCCATTTGTGTGATTGAGTCTGTGTGAAGAGCTCTCACTACAGGTTTTTCTGTTCCCCTGCAATTTTAATGCTGGAAGTCGGCTTGCCACTTCCCTGGAATCAGAAACTCAGCTTCTGAAGACTGAGCTACTTACGATTGTAGTCTGCTTTCTTAACCTTACAACGTTGCTGTTTTGTGCTGTCTTTTTCTCTCCGCCTCTGGCACCTGCCCGGGATCAAGCTTACCGATCATCAGCCCCGGATGTCTCAGAGCAAGACGTGGCAATGAGAGAGGAGGAAATTGAGGCTTCCTGGGATGGTGGCTCCTTCACACAGAGGTCAGAGGTCCAGGAACTGACCCAGGAGATGGGCCCCAGCTCTGAGGTTACCTCAGAGACTGGTACTACCCCTCCCTCAAGTTCAGTTCGGGCGCTTATGGAGCAAGCCTCCAAATTCCTCCAGGTCCGCACAGACAACATGTCTGTAGTATTGTTTGTCAACCGCCAGGGATGACTTCGCTCCTCGGGGTTGCACTGCATAGCCCTTTGGCTTTTGACCTGGGCAAAAAGGGACCTACTATCCCTATGGGCTGTTCATCTGCCTGGAGTGGTGAATTCTCTCAAGGGAGGGTCCTCCATCAGAATGGCAACTCCACCCTTAGGTGGTAGAGTGCATTTGGGAATGTTTCGGGAAGGCCCGAGTCGATCGCTTTGCCATGACGGAGACAACTCACTGTCCCTTGTGGTTCTCCCTCCACCGCTGGGGCAGTCCACTAGGCGTCGACGCCGTAGCCCACGAGTGGCCCAGGACACTCTTGTATGCATTCCCATCAATACCGTTGCTCCCGGCCTTCCTAGAGAAGGTCCAGAGAGAGAAGGTGACAGTTCTCCTTGTGGCCCCCAGATGGCCCTCAGATTGCTCAGATCCGCCCCTTTTTTTTCCGGCTTCTCTTGGCTCCTATCAGTCACTCGGCCATTGAATGGTTTTCTCTGCTTTTTCCGGAGAAAAAAACGACTAGAGACCTGTTTTTTACGTCTTTTTGATGATGTCGGACATGGTCTGACATTGGACCGTAAAGGGAAAATTGCAATGTCGGACCAGGTCCAACATAGGACCACAAAGGGTTAAAAGTGAACCTAGCAGCCATATAGCATGCCATGTCCCCATTGACTCCACCAGGCGCTCACTTCCTGGTGACCCATTTTCTGAAGGTTGCTCGGCAGTTATGTCCTCCTAGAAAGGATGTCCTCCCCGAGTGGAGTCTAGACAAGCTATTGGAGGCTCTCACTAAGGCCCCATAGAGTTGAAGTATCTCTCTTTGAAGACAGCCTTTTGCTAGCCATAACCTCCGCTAAGCGGGTTAGTGAGCTACAGGCTTTCAGTGGACAGTGCTTGTATGCGTATTTGGGATGATGGAAACAGGGTATCGTTGCGCACAAGCCCTGCTTTCCTCTCTAAGGTGGTTACGGCTTTCCACCTGAATCAGTCAGTGGAACTAGAGGCTTTCCACCCCACTCCTTTTTCTTTGGAGGAGGATCCAAGATTGAATTTCCTCTGCCCAGTTCGGGCATTGAGATGTTATGTAACTAGGACGAGAGCGCTGTGTCAGTCTGACCAGCTCTTCGTCTGTCATGGTGAAAGGACCCTGGGTCAAGCCCTCTCGAAGCAGCGACTGTCTCACTGGATTGTGGACAGTTTTGACTGCATATACTAATGCCGGCCTACCCCCACCTGGGCAGGTAGCCGCACATTCTACCAGAGGAGTGGCCACGTCATGGGTCCTCTTTAGAGGAGCTTCATTGACTGATATTTGTACTGCGGCTAGCTGGGCTACTCTGCATACGTTCACCAGGTTCTACCTACTCAATGTGGGAGATACCTCTATGCCTTCATTAGGCACAAGGGTCCTTGAGGTTGCATGCTCACACCACAAACATTAGTTGATGGTAACGAGACGTCCCTCTGCTGCTGTCTCCCCTCACTCCCTCGCAATGGCTTTGATATACGTTCCCAAAAATATTGGTTGTTCGTCATCTTCAAATTGAAAGGGAATGTTAGGTTATGGATGTAACCTTGGTTCCCTAAAAGAGAAGACAACCAACAAACCTTGCGAGGTCGCATCACTCGCATTCACGGGTTTGATGCAAAACAGAAAGTGATCTCTGCAGAGTGATTACTTAATCCTTCGGTAGGCGGGACTGAGGACGTCACTCCCCGGAGGGGCCTATCAGCAGCTCTGACATAAAATGCTCAGTAAACACTGACCTGTGGCAGGCATATCCCAAAAGTATTGGTTGTTGGTCATCTTCTCTTTCAGGGAATCAGGGTTATATCCATAACCTAATGTTATCAGGCTTCTTGTACGCTGTTGGTTCCCGGCGTCTCGATGGTCAGTTGTGAATATACTCCATACGTTAGCATGCAATGCATGTTTGTGACTGGTGAATAAGGGATTGGATTCTTTCTCGGAGCTGTCTTAGTCCCCCTCAACCTAACCTACCAATTTAACTATCTGTCAAGTGAATTTTTGAAAGGTAAATTTGTAAAATAAATATAATATTCTGTTATTGGAGAGAGTCAGGCGGTTTATATTGCTATAGCAAGGCGATCAATAAGGAAAACAATATTACCGTTTCTTTATTTGCATTAGTGCAGTTTTAAAAATATATATTTTGGGGAATTAGTTTTGTTTTTACATTTCTAGAGGGCGTGTCTGTCAACTTGGAAAGGGAGAGCACAAGAGACTGAGAAAGGAAGATTTATAGAAAGCTAAAAAAGTGTAACAGCCTAGTACCAGTGGAAGGAGACTCGGTGAACACAGTAGCTAACTACATTGACAGTAGCAACTTCTCAGACTATAATATATTATTAACATTATTAAGAAAGGACTAAATGGCTGTTGGGACATTGTTGGGTTTTTTCAGGTGTAAAAAGAGGAAAGCCATGTGTACAGTATTTATTGAAAGTACATATGACTTCAAGGTAATGTTGCATTTTACTCACCCAGAACACATTTTACTCACAGTGGAGGGTAAATTACCCAACACCTTAACATGGAGCTATGGGTGACTGTAACATTCAGAATGGACAATTTGCAATGTGATAATTTATTGAAGACATTTGGCCTTGTCCGTGGGTGCTCGACAGCTACCTGTGTGAGGCCGGCTAAGAAAAACACGAACAATATCATGAATCCTAGTGCCGCAGATAGGAAGTGTCACTCTGGGCCACCTCCCCCCAAAAGACAAGGCCGCCAAACCATGAATGGATAAAATAATAATGAATGATTAATGCAATGAGCCGGAGTGGCGCACTGCCACCTACCCCCAATAAATATGGGAAAAAAATGAATGAAAGTGAAGCAGCTGAGACATGGCCTGCCCCCCAGAGCATGATTACACTGAGGGAAAGAGCCCAGCCTCTCCAGCCTGACCACGCACCCTGCAGAACTAAATATGAACCGCTCAACACTTAGGTAAGGAAAACCCTACTCACATTATTTTAACATTTTTTCAATGGTAGGGGGGAACCTCAGGGCTTGAGGGTAGCCCTTCCTCCAGGCTCTAAGACGGTCGTCTCCCACTTTGGCCTTGTGTGACTGAGAGGCCAAAACAAAAGAAGCGACATGGGTGAAAGTATTATTACATTTGTACATGCAGCTTTTCAGTAAAATCAGTTGCAAGCTTATAAAGTGAAATTCGTAACATTATATGTAGTACACAATGTTAGATCAGATATTGTTCACGTAGCAATGCCCTGCCAGTTAAAATAATGACAAGAATTCTAATTAAAGTTAACAATCACATTTCCAAAAAGTGAAACATTATTTTTTTTAAACGGTACACTTTATTTCTCCTAAACCGTGTGTTTAAAGAGTACTTTTTTTTAAAGAAATAAATTAAAAAATAATATATATATATATATATATATATATATATATATATATATATATATATATATATATATATATATATATATATATACATACATATATATATAAAAAACTGCAGTGTACAAAATTGAAGGCATATGAAAGAAAAGGTTTTTAAAAAATGTACACAAAAAGTTTAAAAGATTAAACAATCTTTTATTTTCCGGACGTTTCGGGCAAAAGCCCGTCTTCAGCTGTTTATAAAGAAAAGTAATCACAGGGCAGTAAACTTGTTGTTATTCAAGAATTGTAATTATACAAAAATTCTGTGGATGATGTCATGATTATTAGAATAGAATGTTCATTCCCAGAGGTTCCAAAGCTCCCAGTTTGAAGATAAACTCTTGTTCCGCAATATTTGTTCCATAGCATTGATTGATCACACAGAGTGTGATGTCTTCAGCAGTGTGATCATCACTGTTGAAGTGATGGGCTACTGGAAATGCAGTGGTGTTAATGCAAATGCTTCTTAAGTGTTCTACAAACCGGTCTGCTAAATGTTTAGTGATGATTACACTGCTGAAGACATCACAGTCTGTGTGATATATATATATATATATATATATATATATATATATATATATATATATATATATATATATATATATATATAAAATGAAAGGCAGGTTTAAAAACAATACAATACGATTGCACACACATACATTTATAGTGCGCAATCCATTTTAAAAGTAAATCATTGCACTGAAATAGCACTAATGTGTTTCGGGTATGCTACACACTACATTACGTAAATATAAATTTGTACAGTAGGACTATACAGTATACTGTACAGTAAGTAGTAAAATCAAATAAATACCTAGTACACTTTCTTTTTACTTTAGCCTACCGGTAACACAAAATAAATCATGCTGCTGCATTCTACACATCGGTGTACAATGTGAATAAAAGATTATTTTAAATTGAAACTAAATGATTGTAGATTTATTATTATTATTATTATTATTATTATTATTATTATTATTATTATTATTAACTCAGCCTACTTAGTAGCCTACACAATTAACACAAAATATTTCATGGTCCTATAAGATGCTCAGAATGAGCTGGAGGGGTTAGTGGCACATGTGTTCCCAACACGTTGGGGAAACCAGAAATGTCATAGAAATTTGTTTTCAAGACTTGTAAGTACACCCTGACTTTAGTGAAAATTAGGTACTTGGGTGCTCGCCTCAAAAATGCATTGAGCACAACTGGCAACGCATGAGAAAAAGCAGACTGGGAAATGCCAGCAACAATTGTGACTGTTTAAAACATGCTTTCAAAAGTTCTTAACAAATTGTAAGTGTCGCAATTGTCGGCAGCTTTAGTACATCTCATTATAATATTTGAGAACCCTCATTTGCAGTATCTCCACCCTCTTTTTGCAAATTTATGCAGGAACGCCCATAATTACATATTCATCTAAGGTTGAACCGCAAAGAAAAACTGCTGCTGCAAAGCATTCCCTAAAAAGTCGCTAACAGCATTGTGTATGCTTAGTACATTTCACCCTTGACTTCAGACTCGTTTGTAACTGGTTTGTGACTATTGCGACAGATGCAACACTTTAGTACATCTACCCCTTGGTGTTATTTAGTGTACATACAGCTATGGCCAAAGGTTTGGCATCACCTAGAATTTTAGGATTGAGACATAATTAAAAAAAGTCTACCGGGAGCCAAAATAATAGTAAAGTATTTCATGTAAGATTTTGAAATGTCACATTTTCCAATTTATGTCACTTTTTCATCAAGTATATGGTAAACTACAAAGCCGGTTGTAATTCAGCATGTTAATGTTACATTATTTGTTAATTCTATAGGGTGATGCAAAACATTAGGCCATAGCTGTGCTCTAGCTTAATTCTTTTCTTTACATTTTGTACATTTTCACAGGCATTTTTATTTTGCCGTGGTAGATAAACAGACAAACAAATAGATATGTGGAACATTAAGAACCAAAACTGCTTTAAATTAACCAATGCATTCACTATATAGCAGATAACAGTAGTTTTGTGTTTTTAATTAGCTTATAGTAAATGCACTGTACTAGTGCAGCACTGATATTTACTTCAGGATAATTGTTCTTTTCATATTTTACCTAAGGCAGTGAATGGACGCTGTGCCCCTGCTAGATGTGGTCTGGCTGGTGCATAATCAGATTCTCTGCCTGCCCCGCTCAGAGACTGCTGGAGCTAGCAGTGTGGAAGGAAGACCTCATCTGCACAGAGCTGATACAGCTAGACTGTACCGTCAAAACATGGCCTGCCCCTCCCAGCCAATGGGCAGCATGACCCACACAGACAGCTGTACAAAGGATGGAACATTGCTGGCGCCACTGGGCCCCCCCTGTGGTGTAAGGTCATCATACAGCTGAGAATACGAAACATTAGGCCATCTCACACTTGCTGTGCCCTGGGCAGGGATGTCACCAGGCTACCTGCCTATTAGTCCAAGGGGGATTAATAAAAGTGCTTTTGAAATCAGGCACTTGCTTCAAGTGCAAATTGTTCTGTCCCTGTGTAAGGCAATAGCGGTAGCGATAGCAGTTAGTATTCTGCTAGTGCAATATACTGTATTGCACCTACAAGAAAACTTGGTTAAAAAACTCCACTTTCTCAATGAAAGTATGCTTTTTTAAAACTATGTGTTTCCCAGATATCCCAGGTACTTACATTTAAAGGAGTGATAAAAAAAACTGTAGCCAATTTTATTTTACCACCACACTATAAATTCACTTCCTCTGCAACCTATATTAAAGCCTCACCAAAACCTCAAACCTTCTAAAACTCTTAGCAGCCATATTCAGAAGCAACTCTTGAATTAGTCCAACTAATTTGTATTCATATCGTTTACCTAGATAACTCTTACCGTTATCATATTAATTGCTGAAATGTGTTGCACCATATACATGCTTCTATGAAGAATTGCTAGAGACTCCTGCAGTCTGCAGTCATTTATTATGGTATTTTGTTCACTCCTCAAAAATAAACACAGAAAACAAAGAGCCCTAGTTACGTACAGTAAGTAGAATAGCTCTTTGGAAATCATGGAAGTATTGGGCTGTTTTGTGTTATTTCGATGATTCATAAAAATAAAATAGTGTCTGTAAGTCGCCTTGGATAAAGGTGTCTGCTAAAATATCAAATAATAATAATAATAATAATAATAATAATAATAATAATAATAATAATAATAATAAACAAACTAGCCATGCCTGAGGGACATTATCACACAGTCATTATGGTAGATCTGTTAAATCTGGTCAATTGGTTTGTTCTTAGCTCAATTTTGTTGTACCTTTCAATGATGTCAAGGTCCATTTGGTTTGCTCCTTAGTTGTTCAGTAGTTTAGAGATAGGTACTTCATAGCTACGTACTTCAGAGATGTGTACTTCAGTGGTTAGAAGGTAAAATCCTGTAACATGTTCCAGTTATACAGCTAATTTAATGTTAATACTGCATTCAAGGAGGCTGTGTGGTCCAGTGGTTAAAGAACCAGGCTTATAACCAGGAGGTCCCTGGTTCAAATTCCACCTCAGCCACTGACTCATTGTGTGACTGAGCAAGTCACTTAACCTACTTGTGCTCTGTCTTTTGGGTGAGACGTAGTTGTAAGTGACTCTGCAGCTGATGCATAGTTTACACACCCTAGTCTCTGTAAGTCACCTTGGATAAAGGCGTCTGCTAAAAAAAAAAAATAATAATAATAATATTTCAGTAAAAGTACTTGTTACACTTTAAACTAATTAATATGAATTAGCTGCTACAGTGTTTTATTTAGACTCATTATGAATAGGTGGCCATTTTTGAAAGTTCTAACTCGAGAATTCATTATGCTTCAGTAATAAATACAATATACATTACCTACATTTCTTGTTTTCTATTTTAGGGTTTTTTTGGGGGATAAAAAAATTGAAAATATCCACCACCAACATGAAAGAAAAACTTAAGGCCTTCTAACACCCAATGTGTGGCTAGTGATGTGAGCAAATGAAAATATTACAATATATTAATATCAATTGGAACAATCACAGTCGCAAATGGATTGGTTATTTTTTCGAGTGTCTTTCATGTGGAAATGGCAGTGGATCAGGAGTTAATTATTGCCACGTTTGGCGATACTACTCAAGCAAAGGAAATTCGCTTGCCACGAGTCCCGTACAAGCAGGGCTTTTAGGGCATTTTCAAATTCCAGTTTGATATTAAAAGGTTAAGTCTTCCAGCAGGATATTAATTTTATTGTTGGATTTCCAAGGAATCCGAAGAAATGTAAATCCTTGGTGCTCCTCGAAGCTCTGGTCGGTGGGAGCCCTGTTTTATTTTGTATTTCTATTACATTCCTGCAGCACAATCCCTGCAAAATGAAAAGAATGTCGGTTATTTCAAGTTTTCTTGCCAGACGGGTTCAATGTAATTCCTGCTTTTACATTGTGTATTTCCAACAATGCCTAAAGCATCTGATACTGGAGACTCTTTAGTTGATACTGTGTCAGACTGCTTAGCTCTACCAGGGCTCAGTTATCGTACCTCTTATTAGCATTACCAGCATCACATTGGCTTGTATTTTACACTTCAATTTGGAATATGTAGATATTTCAAAGATAACTCTATAGAAGATAACGTTGCTGCTATTTGTTGGTTTGCAATCACTTCCTGTACTCTAGCTCAGATTCACTCCAATAGGCAGTCGCACAGGGCTAACTGCTAAAACACGTAAGGTAAGAAAACTGTTTTTGAAACCTTGTTTACCCCTTCTTTCATTTTACAACTATTTTATCTAACCACTGATGTTTTTCTAATGGAAACAGAATATGAACATAATAAACGCATTTTGTCTTCTTTGGGATTATCTTCTGCATAAATATTTAATAAAGGAACTGGAGCATTAAAGCCCAGGAAATTTATATTGAATGAGTACAGAGCAGTGTGGAGTAGTGGTTAGAGCTCTGGACTCTTGACCAGAGGGTTGTGGGTTCAATCCCAGGTGGGAGACACTGCTGCTGTACCCTTGAGCAAGGTACTTTACCTAGATTGCTCCAGTAAAAACCTAACTGTATAAATGGGTAATTGAATGTAAACAAAAATATATATCTTGTAACAATTGTAAGTTGCCCTGGATAAGGGTGTCTGATAATAATAATGTTATTAAAATGCATTATTTTAACTATTCAAAAGTATATATACTGTATATATATATATATTTTTTTTTTCTTCCAGAAAAAAATATCAATCTATTTATTCATTTTTAAATTGTTTATAGTTTACATAGATTGAATTATATTATTTATGTTAAAAAAACTATTTTGTTGTAAACTATTTGGTAATAAAGTTTGTTCAGGGTGTTTCTTACTGCCCCTTTGTTAAAGCTGCAAAATTTAGATCCATCAACCAAACTAAACTTTGTTCACAGTATTTTATTTACAAAAGAAAACAAGTAAATATGAACGAGGGACCCACTCAAAAAATATATATTTTTCACAAAATACATTTCAACAAAGCCAGCAAAGTACTGTAGTTAAATAGAAACCACATCCCAAAGCAATGTTTTTTCTTGTATTCCTTTCCTCCCACCTCTTCTTCTTGATTGACAGCACCCCGGGGAGGTCAGGGGTTAGGCCTCTGTCACAGCCTGGGCCTTGACTGCAGGCTGAAGCTCCAGATCGATAATCAGCATGGCCCATTTGGGACCTATCTTTCAGCCTTCCTGACAGAATCCCAGAGCCCTTCTACAGATGTATGGAGGCAAAGAGTGAAGGAGAATTATTTGTTTGTCAGTGTGGCCTCCGTTTTCTATATAAAGCTCATTCTTCTTGTTTCCTCCCCCTACATTTGCTGTTTCTTAGTTCAGTTTGTGCTGTCCTGTGAGAAAAGCGGCATCATTTATTTTTCAATACATCATTATTTTATCAGCTTTGTACCCAAAATCAGGGAACTGAACTAGCAGAGAGACTGAAATCCATAGGATATAAAAGAGTTTTAAGCATTTAAGTGTAAAACTTTTTTTTTTATTATTCTTGATAGTTTTTTGACACAAGCTTGTGGACCACCAGGGACACAGGCCCCACACTCCTACATGTGATTGATATTCACCAATCCATCTTCATGTAAGATATACTGAAAAATAATGTGTAGAATGTTTTGTATTGTACAGAATCAGCAGTATTTTGGTGATGTGAAATACATTAGTATATATATTTAATGTATTTCTAAAACCATTAAAACAAATCTGAAAGTTTAAATATATTATTTAATAAGGTGTACAACAAACTTGTTTATTCACTGCTTTTTCCATCCAGTTGAAGAAGGACTTGTAGTCCGAAAGTCCTGATATAATAGATTTTTGATAAATTATTCACATTTTTGTTTACCTACATTACCTTTTTCTTTTTTGATTTTGCACCTTATGGTACACAGCAGTCTTCCTTTTTAAAATTCTATCTATTTATCTAACTATCCATCTATATATATCTATCTATATATATCTAGCTATATATATATATATATATATATACAGTATATATATATATATATATATATATATATATATATATATATATATATATATATATATATAGTGTAGCGCACACGGGAAGGCAGCAGCAGGGCTGGTTGGTGACGTAATCACACACAAAGACATAAACCCGATATACGCTCCATGCAAAGGAGCCATCTCTTTTGTACAGCGATATCGGCACTATGCTTTATTGTGAGAGGTCCCGGGTTCGCACCTGCCCTCCGCCTGTGTGTGGATTACCTTGCCCTGTGTGATACGCCTGTCTGCGTTAACCGAGATTGCTACAATATGTTTTGAAGAATATATCTCTCAATATATCAGTATAACATTACAACTGAAATCAAATATATTTGCTAAATATTTGATATTTTTTCAAATGTAATTTGTGCCTGTGGCAAAGTGGTTAACAGTGTGCAGGTGCAGGTGATCAATAACAAACAATGAAGGTTTAATTCTATAATGCAATGCCTGATGGCTAACAGCAGTAAACAATAACAATGTTAATGAAGCAATACAGCGGCGTGTATTGCTTATTTATAATCCGCGAGTTTGCCCCCAAATAATAACAGTCCCGTTTCAGTTCACCCACATGTAACACCAACACAAACACAAACACCAGTCCACACACAGTGTGTGCTCTAGTGGTCGTGGTGAATATAGTTCTTTAGTGACAGCTCCGGATTGTGTTAGCCGTCCAAATAATTACAAACAATATTATTAACAACAAACAAAAACAAACAAAACACTCACGTTTCACAGCACAGGTTCTCCTTCTGGTCATTTAACGTAACCATTCACAAAGGACCAGATCACATCGCTACGTCCCTTTTCTATAACGTCACCCATGACCCCTAGGTCAACGAGCGTATCCGCTCCTCCAATCCGCGGATGCCAGGCTGTTTCCCATCCGGGTCATTGAGTTTGTATGCAATAGCTCTGCCACCCTTTCTAGATGGCCGACTTCCTCCTAACCCTGGGAATAAACTGTCGTGCCATTTAGTGCAGGGTATTCTGTTCCCTTTATGCAGCTGCCTCGCAGGTCGGAGGGGGAGATCTCACACCAAGAATCATTTGATCTCTGTCACAGTGCCTTATATATATTTTTCCAAAAAAAGGGAGGCACTTAAAAACTGCCAGTTACTTGAATGACATTTGATTTATATGGCTTAAGAGAAAACACAGATCGAATTGATCTCTACCTTCTTGTAAGGATCTGAAGAACTGCTTTATAAAGCTGGTCCAATTTTTCAATGTCATGCTTTAGACATTCTGGCAATAGGAAGTCAAATTAGCCTGTATGAATGGCAGCCATTGCCCTTTCCTGACAGGATATTCCAAGGGGAAAAATCCTTCAGACCTGCTTTGTCAGTGCAGCATGGTAGCACATTAGCAAGTAATTACTTTCAGAATATTTGAGAAGCAAAAGGCCATTGCAAGACAGAAAACAGCCTTTACAGTAGTGACCTGATTACAAAAACAGTTACCAAGTAACACCACTAATCCACAAATTGTGAAGATTCTGGTTATCACAGCTATGTAGATACAGAATAAATAGTGCCACTTTCCAAGAATATCTAGATCACTTTCAATCTGCCAATATAAAAATTTAGTAATACAAAAAGAAACATAATGAATTTAATGGCAAACAACTAAAAGTCTTTTTCACTGTCTTCAATGTTGAAATGAGTATTGTTTTATATCCTTTTATTACTGGGTGATATGGACTCCCCAAGTGGTGTGAATGATCTCTTAAAGAGTACGTAGCGGGGGTTCCGAAAAATATAGTGTTACACATCCCCATGTGTTGCTACAAATGTTTAAATAACGTACCTGTCAACTTTTTACACTTATAACTTTAAAGTCTGTTTCAAGACTCTTTTCAAAATGGCCGCTGTAGTGCATTTGGGTTTGAGATCTGTCCTTTAAATCAGTGGTTCTCAACCCTGGTCCTTGGGATCCACTCTCCTGCTGGTTTTTGTTCCAACCGAGCTCTCAATTACTTAATTCAAACCTTAATTGAACTAATAATTTGCTTAATTTGACTTTTTAAATTGATTAGCTTACAAAATGTTGGCGAATTTAAGTTCATTATATAATTTTATATTTAACTTGAAATCTCCAACTCTTTAAAATAAGTGAAAAGCTCAGATTAATTCCATTAAGGGTTCAATTAAGTAATTGAGAGCTCGGTTAGAACAAAACCCACCAGGACAGTGGGTCCCCAGGATCAGGGTTGAGAACCACTGCTTTAAATCACTGCAGGAAGAGCAACTGAAATAAATAAAGAAATATAACAACAAGTGCACTGGCTTTTCTGTTCCGTACCACATCATGGATTGTTATCGCTGTGTTACCTGTCTGACAATGTGGACAATAATCCTTACACTATCAGTGCATTACAGCGGCAATTTGGAAAATAGCTTTGAAACAGACTTTAAGTTAGAAGTGTACAAAGTTGTTAGGATATTAACAATGAAAAGAAAAATTGCAGGCACGTTATTTAAACAGTTGTAGCAACACATGGGGACATGTAACATTATATTTTTCAGAACCCTGCTACTTACTCTTTAACGATCCCATTAAGAGGAATGTTACATCATGTACCCTGTAATGAATCTCCTCCTGGCGGCTGACAAGTTAATAATGCTGACATCTGCATAAGACGTTAGTCTTTGAACCGTATAGTTTGCTGTTCGCGTCCAGCTCTTGCCTGTCCATTCAATTCAATGGGCTGAGATGCCAACTCATTACAGTGGTGCCCTATGGGAAGAATCCTGACCCCTGTAGTTGAAACAGGAAATGCAATATCTGTGTTCTTTGCATTATTATAAGCTATAGCATGCATGCTGGCTTGCGAGATCCATGATTCTAAAGTCACATTCGAATCCTTGGGGACAGCGAGTGGTCGTGGTTACGAGCCTGATGTTGAAACTCCTTGCACCCAGGTGGATGCACACTTGTGTTTAGACTTGAGGACAAGCTTTGATTAAGTGGGGGGAGAATGTAATGAATTTCCTAGCTGCTGCTGAGTTAATAATCCTGACATCAGCATAAAACGTGTACTTGCCTCTTGACTAGAGAGCTTGCTCTTTAGTTGAATGTTAAGAGGTTCGTCTTAGAACTGCCCTTGCCTTCCCTTCATTGCAATGGGCTGAGGTGAAAATCTATTACAACCCATTGTCACAGATGGCTTTGTGTGGCGTGTGTGGGTGGTGACGTCACTTTCAGGAAATAGTAGTGAACACAAATGATATAGGGCGAAAAGGCCGCAGCCGTATCTTTATTAAACAATAAAACAAAAGATTTTAACAAAACACAAAAAGAAAAGGGCACTCTGGCCAAAGTAAAAATAACACAAACAATTATAAATCTTATTATAAAAACGAGTACCTTGTCCGCTGGCTGGAAGCATTCGCTCTTACTTTCTTAACTCCCTGCTCTGAGCCCGGAATGGGTCTTTTACACTATGGCTGGAGCCTTAATTACCCATTAAACAATTACCTTATTAAGGCTCCATCCACATTCCCACAGGATTTATTGGGATGGGGATTTAACCCCATCCATGTCAGCTACACATTCTAAGACCGGCTTTTTCGCCGGTCTCAAATAAACAATAACAGACGGCTTCCGTTATAATTTGTTTATTTAGCAGACGCCTTTATCCAAGGTGACTTACAGAGACTAGGGTGTGTGAACTATGCATCAGCTACAGAGGCACTTACAACTACATCTCACCCGAAAGACGGAGCACAAGGAGGTTAAGTGACTTGCTCAGTCACACAATGAGTCAGTGGCTGAGGTGGGATTTGAACCGGGAACCCTTTTTTTAACCACTGGACCACACAGCCTCCTTTTGTCTGTCTGCACACAAATACAATATACAATAATAATAACAATAAAAATAATAAATGCAAATGAAATACATACATAAATAACCCCAAGGGGAGGGCACCCCGTCACACCCGTACATCAAATGTGTACTTTACCTCTGTGGTGAATGTAAATCTCCATGGACAAACATGGAAAAGGTACATGTAATATTGGAAAAACTGCAGAATTGTTTTTATTTTTTTTTTGTATTTAAATCTATGCAGCTATCCAGAGGGACTAAGCTTTTTGAAAATGCTCTTGAAGTGAGACAAAAAGTATTTGAATGCATTGGACTGCTGAAAAAAAAGGTATGAAACCTGTGTTGGCAGTGAAAAATGCAGTACAGACAAGCAAGCAATAGACTCATTTCCACAGATTCATACCGTATGTGTAGTTTTGTGAAATCTTCTGCCCACATAAAAAAAAATGAAATAAGTAAAATTCTATGCAAATTCTGAGTTCAGGAGTTTGTTGGGTCTTTTTTAGCAAAAAGTGCAAGGCCAAAGGCATGAAACAATTTGAACTGTGTAAAACTAGCAAGAGAAATGCTCAGAATAAACACATACCTGCTCCTAGCAGTTATTTCTGGCTCAATTTATACATTTTTTTCTTTTACATTTCAGAAAATGTGCCTTTTGCTTGCACAATCTGATCAATAAGCCCCATTGTCTCAAGCACTTCAATATGAAAAGAAAATAATAACTCAGAAATTCTTGGCTCTCTGTGGCAAAATGGTTAGTAGTGCGCAGGTGTAGGTGATGCAGTGATCTAAATAACGACAGACAACAAAGTTCACAGTCCAAACAGTTCTCTAATTTTCCTTAACATGGTTTGGCACCATTAAATAATAATACTGGCTTTACACAACAGTGTGTATCGCCAGTAATAAAGTCCCGAAATAATAATACAATAACAATAACACTCAACACAGACACGGCCACGGCCACTTCTCCAGACAGTGCATGCTCTTGTGCAGATGTGTTTGAAAGACAACAATAGTGGTGCAGCAGTGCAATGTGGTCCGGGCTTATGCTGGCCTGTAGCAACAGCTCCCAGTATGTATTAACCGTCTAACAAGAACAAACAGTAACAGTTAGACAGACAAACAAACAAAACACTCACAATCCATTTTTACTTCCGTTTCCTTTGAGTCCTTTTAGTAACCATAACAAAGGAACAGATTGCATCGCCACATCCCCTGAAATACCCTTAGTCACGCCCCCTGTGATAGCTAGTCCAATCCATGACTGACACATCGCGTACCTCATTAGGCGATGACTTCTGGCATTGTGACTCCGCCCCCTACCTGGATAGCTGGCTTCCGACTGACCCTGGAATGAACTGCCAAACCATCCAGTACAGGGCACACTGTTCCTGTTATACTGCACCCTCACAGATCGGGAGGGAGATTGTTGACAAGGATTAATTCACTCTCTGTTACACGCTCACATTATGGTTTTTGTCTTAATGCCTCATTTCATTTAGGTGAAGCTCATTGAGAGAGTCTATGTGAGAGTCTTTTTAAAGCATTCATTATAGAGCTTTCAGTTGAATATTGTTTCAGAAAATGACATTGCATGTAACTAAAATAACTCATAAAAGGACATGCAGTGTTTGAAAATCCCCTGTCAGCAACAAGTGTAAGTGTGATCTTTGACCCTCTGCTGGGGAATGATGAAACGTGTTTTACAGTATTAAAAACATGTCTTAAACATGTCATATAATAAAACATTATTAAGTATACAATGCTATACTGTATACTACATAGTTTTGTAAAACTGCAACATTAGAAACACCAAATATCCGCACAACTTTATACATTTATAAACATTTTAAAAATACTTTATTTCATTTTCTATTGTGCTTGGCCAAATGATTAAAAAATGAATTAATACAAAACAGAATTTACAAAGTATTTGACAATTCTGTGACTTTACAGATGTAAAAAAAAAAAAGTACATCTGAAAAAATGTGCATATGTTTTAAATATATTTCCAATAAATATTGAAGTCCTGTTTTCTGTAACCATTGGGCAATTAAAAATAAAACTGAAACTCTGGTTTGTTTAGTTTTTTGATTAGTACACAGAAAGGTGAACAGTTTGTAGAGTTTATCAAACCTTTGATTTAATTCTTCCAGCTACAGTAACAGCAGCACAGTTCATACTGCATAAGCACATGTTGGTATCGTGCTCTTAAAAATTAGAAACATCTGTTTTGCTTCTTGAGCTGTAGCAAAGCATAAGGATGTCATTTATGGGTTCCTGGGTGGCTCAACTGGTAAAGGTTTGCGCCCTGGCAGTGTGAAGCTTCACAGGTGATTCCACAGGAGTCTCTCCAGTGAGTTACGGAGGCAAAATTGGCAGGGGCTGTTTTTCCAACTATAGTGGTTACCTACTGGCCAGGTGCCCAGTGAGCTCAGGTGGCCTTTGCCCTCAAGGACATGGTAGCTCACCGACATATTCTGTCGGGCTCCCGGGACTAAAGAGGCAATTAGCTTGATAGTGGGATCGGAAGACGCCCACCGACCTTCAGTCTCCTGAGTTGTTGTAGGGAGTGGCTGCAGTGAGGGAACATGGACAGTCTAAATTGGGAATAGTTGGTCTAAATTGGGGAGAAAAATAGGGGTCAAATAAATGGGCACTCTAAATTTAAAAATATGCCATTTATAACCTACTGCTACTGCAATAGCTCATGTAATATGTAGTTCAAAATCACTGAAGACACAGCTTGTGAAATATAAGGTATTACCATGATGAAACAGATGCTTTTCTGCTTAAATACAATACATGCAATAAACTTGCATCAGTGATGTGTGGTTCTAAAGGACCAGAACACCCACAGAAAAGATGTAGTAGGCAGCCATGTGAAAGATGTATGGAAGGATGTTTGCTTATCAATACCCATAAAGACTGAGTTAGAGGAGCACTGCACAAGCCAGTTTAACTGACAGGGCTGTGGTTGTGAATGGACATGGATCACATTACATGCTGAACAAAGGATGAATCGCATCATAGCCAAGAGTGTATAGAGGATAAAACTGTAAAGCAGTCAACAAGATAGGGAGATGAGATAAGGGATTTTGCAGAAATACAATAGGAGAAATTAGTCGAGACTGATAGGAAGACTTGCCAGGAAACTGAAAGGGTATTATACCGCAGTGTGCAGATAGCAACAGATAAAGATGTCATTATTATGAATGTGATTTATTTAGAAAGCATGTATATATACATGTTACCTCAGCAAGTAACTGAAATGCATAAAATCAAAACCAAACATAGTCTTTTTTTACCCAGCATTCTTGAACAATCCACATTTATTTACTTATTTTCTTAAGTGCTCAATTATTTTACCTCAGATTTTCTCTCCAATTTTGAATGTCCAATTACACTCCCTCACCATAGAAATTCCCCACAATATCTCAGGATAACTGGTCAGTGGGCGTCCTCCAATCCCACAACCAAGCTTTCATTACACCTAGGAGCTCGAGAGCAGATGTCATCGAGCTACCATCCCATGGAGCACAAAGGCCAGTCCTACAGATGCCTGAGCTTACTGGGATCCTGTCCAGTAGTGGTCACTGTAGTGTGATGAGGAGAAAAAGCCTGCTGATTTTGCCTCCCTAACCCAAGTGAGCACCAGATTTAATCAGAGGCTTCCAGTGGAATCTCCAGTGAAGGCCATCTACTTCGCACAGCCATGATGCTAACCCACGCTCCCCCTGCCCTTTACCAAGTGAGCCACTCGGGAACCCAAGAACCCACAATTTAAAATCAGAAATAAGAAGAAGAATCTTACTTATACAACACAATGTTGTCATTCAATTACGAACAGTTCTGAAAAAAAAAGCTTCACAGATAAGGCACATGATTAATGTTCTGAAATTCACAATGTTAGGACCAACTTACCAGAAAAGCCAATCAAGTATCAGCTTTACAACAGCAAGCAATTGTTATACACAATGACAAATAATATTAATTTATATTCAGTTATTTTCTGAACTGGGGCCCCGACTTTTGTAACAGAAAGATGGTGAATGCAGGAATCAATAACATTTGTGTCAACCTCAGAAATTTAGCCGAAAGAAAATGTATAGCCAATACTCTGCAGGACTTCAAAGTCACAATGCTTCCAGCGTTCCCAGACATGCATAGTGATCCTATTAGTTGGTAGCTATAAAGACACATGTTTACATCTCCCTTTGGTGCTGATAGAAATGCCATTAAACATCGCATACAGACAGCAATCTACAACAAAGCAGAGTGCAACATATCAGTCACGGATTATTATACAGCTTTGTCTAGTAAAAACTTCACTGGTTACTTTAATTGCAACCAAGGTCAGTCTCAATAGAAACAACCACGAGAAAGATAATAAAACATTATAAAACATTTAGCTGCACTTTGAGTCGTCTCCATGGAGAGTAAACATTCAGTGTGATGTGGAAGGATTTCAGTAAGAGGTAAGTGAACCTCTAAACAAACAAACTGCAAAGTCTCTACTTGTACGGTTTCCAAGCGAACAAAAATAAACTTTCAGAAATTGTGGTGGTTTCACTACTTGAATGCTAGATGGCACTAGCCCAGCCTCTGCAGTTTCAGCAGTTTCAACAGTTTTAGGCTAAGATTAATTTTAAGGAGCCACACTTAATAATGACTAAGGCATGTACTGCATGTGTTATAAAAGGTTGCTATAAACACTGTTAGATGGTTATTACTAATGCTAAATTATGTAGGCTGTAGTAACATTTTGTTTTATTTGTTTTTGCTTTGCTTTGTTTCTTTTCAATTCTCATTCGAACAATAACAACATCATTGCAAGTGTTCTCTGCACGTCATAGTGGATCACTGAGCTTTGTCGTTTTCATCTCCTTCCATCACACTCCTGTTTCTGCTGCCTCCGATTAAGGATTGCTACCGATTCATCTTCCCTACTGATGCTAGCGTGTGCGGCAATCGTGTAAGGATATCGGGAAAGAATACTGGCTGTTTTGGGGCTGTTCTGGAGTGTTTCTGTGTTGTTATGTGGTTTTTTATTAGTTAGTTTGTATTTTAAATATTTTTAATTCTTAATTTGCTTTTATGTCTGCTTGTCTTCTCATCTGCCAATTTTCTCTGTATCCTTATTTTTCTTTTTCTATTTTATTTTTCCTTTTACTTCTTATTTGCATGAACGTTCTCTTGAACCTTTTTTTCAACTTTCATTCTTTAAAAACAATATAAACCTGCTTCCTGGTACATCATGTGCTGTAGGTCACACGGTCACATGTTTTAACTGTAGATAAGCCATCAGAGTGAAGTTGACACACAGCATATGAAGTGATTGGATTCCAGAAAACAACTGCAAATTTAAAATCTATACATTGTGTGACAATGCGACTTCTTCACTATATAATTGTTTTATTTGACTACGCCACCTTGGGAAATTCGCCCAAAGAAATAGTTTTATGAACACTTATAGTGAGCAAGGCCAGGTTCCCCAGATGCAGACCCATTTCAATTAAATGAAAATAAGCAGAGACATGAGCAAAACTAATCATTTAAAAAGTAATAATTTATTGTAGGGACAAATAATTTAAAAAGTAAAGATTGCAGACAAATAAATACTGTAAAGTATACAGGAATTTTACAGATGTAATACAACAATACGCCACCAGGAGGTCACCCGAACAGCCTAGATTCAAGGAGATAAATTATAATAGTTTAATCTCAGGTGCCAGAAGAATAGGTTATTAATGGTTGGGTAGCAAGTGCCACAAGGCAGACAGGATTTAACAGTGCAAATAAACTGAAACCACTCCAAAATAAGAAATACAAAATGTGCAAACAAACCGTGATCATGGAAAAGTGAAACAATTAATGCAAACCAGATAATCAAAATAAAACAACTGTGGATAAATAAAAGAAAACACAACCACACATTCACCGTGTGGCAGCAAGCGACCCAAACGAATAAACACAGTAGTAATACAAAATACCCCCTCCTTGCATATACCAATTCAAAAGATAAAAGAACCGTATAAAAATAAAATCAAAAGAAATATATATAAAAACAAATACTGCACTGAGACATCGGAACATACCTTCCTCACAAGTAAAACTCGCTTTACAGTCAGCAGCTTGCGGAAAAATGAATGCTGTTCTCGACAACAAGCATAAATTAAACTAATTAAGATGAGAATAAGTCTCACCTGTTACACTTGTATTTGTGATAATATTGTTTATAAATAGTTCAAACATAGATTTTTTTTGTTGCTTCTAAAATGGTTACTGAAGTTTATCATGCATAATCATTAAACATCCCATTATAGAATATGTAGAGTAATACAAAAATACAATGATTTAAGAAATACTTCAACTAGAAGTCTTTCTTAATTACTGAAGTTTACAAATTATCATTTAAACAAGTTTGCAAACTTGTCATTTTAGACAGAGATGTATTTCAGCTACATCACTTTCATTTATCTGTGGCAGTTGAACAGATCCCTGGAAGTTTGTTTGGAAAACTGCATCGCTAACAGTGGTATTTGAAAGGCATTTTAAGCTGTCCCTTACATACACTTACAGAAGTCTATCTGTTCGGGGAGAATGTTTGAATGTACTCCCGCCCCCTTCACTGGTGTCACTCAATGACACTAATTTTCTTTAATCAGAGGTCAATTTATTTTCCCTATATTTTGTTCTGACAAGATGGAATCACCTCTCAACATGATTGACAACTCCCATGAGTACAGCACATGCTTGTTATTAAATACAAGGTGAGAAAATGTAGTATTTTGCAAATATACAGTGCTCACTTTAACACAAAAATACGAAATACATCTGTATTTATGTTCTTCACTTGGTTTAACCAGAAGAGATTACGCGCAGAGACTAAAAGGCACCTTTCAGTGAAAAATGAATAAACTTTATTTTCAGTCAATACAGCCTACCATGCCATAAATATACAACACATTGGAATAATTAAAAACATACAAAGCTATAAACGTGCACATTGCTATGTTCAGAATGGCATATTGTGCTACTGTACTTTATACCTGAAACAATACTGAACAGCAATATACTTGTAAACCTCCTATTTCCGAAAGTGATATTTTATATTCTGTCTGGGACATTTCAATGTGGCGATAATAAACAGACATTGACTTGAGTGATATTAAGCAGGTTTCAGTCTATTACAGTACAAAGATACAAACACTGTAGTATTAACACATGCAAAGACACATCAAGTTTGTCAGTAACACATGGCACCCTGTAGGCCTGTATTGACAACTAGGGTCTTTATTCTGTATAGAAAAAACATGGAAGGCCTCAAGATGACCTTCGTACCAGAAGCACAGTGCAGTAGAGGGAACACTGTTACACAGCTTCTCCTGTTACTGTCTACAGTGGTCCGAAAGCAAACAGCACAGGTATTAAGAATGACAATCTGTGTATGCCTGAAAAAACACTACATAAATATTTGCGCCATAAGGAAACCACATTTGCATTTTCAGCTCTTTTTTTCTCCCCTGAGTGACAGCACCTGTTAATTGTCCCCCTGGTTAGGTATTACCCTTACATGTACTGCCCATTTCCTCTGTGTGTCTTGTGTGGTGGGCAGGAAATTTCGAACAAATTAAACAGCTTAGCAGCTGCAGGCCCTCACACATTAACAGCTTGTAGTATTGTAAAATATTCGAAAGAGGACCATTAAAGACAGACTAATTTGATCATGTCCCCCCCTCAACCCTGGCCTATAAACTGAAATTACCCAGAAAGTATCTCTCCCCCCACACGCTGTGCAGTTACTGAGTTTCTCTCTCTCTCTCTCTCTCTCTCTCTCTCTCTCTCTCTCTCTCTCTCTCTCTCCCTCCCTCCCTCCTGTGTTCCCACACCATTTTACATCTGGCCTGAGCTGGCCAGTTCCTGCAGTTAAGAAAAGCAAAACCAATACCCCAGCAAAAACGGACTACAGAACACCCAAGTTGATGTAGTGTGTGAGGTGCCCTTAATCCATACCATATGACTGAATACTACTGCCTACTGTAGTGCACCAGGCCTGGCAGACCATAATATCTACTATCAACAAGAGCAGCTTCCAAAACATTATGCAATACATATCTGTATCCCTCAACCGTCATACCTCAGTGGTCAGTGTTTTTCAAAACAGAAATTTAAAAAAGATTACAGGTAACTCAAAAGTGCATGGTACCAAGGTCTCTGAGCGCTTGCTTACTTAATGGAAATTAGTAGCACATGTTGGTACTGGGGCCCTAATTATGAAGTATTTTCTAATATAAACAATTGTTTGCAATTTAGCTCAACACATTTACATATTGTCCTTTATTTACATGTCATCGAGATTGCATTGGACTGATGTAAAATAAGATTTCTAATCCTGCTATATGAAACTGTTTTAGAAAACACTGCAAGTAAATTATACCAGATGATTTATAAAATAACCATGTTTATTGGGAAATATATAAAGTAACCAGTAAATTAAGTTACCATGTAATGGGTCAGTTTATAAAATGGTCAAGGAAAAGTTGGTTAAATGTATCATTTATAATTTAGAAAGTTACTAGTAAATAATTTTGGAACATAAAAGTCAAGCAGATTAGTTTACATTAAAATGTATTTATCTAAAATCAGTAATTGCCATATACCTGTATATATTTTCTTTTTTGTTGCTATTATGCGAGTAAGATTTCCATGCATTATATATATATATATATATATATATATATATATATATATATATATATATATATATATATATATATATATTATTAATTGCATCAATCCCAGTGGCGAACAAATGAAGGAAAGAAGAAAAAGGCTGATTCCTATTTTTTTCCTTTCTAAAGTGGTAGCAGACAGTTCAATCAACTAATGTGTGTTCATTTCATTTTTCCCAAGGCTGATGTAGCAAGCATAACAATAGACTAAAACACTAGGTACAATGAGGTTTCCTGGTTTCCCACCACAGCTAAGCTAGCAAGTTTTTATGAACGTCAGGGCTTTTATCGGTCCCATTTCTGGTTCACATGTCATCTTTTATTACGGCAGTGGTGGTTTTCCTGGATTGAAACGTCTGTGCTAACACTGCCACTTTAATATGAACCAAAAAAAAACCAACACGATTCTGCCATTTAAGGCTCACAGCTGAACAAACTCTGACTGACTCTCCTTAACAAGCAAAGGCTGTCAGTATTATTTTAGACTGCGGCAGCTACAGAGCAGGGGGAGGAATGAAACACCATGATTTGTCAATTCACATTTTAAAGACACTTTGGGCCCTGCCAGTATATTGAAGAATGCGGGGAACGTGAAAGTTAATATCTTTTGGAAGCTCCCAGACGTTCATCGGCGCGGAGAATGCTTCTATGAAGGGGTCGCTTCTCTCCAAACAGCCCCCTTTGGGAGATGTATTGATGGCGAGGGCCTAACTAAGTGTAGCGGTTATTTGGTGTTTGTGTAAAATGATTTGTTTTGAGAGCACATTGAGCATGCATCGGACTCCCCATATATGACTCTGCTGCAGTGTATCCCAAAGGTCATTACGGTTTGCTGGCTGTAATAATAAGTGATACCTGATACAAGGGTGCTGACAGAGTGAACCAAGCAAAATTGCTGTCTTTATTACTGCCTTACGGGTTGGGTTTAGATTATAACCTGGGATTTTATCCAAGACCTAACTCTGTTCCTTGTGAACTGCACCTCCCATCCGCTGTGTGGTGGACCTGTCCATATTGACTTGCCTTCCCATATGAGAGGCACAGCAAGCTGGCTGGTAGCCAGATTCAGAATGGGGTGATGGAGTTTAGAAGTAAGAGGGCTGGATATGTCAATGTTGATAACGCTTCTGAGCGGATGGAAGTACACAAGTCTGTGTAATTCACATGTAATTACATCAAAATGCTTCTTGAATTTTTTAAAGTTTTAAAAATCATAATACATTTCATACATAACACAAATCCTAATAGAAATTCCTAATAAACAGTTTTTTATTTAGGAGAAGGACCATATATATGTTACAGCTGAAGTCCAAATTAGATCATACATTTGGATAAATACACACATTATATAAAAGGCCCCAGCCAATGTATGTATTTATAAAGCCCAGTAATTAGCTATGTGCAAATGAACTGAGAGCTGCAGTTAAAGTGTGAATTTGATCTCCAGTGCATCGATTTACCTATATCATTTGCGAAACAACTAAAATGTGTTGGACAATATACATATTACCTAGTGTGAGACAGCAGGGAGGGGGTTAATTCCTCCCTATAGGAAAATATGTGCGTAAGGCACATTTTGGTTTTGTTTTGTGTAATTGTTTAATTGGTGTTAATTGTTTTGTTTAATTGTTTAATTGTTGTATTGTTTAATCATTACCTGCACCTGGCTATTATTGAAAATTAGAGCCAGGTGCAGGGTTTAAAAGGAGAGCAGTCAGTCTGCTCTGGGTGGCTGCTGAAGAGGGTAGAAGCCCGACTGTGCTGGTGTGTGGGTACAGCTGTAATTTAAAAGGAAAAAGGTAGAGTGAAGCCTTTTTTGTGTGTGCGGTTTTGTTTTTGTTACAGGTAAACAGCTTAGCTGTCCTGTCTTTTAGTTTAGGTTCCTGTTTTGTTTTAGTTATTGCTCAAAGAAGAGCTAGGTGTTTGTTTTGTTTATTTTGTTTTTGTGTGTATTCATTAAAAATAGCGCAACCGCGCTTTCAAAAATCCATTTCTGTGTGTTTTTAAAGGGGCAATGAACCGCGGTGAGGGCGATTCTTTTACACTAGCTAATGTAGAAAATGACTAATACACAATTATTGTATCTGTACAGTATATATATATATATATATATATATATATATATATATATATATATATATATATATATATATATATCATGGCCAGGAGCCCTGTACATGAAAAGGCGGCGGGGCAAAGCCCTGCCTGTTTTTTTTTGTATTTGTTTATTTTAGAACGGGGTACTCCTCCGCCCCTGTGCAATTAATTATTTTGTATTTGTTTTGTTGTTGTATTATGAATGTGATGGCGAATCCGTTTGTTTTGTTATTTTTATTTAAATGTGTTCTGGTAGAGGCGAAGTCGGCAGCTCGTCCTCTGCCAGTAGTATTTTAAAAAAAAAACTTGTGCAGATTGTGGCCGAGTGGTAATGAGATAATTGATAGTTAACCCCTCGGCCATAGTAAATAAAAGCCTGCAGTTCTCCCTGCTCTGTGTGGGTGTTCGGAGGAGTGTAAGAATTAAGAATTAAAAATCAAACTAAATATAGGAACAGTGAAGGCGATTGCACAGCCTGACCTATATGGTTTTTAGGTTTGATATTTGTTTATTTAAAACCTTTATTTTACTCTGTGAGCAGTATTTGTTTTGTTAAAACCTTTTTTATTTGTGTTTGTTATTGAAATAAACCTGTCATATATATATATATATATATATATATATATATATATATATATATATATATATATATATATATATATATATATATATATATATATATATATATATATATATATATATATATATATATATTGTGTGACAAAGTGGCTGAATGGGGACAGGTGCAGGAGTGATGCAGTGCGGTAATTAAACAGACAGAGCCTTGTAATCCAGTTTAGAAAAGTGAACTTTATTTTTATTCCAGGTCTGGTGACCTAAGCAATAATCCCCCGGCAATACACAACAATGTGTACTGAACGGGATTGCAGTCCCAACTAATAAACACAATATCTGACCCACAATAATGCATACATGGTCACCAGTCCTGGGTGTGTGCAGTAGTCCTCGTGGTGGCTGATAAAGGTTAATTAGTGACTGTTGGTGCGATGGAGACTGAAGCCGGACCTTGAATTGAGTTTGATAACTCGTTTTATGCGAGGCACACATATTCTAGTACGTTTTCATACTTTTGGATTTAAAAATATGTTTTTGATAGTTGTCAGACACCCTTGCATCCAAGTCGTGCCAGATTAAGTTGACGATCGAACTAGACTTTACGCACCAATCTGACCGCGGTGTCAGGGGGTAGTACCTCAGTTTCCCGCAGACACTTCAAATCCAGGCCGGTAATTCGGGGGGTGGTGTCTGGCCTTGTCGTTACCTGCTTTTTCTAAGAGTTTTCCTGACAGGAATACATTATTGCTGGTTTTAAACTCGCTGTCAGCAGAGATGTTAAAACTTCTAATGTTAAAATATGTATTTAGTCCAGCTCAGCGTTATAAAACTGGAGACTGAATACTGGTCCCCAAATGAACTTCTTGCACTAGCATAAAATTCCTTAAACATTTTTTAGTTTTTTGTTGGACTTATTTCCATAAAATGAATGTCCATATTTTTTTCTTTAAGTACATTAACCAGCCCATGCTGTAATTTCTTTTGTGTTTTTTTTTTTTTTATTTCAACCTTTGTTTTCTTCTGTTTCATTTAGCTGTTCCTCATCTACTGGTATGTGTCTACTCTTGCTGCTGCACTTATTTTATTTATTTTTTTCAGATGGACTGTTGTCTTCACTCAGAAAGTTGGTGCTGTACCAGTTATGTGGAGTTTCATCCCCAAATATATTAAAGCAAATAGGTCAACTGCCAGTCATTTTTGGCTGTGGTTTTGTAACTAATAACAAATAAAATGGCAGTTTGTCATGAATTTAGAATATAGTGGTGCATTATGATTTATAATGATTTACTCATAGGAGGCTGTGTGGTCCAGTGGTTAAAGAAAAGGGCTTGTAACCAGGAGATCCCCGGTTCTGTGTGTGTGTATATGTGTATACCTCCCCCATAACCCCACCCCATGCATGCACACTTCCTAATTACTTGCTAAAAAAAAAAAACAATACAGTATTTTCATTCCACCATTAGACCTTTGAGTGATTATTTAAATGAGGGACAAATGTTGACAGAAGTCAAATGAGGACTAATGAACTCTGTAGCCACAATGTATGTGTTGCTCTATCACCTCAGACACGGAACAGCGAGCCCCTGTGCCTATTGAAACCGGACTCCCCAAGCCCTGAATGACTGGGAACATATGGAGCTTTGTCAGGAATGATAAAGAGCCCTGAAGTAAATGTTACAAATAGGTTAACAGAGCGGTGTGGCGCCGTGCACACCATAAAACCCTGCTTGGCTTGTCATGTCTGTATAAATCTTGATTCTGCAAAGAGATAACTCTGAGCACTACTCAGCATTGGGTTTCACAGGTAGAGTGGGGAGAGGGAGGGCCACGCGTGGGCTGGCCAACACAAAAACAATTTGCAGAGTTCATTGTTTTACACCGTAACAGCTGAGGAAGAAAAAAAGGTAAAAATGCCATGCAGTTTGCTATACTATACTATAGAAGAGCTGTCCGACCTCTAACAGAGTCAAGCTGACAACCAACGGGCTCTTAAAGAGCCACAAAAACACAACTCAAATACAATATCAGCATTTCAGACTGCAACCTTACATGGGTTTAGCTTAACTAAAATGTTGGTTAAACTGTTTTGTTTTTTTTCTTCAACCAGATTAAACAAACAGACAGCTTCAGTATTGTTTTGCTGTTAGTTTTGTTGCTCTCCCAAAGACATTTGAACCAATTATCAACCTTAAATTATATACTTCAGATATAAAACAAGCAAGCCATATTTTGGTGTTCAAAGAGGCAAGAGCCGGTTGGACAGCCCTGTACTACAGTATGAATGCAGTATACTAGTAAACAATATGGTACTAAATATAAGTGTTTAATACTAAAAGATTTTTTTTTATCGTTTTTGCTTTAGGTGTCGAACCACTATTCCAATGTGTTTGACCTTCCTAGTTAAAGGCTATGTTAACTAATAATAAATGGCACTAGAAAAAAAATCACACAGAATTATGTAGCACTGTGTTTGTTTTTGAAACTAGGCCATTTTGCACAGCGTGAATTACAGCATGCAGATCTTTCCAAAATACAAATTCGGGCCTATTCATTTTGCTGGATAACCAAACAGCTACCAGTCTAACCTTTGCTGACCCACAGCAGATCTCCGCTGATATGAACAAGATGGAGACAGAGACGTCAATGGCTGCTTTTAAATATCCCAGAGCTCTCTAAAGGAGCCAAAGATTAAACTGGCATTGCTTGCAGTCACTTACTGTAGCAGATGCTGTATTCTGCCCTTTGTATTTTTATTTTTTTGTATATGTATTTATTTTTAACACTCAGGGGTAGGTGTACTATGGTGGGCCAGCCACAGCGTAAACATACCACAATTTGCATTTTCGTTGCGACACTTAACAAAGTGAACATTTTGACGTATGTACAAAGAGAAAATATTTTAATGCCGCAATATACTAATTTAAATATCTGTCGTGTCTTCTTAGCAAGATCTCTAGCATTATACATTGCGAGAGTCATGCAACATTGTTCAAATAGTTGTGGTTTGCTGCAGCAGAGGGTGCCCGAAGGATGCAAGGGAAAGGTGCAAGAATCAAAATAACATTGTTTTTGTTAAATGTAAACGTCATCTATACAATGCATTCTGTTACATCTTCAGTTTACCTACTTACCTATATATATATATACTCACGGCTGTGTAAAAGAACTGGCAGAAGGCACAGATACAGTTCAAAGCACCTTTGTTCCATAGTCCAATTTCTGTGTTCTTGTTCATATTTTAGCCTTTTAGTATTGTTCTCCTTTCTTAACAGAGGTATTCTTACTGCAACACATCCTGTCCTGATATGACCTTTGTACTGTTGATTTGATGGACAACGACACCTGTGCCTTCTGCCAGTTCTGTTGTCAATTCAACGCTTGTCTTCTTTCTATTCCTTAAGTATTGCTCAATTACAGGTGATGTTTCTCTGTACTTGTTGATTATGCTTCGGATACCACACCTTGAAAATCGAGTGATGCAAGCTATTTCACTCAATGTTTTTCCATCTTTATATAATAAAT
>CM060263.1:16652652-16891980 GCA_030684275.1 Acipenser oxyrinchus oxyrinchus | reverse complement strand
TTCTGTAAAATCGCATACTCCGCATTCTCTACAATAAATATTTGTACTAAAACATTTTGTGATTGGTGTTTGTCCCGAACTACTGAATAATAATAATATATTTATATAGTGTCTTTCATAGTGGCCCACCATCACAAAGCGCTTTACAGAGGTAGGCTGTGAGCTGTGCATTATATACAGAGTCACTTACAATAGGATATTGATTTAACATCTAATTTGCAGGATGGAGCACAAGGAGGTTGTGACTTGCTCAGGGTCATACAGTGAGTAAGTGACAGAGGTGGGATTTGAACCAGTGACCTTCTGGGTATAAGCCCTGGACTTTAGCCACTGGACCACAAAGATATATATCTTTCTCAAGGGAGCATGTGTTTGAATCAAAACATTGGAGGTATATATATGAAAGGCAGTTTAATCCCATCCAAATCTATAGTGGGGTCACCTTCACCCCCAAATAAAAAATGTGTTTCTATCAAAAATCTTTTCATAATTATACAGGAGTAGCCCCTCTCTAAACCAGATATGTTTGTCTGACATTAGGAGGTGTTAGGTTTAAAAAAAATAAAATAAAAACATTTGCTCAGTGTATTTTAATGTATAAATCATTGCGCTGAAATAACACTAATGTGTTTTGGATAGGTTACACATTACATTATGAAAAAAATATATGTAATATGTACAATATGCCTATACAGTATACAGTACAGTAGTAAAATCAAATGAACACCTAGCGCACTTTCTTTTTACTTTAGCCTGTAGTCTACCAGAAACACAAAATAAATCATGTTGCTGCATTTCACACATTGGTGTAGTGCAATAAAATATTATTTTAAATTGAAACTAAATGATTTTATTATTATTATTATTATTATTATTATTATTATTAACTTGGCAGCATAGACAGCCTGTAAGGGCGCGGAGTAAAGGGAACAGAGTGCCCTGGACAGGATGGCCCGACAGCTCATTCCCAGGGTTCGGCGGAAGTCGTCCATCTAGAAAGGGGACTGAGCTACGCTACACTAAATCATCGACCCAGAAGGTTAACGGTGTGGCATCCGTGGATTGGAGGAGCGGGTGTACTCGTTAACCAAGGGGTCATGGTTGTCGGTATATAAAGGGGGACATAGTGAGGCGATCTGTTCCTTGCTATGGTTACGCTGAAACCGGAAGGACCTGTATTGTTGTGATAGAGAAATGTGAGTGTTTTGTTTGTTTTATCTGTCTGTCTAAAAACTCTGTGTGTGTGTTCAAAACTGCCAACACTGCACTATGTATTCACAATTGTTGAACAAAGTGTACCTCATCACAAGCACTACAGCGCTCACTTCGGACTTGTGACCGTGTTTTGTGTCTAATTGTGTTTGGTACTGTGCTTATTATTTACGGGACCACAACCCTTTATTATTACTGTGTAATACACATTGCTGTGTATTGCAAGCTCCTTATTATTTACTGGTTGGTCATCAGACCGTTGGATTATAAATAAACAAACCATTTCACCTGTACATTTCACCTGATGTTGCCTGTTTGTTTCATTGGATAACTGCACCTGCACTTCACCTGCGCTACACCTGCGCACTAATTACCAGTTTGCCACAGAGCCGCATTGTAGTTATGTTACTGACTGGAGGACAGCCAATTCTCATTAATACGAATTTCAAGGGATTAGCAACAAATTTTGCATTATACCACTAATTTGTATTATGAGTAGCCTATACGCCAAATGTATACTGTCCATTTTTATATAAGTTAGTGATTCAAGTGATAAATGGTATTCTAATAATACACATTTGAATCAGAAGTGATTCTATTCTCTATTCTTTAAAAATAATATTTGATTAAATCACCCCCGAGATACCAATTCTAAAAGTCTTGGCCCCTTAGCCCTCCCTGTATTTGAAACCCTATTTCTATGACCACTGTATTGACATTGAATTAATATTCAATAGTAGATTCAGTATTATACTTCACATCCAGACTGTTTATGGGAACCCTGGCAAACCTCCAGTCCCCTTAACAAAGGTCAAATTAGCTGTGAGCTGGATACTATTTGTCCAGGCTTGCAATATGCAGGCCTAGGCCCGAGGGTCTCGGATTGAAATGCACCAGCAAAGCAGTGGTGAGTGGCACTGTAACTGAAGTGACTGATGCTTTCTAGTCTGGTCAAATCTTACTGCACAGCACAAAGCCTGGCATGGGAAAACCCCTCTTCACAGTAACTTATACAGGTCCAATATCACTGACTGTCCAACCCTCAAAGTATTTCCTATCATATAGGGAAAGTAGAAATGTGTAAACAAATCTGTAGCTTGTAAAGAGTCCAAAGTGACCCAATCCTGGGCTAGATTTGGAACTGCGTTAGGTAGCTCTCTGGTTTATTGCCGCTTGCGTTTCAGAGCTTTACAAGTATGATTGAAACAGCACAGCAGGTGACTTTAAGCAGTATATATTTTTTTATAACCCATAACCTTTACAGAATGTCTATAAAGTCAGTGATGAAAACTGAAGTAAAACATATTGCACCAAATGTTCATCAGGACGCACCAGCTTTCTCAAACCACAGGCAAACAGACAACATGCTTTAGCAGTGCTTAACCATGTTAGCATCAATTCCTGAATCAAAGAAAGTGCCATTTGAATGTAACAACACAAACCTAGCATCATAGTAAACATCTTCCTGAGATTAGTGTCACAGATAAGGCAATAAAAAAAATACTTTGCACATGTTAGTTGTTTATGTCCTCTTACCGTTTCACCTGTTCATGTTGTTAGCAATCGTTTTGAGTGGCTCTTATTCCAATGCTCAAATGTTATTTATTTAATTTTTTTGTGATTTGACCATGAATTCAGGAGCTGTTCTTTGCAGCCATAGACATTTGTAAAGTAGGCTAGATAAGCCAGTGTTTATATTAGTGAGTGCTAGCAAAGTGGCTGATCAGTAGATGGTGCTACCTCTTACTTTTGTAAAACCACTTGGTCTGATCTAGCCTGTGTTACATATGTCTGTGGCAGGCAACTAGAAATGAACTCAGGTGAAAGCAGCTTAACACAGATTTATTACACAAAATTGTAATAAGAACCACTCAGCATGATTGCAACTAAGAAATTAAATTTGAAGATGCATGCTTTTTTAAGAGGTATATGCCAAAAATTCACCCACAGCTGAAAAAGCCTTAATTTAATAATACCATACTTTAGGCTTCATTAGACGATTCCTCAGTGGTTTGTAAGACACAGACTGTGAAGGAAAACTGCCGCAAATATCAAACTACACACAAGAAGACTGGGCCAGGCCCTCCCTTTCTGGAGGATTAAGGTATTAAGGCACACATTGAAAGCGTATGCTAAAATATTTTAGTTCAATGCACTGCCGTTTCTGTAATAAGAGACAAGAATTAAAACCATCACTACTGCAACGACATACTTTTTATTATTATGATTAGAACCATATATTACGGAAATTTCATTTTGGTTTGACTATATTTCTATGGGACACTGGAAGAGGTCTTCGTCTTGAAACAGGTTGTATGTAGTAATATAAACGGTATAGGAAATTGTTTTTAGATGACATCATGCAAGATTATTATTAATACATAATAATGGACAGGAGTGGGTGTGGTGGTGAAGTGAAGGAAATACAAATGGGGCCCTGGTATGGGCTGCTGGTTTCCATGACAACATGCAATTGCTTAGTAAATAAAGATTCTAAAGCTGAGGGAACACAAAGTCACTTTTTTCCTGAACAGTGTCTTGAAACCTGGTTCCAGGAGAATAGGAGACCTAGTTCGTGGCAACTTTGTTGTATCAAACCCCAAGTCTCCCCTGGTGTGTCATGCAGTGACCTGCAACCTAGTCCCCAGAAGCCAAGTTTCTAAGCCACAAAGTGGCTTTGTGTTTCCTCAGCTTTAGAGCTTCTTATGACCATATCAGGACACACTTACAGTCAAACCTGTTATTATTATTATTTTGTTTATGTACTTAAACATCATTCTATTTGCTTTGCTCCAAATACATTGGAATCAATCATCATTTTTATGGCTGTAAACACTTCTGAGTTAACCCCTACCCCTGGTTTACAGTTAAAAGCACTCGAGAGACCTGCAAGCAACAAAGCAGCACTCCATTAACAAGACAGAAAACACTAGACTTTATTCTGAGCAGCTCTGTGTCTTTTTAACTGATATATCCTTACTTTCTAAATGGCTGTAGGAATCCAGGTTGGTAACATGATCCTGCTGACAAAAATACGCTAACCATTTTCGAGAAGGGGGGTGTCCTTAATGTGTTTTTCAGATGCACCGAATAGTTTGAGGGGTGAGGGGTAAGGGAAGGTAGTCCCATACTACCTTTGACCTGCAAAGGGACAGATAAATCTTGGTGGACTCCAGTCAGAACTCTTATAGCCTGGCTGTAACATCACAAGAAAGGTTATGTTGTTATAGACCTGGAAAATTAAAAGAACACATCGGGAAGATCCTTTCTGGCCATCCCTTATGCATTGCTGTGGTTACTTTCAAAACAAATTCATCATCTAATTATAGTTGCTGAATGAATAGAGGTTAGAGTGGGGGAATATCCATTTTTCTCTTTAAACCTGGTCTGGGAATCCACTCTGAAATGAATGGAATGAAACCGAAGATATTCCGTTATATCCTACAAGTTTCCTGCAGACATGAGAACAGACAAGACCACACATTTAACCCCTTCCTTCCTTCCTTTTTTAACATTGTGCAGAGATACTGAAAGAGACTGGGTTGAGAGGAAGTCCTCTGAGGTAAAGCCACTAGCAAGCTTCGTACAATATCCAGCTAATCTATCCTGTAATGGACCATCCTCGAGGGGAGTGGGCAGTGTAATCTATTGTTAATAAAATCCAGTCATTGAGATGTGGCTTCATACTACAAAGGTTCTTTCTGGCTGTGGGGCCACAACATTTTCTTTTTCTTTTTAAATTTAAATATCACTATTAATGCCAGTCCTTGAAATCTTGGCTGAACTCAATATACACTCATTTTCTTAAAGAGTAAGTAGCTTCAAAAACAGGCAACTATAACTGGAGAGCCACTCCTAAACCCAGCGATTGCATCTTAACACAGACTTATCATTTATTTTTAAACACAGTATTTGAGTAATTCTAAATGTGACTGCAGTGACTGCAATGACTGCAAACATCGCAACATTAGAAGGGATCACTGAAAAAAAATGAAGCAATTAACTCTTTAATAAAATGTGCTGTCCGTGCGGCTAAAAAACTATTTGTTAAAAAAGGTAAAATATATAAACCTGATTTTTGACACATTTCACTATATTTTTGTGTTATGTTGTAGTAGATCTTTAAATCACCTCTGGGAGTTAAAAGCGACTTTGGGTTAGAAGTTGGAATTTCCTCTTTCCTTGTCCTGAATTAATTTATAATTAGCTTATAATAAACAAATAGAGAAAATACTCTTACTAGTTTAACAAGGAACAAAAATGTTTCAAAGTGAATTTGAATTCTGTGTGGGGAGGTCTCCAGTAGTTCAAACAAGTCCCAAAGCACCACAAGTAAAACTAGAGTGCAGCCATGCTTAGTATTCAATTTATGATCCAGTGGACCACCGAAGTGCACTAATTCTACAAAAGGTTCCTCCATTTTGACGTCATTTTTTGGGTGTTCAGTATTCAAGCCTATAGTCAACATTAACAGTTTAAATATTTTATTTTTATTTTTTATGTAAACTGGGAAGGTCTGAGCCCCCTTAAAAACACCCTGAAGTAACTTTCCAAAGGTCATGCGAGGAAACAGCGAGCCAGCCCTAATCTTCTATAGCAAAGGGATTTATACAATTTTGCTCTGCGCTTTTAATGAGAAGCATGCTTGCATTAAACATATTGGTTTGCTATATAAAGGAATATTGTGAAGTAGAACAGGATTACAAAAAAAATGGGGGGTTTGCAAATGGTAAATTAATAGCAGACTTTAGAATAATAAATGCATTCAGAGCAAGGAATAAGCAGAGAGTTGTCTTACAGCCAGCTTTTAACATTCAACTGAGCTTTTGAATTCGAGGAAAACAGAAGGCAAAAATTGAAAAAGATGACAGCTTTCGCTGTACAGCTATGGCCAAAAGTTTTTCATCACCTAGAATTTTAGGATTGAGACATAAAAAAAATGATCATAATTTAGATCTTGTATTTAACATCATGTAATCAAAGAAGCTATAAATTGAGATTGTGAAAGTCTACCGGAAGCTATAACAGTAGTACAGTATTTCATGTTAGATTTCAAAATGTCACATTTTTCTATTTTTTTTCAGTTTTTTGCTAAGTAGATGGAAAACTACGAAGCGGTGTGAAATTCAATATTTTAACTTAATGTTATTCAGTAGGTTTCATTTGACGTTATCAATCAAAATGTGTTCATTCTATAGGGTGATGATGCAAAACTTTTGGTCATAGCTGTATTCTTGTTGTTTAGAGTTACTGTACTTTGTATATCATTCTCTATTCCAGTAAGCTTAATGACTTTTTAAGATCCCCAATAGCCTCAAAAGGGCTCTGTGACAGAAATATGAGTTCTGGTTGTAAATCTCCCTCCCGACCTGTGAGGGTGCTAAATAGCAAAAGGGAAAGGCTTTGGACAGGTTGGCCTGACAGATCATTTCCTGGGTCAGAAAGTCAGTCAGCCTGGAAAGAGACAAGGCTCCGTTGCAGGAACGTATTGACCCCGAAGGTAAACGAGGTAGCAGCTGCAGGCAATAGAGTCAGCTGCAATCGTTTACCAAGGGGTCATGCATGATTGCATAAAGGGGACCAGAGAATTGTAAATATTTTCCTTCGCTTGGTTTCAGAGACGCACGGAACTGGAAAGACTGCTAACACGTCTCTGGAGCTGGCGCCTTGGGCCAGCACTACCCGGAACAACAACACCACAGTCACTGTTATTTGGTATCACCCACCTTGAGCACTACTGCACGCACCTGGACTGGTGATTTGTGTTAGTGGTATTGTGGGAGCGGATAACGTGTTATTATTTCTTTTGTTTACAAATCGTTATTATTTTCCTGCCGAGCTTTACACGAGTGGTGTATTGCCGGAGGATTATTGTTTGGTCGCCATACCAGGATTTGTGTAATAATAAAAATAACATTTCCAAATTAGATTACAGTTTTCACTTGTGATTATTTCTGCACTGCATCACCTCTGCATCTGTTCTTAATCAGCAGCCACTTTGCCACAGGCTCTGATACACCTCCAAGGACAGCTGGTACACCAGAGCGGAACCATTCCTGTCCCTCTGGCCATGTGTGTGTTGCAGTAGGACAGGTTAATGGTTACACTCTTGGATACTGGACATATATTTAGAGATGTATTGAGGGGGGTGTTGAGTTTCAAAAAGTCACCAGCATCCGATTACTAAAACCAGAAATGGGTATTTAATATTTAAACAAGTAGAAGAATACATCAGTTTAGATAATAAGCCCATATCAAGAGTCTCTTTAAGCATAACAATATATAAAATAAGCTGTTTTAACAACATTAAAATAAATATATACAGGATGATTTTGTGAAGTCACATTTGGCCAAAGTTATTAGGTTCAAATTTTTGGGCTTTGGGCCCCTGAACCCTGCAGTGATAATGCCATGGGTAGATTAATTCCTCTGTTTGTTTGCATTATCTAAAGCATTTCATGATATCCTTGAGATCGAGGCACATAGGAAACAAACTTGGAAAAGACAAGACAGGAAAGACTTAAGAATGACCTTTTTGCTTGTATCAGTCTTGTCTGTATGTGGAGAACAGACTATTGAAGAACATTAGTTCCTTCCCATACATTCTACAAACACTGCATTTGCATACAAGCAGTGTCAGCTGAAGTCCCAGACAGAGAAAGGGGGGTAGGGCTTGATGGTATGTTTGTATAAGAAGAAAAGGATATACAGTATATATGTAATCAAATAAAAACAAAAATCCAATAGATAAATGATGGATGAATATGAAATGGATTGAGATAACAGAAGAAGAATCGCAATTGAAAAAAATATTTGTTCTGTAGTTTCTGGGAAGAGTAATTTGTGTCTTATCATGTGTTTCAACACAGAGAGTGTGATTCCTTAGGAATGCACATGGAAGGGTTAAAATCACTCAGTAACCAGGGACTGGGTTGGGTCAAGGGTCAGGGTGGGAGAAGGCAGTGGTCAGAGGTCAACTCCTCATTTGTGAAATACACACCCAGACACAACGCAACTGTCTGTCACCTTCTGACTCCGCCAGCACTGGGGGGAATGTGAAGGTTGTGCAACTGTCTTCATGTTGCCACTCCATGCCATGGCCATGTAGGCTGCAACTCAGGCTGGTATATTACTGTGTACTATAGTAAATCCTGGGGAAGGAAGCCAAGACCACATCCATGTCAAGCTGTAACATTCTTCTATGCTGCTTTTTTAATTTCATAAAGCGATCATAACCATATCGCTATCTTGTGTGAAGGTGTTAATAGTTTTCTACTATCTCAAAATGCCTGTATGAAAGTTTGATATGTTTTTCCACTATTCATTTGCAGCATATTACCATGCTTATTGTGTGACTTACCATATGTTTTTGTGCTTTTACTGCACTTTCATTGAAAATAAAATCTTATCTGTAAATATTAGTGTATTACAAACTATGATATTGCTGCAGGTCCTTTATTTTTAGTTCTTATCCATTTTTAATTGTGGGTTGTACAAATTCTAAGATGTTTTGATCAATTGTTACTTGAAATTGGCCCCAAATATTGACATGTATACCAAGCAATCCATGACTACGTTCTGCAGATGTATTTAAATATTTACAAAAGGGCTTTAAAACTATTTTCCACCAACAGTCAGTCAATGCAATAGCTACCTGGACAAGGGAGAGAACGGCAAGCTGTATATTATTTGAGTCAGCTTGTTTTTCATCAGTTTACAAAGTTGTGAAGTACCCTGGGTAACTTATGCTGGTTAAAGTTAGGGTTACCAAAACTATTCACAAACTACTAGACAAAAATGAAACACAGAAGCTGCAGAAAAAATATCCTGCAGCTTGGAAAAATCACCCTTGAATGTACCATGCAAATCTGAAAATATGTTTGTTGTTGGCGGTCAACAAACCTAGTCTTTCTAACAGGAAAGAAAAGGTATACAGTACAATTGAAAATCTGCAATTTACAAGGGAGTTCATTATCAAGAAACAATGTTCTTTTAGCTGTTTCTTGATGAGAAATAATGGGCACAAGTAACCCAGTTGAACCCCGGTATTCCTTTTTCTTATTATTTTAACCAGTAGGGACCCCTGATTATTAAAACAATTTAGTTTAAGTTCATGACTCTGACTTGGTTATCTTACGGATGCACCATTAATTAATGCTGATTGTTATCTAAATGAGTAATGATGTTAGTTATTCTTCCAGAAAAGTTAGCTTACAACATTTTCCAAGCAGAGAGCTGCAGCAAAGTACAACCTGAGTGTTTTACTAATCTTTGTGTAATGCTGTGTACCACTGTAAGCAGTAATGAGTGTAGAGAGTCTGGTACAGTCATCATTGAATGAACTGTAACCTTTTCGCCATAGAATGTGCAGCAACAGGTTTTAGCTTTTTTCTTTCTTTTTTTCCATCAATAAATTGTCACCAACCTAAATCAAAACAAGATCAGAGACCACATTCATTTTTTTTTTTGCTCCAGTCTTCAATCGGTGTCTCCAAACAATATACTGCCAGCTGAGATCAGTTTTTCCTCGCTATTTGGACCAATACTGTACATGTCGAAACTGGTTAATAGTATTCAATACTATTTACTAAGTTCTAATGTATAAAACAAAGTTTACTCATGCCAACACATAAAGTTTACTGATGTTATTACAGTTCGACAGTTGAGAAAATTTACCATGCCAAACATTATGGTACTTAAAACAATATGTGCTGAACTAAATTACAAAAAATGAAATCCAGAAAGTTTTTTTTTGGGGGGGGGGGGAGTGATAAAAAAACATAGGAGGGCGTCTGCCAGCGGAGTCTCATTTTTATTGTTGTGGAGTTTCACAAAGCGACAAATACGACCTGACCTCTCCCCTCCAGGCCTGCCATTCTCTCATAACAAGTGCACATATCTCCCAGCTGGAGAGCTGGTATCTGTCTAGTGCCATGGTGCAGGTCAGAATTTATGGCTTTGTTATTATTATTTTTCACACTTTTATGACTGTGCCTGTCCCACGGCTGGACGGAGCACTTTCTCCAGGACGTGTCACTCAGGGCCCCCGAAATGCGTTAGGAAGAAAATATTGAAAATGCTGGGAACATCCTGTGTAGCACTGTCTCTCATCCCCCTGACCTGCAGGTAGCGTTCAGGCTTTGTTTGTGTCTGTAGTGTGAGGAAACTGATAAAGAGCCAGGGAGAGGGAGAGATTGATGTGTGTAAGAGACTGTGGGAGGCTCCACTGGAGTGCTATCTGCACTAATGACACACGTCCCGGTTTCCTGACTCAGGCACATTTTATTGCCCTTGTTAAGATTTTTTTTTTTTTAATATACATATATTAATATATCCTGGAGCCTGTGAAGTTGTGCCAACTCTTGAATACTGGGAGTTAACCTGGAGTTAATGAACTTCCTTTCATTGGGAATGATCTCCTCTCAAGGCTCTCTTTCACTGGCGTTAATAAATCCTTTAATTGGTTCATTTTTATGTTTGAAAATACAATAGCAGAGATCTGCGAGTCATCATGTGCCAGTTCTTACAGTGGATTTTTACACCTTCACTTGGTACACTATAAATCTATTTCACACATTCAGATAAGCTTATTTTGTGGGAAGTATGGAGGATTCTGCTTATGTGATCTCTGAAGCCGCCTCCATATGTACATGGGTAGCAAGCCTTTAGTAAAGATGAATTGGCAACGTATTATGCATTAACACATAATACGGGAGTTTCATAAAGTCTTTACTACTGCAGTAAGGACATTTTTAAAGGAGAAATTTCCTTTGAAGTTACAAACGTTGAAATAAATATCCCAATGGCTCTTAGGTATTCTTAAAGAGTAAGTAGCGGGGTTCCGAAAGATATAGCATTACACATCCCCACATGTTGCTACAACTGTTTAAATAACATACCTGTTTGACAATGCGGGCAATAATCCTTACACTATCATTGCACTAGAGCGGACATTTTGAAAAACGCTTTGAAAAAGACTTTAAAGTTATAAGTGTAAAAAGTTGTCAGGATGTTAAGAATGAAAAGAAAAATGACAGGTATGTTATTTAAACCCGGCTACTTACTCTTTAAGTTGTTAAGTATTTATTATTTTGGCCAAACACTGAGAATGGTTCATGTCTTTTAACATTTCTGTCTTAAATGGGAAGCCAAATCTGAATGTCCACACATCCTATTAATGATTTCTAGCATACTGTGCAAAGAGGTATTTGAATGAGAAAAAGTGTTAGAAAAGGAGAGTGAGAAAGAAAAGAGATGTAGGCTGAGTCAAGTCTGCTATTTTATTCCCCTCTAAAGCATTATCTTTAGAATGTCTTTAAATTGGATTGTATTTCACGTCACATTTACACATGTGAGAAGCAAAGTATCACTGTGTATTTTTTGCAGCTGCAGCAGAAATTGCTTTAGAAACCACCAGACAGGCCACGTTTACCTCCGACTGCCAGTGCTTCAGTCAAGCAGAGATTGATGCCAACCTGTGACACTGACATCTGGGATCAATAGACAGGGAGGGCAGAGAAAAATGGTGTTGATGAAATGAGACAAGGAAAGAATTTGCTGAGGAATCGGTTGCCATGACAGCCAGGCGGGCAAACTTGGATTCACGTTCACAGATTCCCCCACACATGCTCTCCCACGTCACACGCCCAGGCTTAACGAGGTGAGAGGAGACTGGCAGACATTCCTTGCTGCTTATCAAGGACTCCCAATCACAAAATCTACGAGGTGTGGAAGCCTCTAATTTTCACAACCTCCATTTAGTTATTTTTTCAGTTTCTAGAAGTTTATGCAATACATTCAGGGACAGATATAGAGATTTTTATTTACAACATATTTGTAAATCTGCAAGACTTAAAAACAGATACATGTATATGCCACTGGCTGTATACCTACAGCTTAATTTCATATATCTAAAGATAGCTGTTTAACCTTTTTTGAAAACCTTGATTATTATTCTGTTAAAGTGATTGTATCTTTCAGAATACAGTGCTCCCTCGCTATAACGCGGGTCTCAGGGACGCACACAATATGAGCGTTATAACTGAAGAGCGTTATAAACAGGGGGGAGGGGGTGGGGGGCGCCGCGGGACACATAACAACTAACTAAAATACAAAATAAAATAACTCCCTCTCTATAATGCACATATAGTAAAGCAAAAATGTAACTTTCCGTGAATTAACCATGCACAAAGCACCATGTAATCAACGCTATATTTTTTTTCTCATTCCCCCTCATGGATCATTTTAATTAGCAGTTTTTAAACTATAAATAGCCTGGCTAAACGACAGTCGGGAGTTCAGTTCGAAGTGACAGACAAGCAAACCAAGTGCAAGAAGGAGAGTGGGTCGGGCGAGGGGAAGAGGGAATGGGCTCTCCCCAGGTTCGGCTGAATAATGCTGAATAAGATGTCTGTGTTATAAAGTGCCAGCGTAGCTTTTCTTCAGTTCAGATACTGTATCAGAAGGGAGAGGCAGAAACGGAAGTTAGACTGAGAAGTTGTTTACAGTTTGAATAACACCTGTACTGTATTTACTGTAGAAATATTGCATGAATCACTAGTATAGGGAATTGGGGGACATGCTGTAGAAGTGTTATATCTGAGGCACATTATAATCGAGAGCCTTATAGCGAGGGACCACTGTAGTTCTTTAAACCTTACCTGCTGTGCACATCCATTCATGTCATTAACCAATCAGCTGCTTCCCCATGTTGACTGACATGCCTCCCGCCAGAAACATACTTTGACCCAAAAGACATTAATGAGGTGAAATAACACAGGAAGTGCAAGTGTAACACATTTCCTGAGAGTAAGACATAGAAACTGAGAACTTTCTTTAAATCGAATGTTGTACCAGATATCATGTTTTGAAATTAAAGGACATGTTTGCTATAACACGTGTTTCAAAACTGCACATTCTGGACGTAGCCAATGGAAGCCAAAAACAGGGATTTATGGAAACATGTTTCAGATCTTCCTCTCTAAATCAATCTGACCCCCTGAGTCAGACAAATGCATTGTCGATCAAGGCTCATTACACAATGATCAAATTCATAAAGTGTCAATGGATAAAGATAAAGGACTCCATCCCCCCCTGGACAAGCAGCTGATACCTGCCAGCAAATGTCAGTCTCCTGGTGTTTTTTCAAGGGTTTTAACACTAATAGACTGCTCCCCCCTCCCTCTCCAGTTGCCCATCATTGAAAGTTTATAGGCATTCTTTCAGATTTCAGCTAATCTACCAGAATGCAATACTATGTTGTTGTTGTTGTTGTTATTGTTGTTATGGGCTACTCCCATAGAGCCGCTATATCACCCACTGCACTAATAAAGGAGTTTCCAGCTGCAGCAGGTTAAAATAAACCTTGTAATGCAAAGTTACTCATGGAAGGTACATGTCACTGCTTCCAGAATGGCCACTGCTTCAAAACAAGATGAATCTGGTGTTAGTGGGTTCCATTCCACGCACTGCATTTACATACACAGACAATCAATCCTTTCGTAACTGGTTGAATCTGAAAACAAATGTACAGAATTGACATGCCAAGCTCAATCAGGTTCAGAGAAATCGATGTTTCTGAACCTGGCAGCATTTGAATCCGATTGAACCCCCAACCTGAATTCCACCTTGAAAGTGATTTACATGCATTATATATATATATATATATATATATATATATATATATATATATATATATATATATATATATATAGAGTATTGTGCAAAAGTTTTAGGCAGGTTTGAAAAAATGCTGTAAAGTGAGAATGCTTTCAAAAATAGACATGTTAATAGATTATATTTATCAATTAACTAAATGCAAAGTGAGTGAACAGAAGAAAAATCTAAATCAAATCCATATTTGGTGTGACCACCCTTTGCCTTCAAAACAGCATCAATTCTTCTAGGTACACTTGCACAAAGTCAGGGATTTTGTAGGCATATAGTCAGGTGTATGATTAAACAATTATACCAAACAGGTGCTAATGATCATCAATTCAATATGTAGGTTGGAACACAATCATTAGCTGAAACAGAAACAGCTGTGTAGGAGGAATAAAACTGGGTGAGGAACAGCCAAACTCAGCTAACAAGGTGAGGTTGCTGAAGACAGTTTACTGTCAAAAGTCATACACCATGGCAAAACTGAGCACAGCAACAAGACACAAGGTAGTTATATTGCATCAGCAAGGTCTCTCCCAGGCAGATATTTCAAGGCAGACAGGGGTTTCCAGATGTGCTGTCCAAGCTCTTTTGAAGAAGCACAAAGAAACAGGCAACGTTGAGGACAGTAGATGCAGTGGTCGGCCAAGGAAACTTACTGCAGCAGATGAAAGACACATCATGCTTACTTCCCTTCGCAATCGGAAGATGTCCAGCAGTGCCATCAGCTCAGAATTCGCAGAAAACAGTGGGACCCTGGTACACCCATCTACTGTCCGGAGAAGTCTGGTCAGAAGTGGCCTTAATGGAAGACTTGCGGCCAAAAAGCCATAACTCCGACGTGGAAACAAGGCCAAGTGACTCAACTATGCACGAAAACACAGGAACTGGGATGCAGAAAAATGGCAGCAGGTGCTCTGGACTGATGAGTCAAAATTTGAAATATTTGGCTGTAGCAGAAGGCAGTTTGTTCGCCGAAGGGCTGGAGAGCGTACCGCGAATGAGTGTCTGCAGGCAACAGTGAAGCATAGTGGAGGTTCCTTGCAAGTTTGGGGCTGCATTTCTGCAAATGGAGTTGGGGATTTGGTCAGAATTAATGGTCTCCTCAATGCTGAGAAGTACAGGCAGATACTTATCCATCATGCAATACCATCAGGGAGGCATCTGATTGGCCCCAAATTTATTCTGCAGCATAACAACGACCCCAAACATACAGCGAAAGTCATTAAGAACTATCTTCAGCGTAAAGAAGAACAAGGAGTCCTGGAAGTGATGGTATGGCCCCACAGAGCCCTGATCTCAACTTCATCGAGTCTGTCTGGGATTACATGAAGAGAGAGAAGCAACTGAGGCTGCCTAAATCCACAGAAGAACTTTGGTTAGTTCTCCAAGATGTTTGGGCCAACCTACCTGCCGAGTTCCTTCAAAAACTGTGTGCAAGTGTACCTAGAAGAATTGATGCTTGATGCTGTTTTGAAGGCAAAGGTGGTCACACCAAATATGGATTTGATTTAGATTTTTCTTCTGTTCACTCACTTTGCATTTAGTTAATTGATAAATATAATCTATTAACATGTCTATTTTTGAAAGCATTCTTACTTTACAGCATTTTTTCACACCTGCCTAAAACTTTTGCACAGTACTGTATATATATATATATATATATATATATATATATATATATATATATATATATATACTGTATATATATAGTGGAATCAGGAATGAATTCATCAAACACGTAGCTTAAATCCGATTAGACTGTACATACAAACGAGGTAACTGTACAGCTAGCTACTGTTTCTTGATGTTTCTAAATCTGTTGAAAAGTTTACGTAGAAATGAATGCCCTTTACCTAATTTATCTAGGTTATTGTTGCTAGTGAAGAAGACATTCACAATTATACAGCAGTGGAATTGACTACCTCACTTACTTCTTTAGGGATCATAAGATATGCCAAGATATGACAGAGTCGGTATAACTTGTGTGGCGGAGTGTCCCGCCCCTATTTATTATTATTTGTATTTTTGTTTGCAGCGCAGTTAAAAGCGCCGCGTCTTTTATTATTTATATTTAAAAACCCTGTGAGGATGCATGACTGATCAGCTACTGATTATTTAACTAGCTGACAGTCATGCATCCTTACCAAATGCGTGCAGACTGTGGCCGAGGGGTAATAAGATAATTAACAGCTAGTTAACCCCTCGGCCAAAGTTTAAGAACCGGCAGCTGTCCGTGCTGCGGGGTTGGGTGTTGGGTGCAGAGAGGAAGTACAGGGAGATAGAGAGGAGACATAAAAACAATTGCTAAAACGTGCTGGATTAGCCAGCACGACACTTACTTGTTTGTCTGTTTATTCGTTTGGCCCTCATGCCCTTTGGTTTCTGTTTTGTTTGTTTAAATCTTTTGTTTTGTTTATTAATAAATATGCTGAGTGCCGTTGCACTCAGCTTCACCCGCCCATCCATTGTTTTGGTTTCAGTTACTTCCTGGTCCGTGACGTCATCACACCTCACCACTGCGAGCCAGACTGTCACATATGGTGTCCTGCGTGGGACAAACAACGCCTCCAAGAGCCAGACCAGGAAAAGGACGTTTTTTTTGTTTTTTTTTTCAAAAGTGTTTTTGTGATTTGAAAGGAAAAAAAAAAAAGAATGGGGAAAAGTAGCCGGAGGAGAAAGCAGCAGCAGCAGCAACAACAACAGCAGCAGGAGGCGCAGCAACAGCAGCGGGTCCTTACCACGCTGGACGTCTGCCTCACCTGCCTGAAGGGTGAGGAGTGGTACTTCGCGGTTGGTGAGGTTGGGCACGTGGCACTGGACCAACCCCCTCCATGGCAGGAGAGGAAGGAGCCTGAGCATCCAGCAAGGGTGAGAGAGGACCCGCATTCTCCGAGGCGGAAGAATCCTGTCTCCTCTGAGGGGATCTGGGACTGGCTGGCGGAGCCTGAGAGGGATATAATGGTCGCCCTCCCTGCTGTGATCAACCTCCTGTGGGCAAGAGATTGGGAGCGCTGGGAGGCCTGGGAACAGAAACACCACCCAGCATCCCTCCCAGACATCGCAGCCATGGTGCTCAACTACCTGGCTGCAGATATGGGAGGGGCCCCGCTGCTGTTTCCAGCGCCAGAGGGAGAGGAGCCATCACTGCCGTCTCCAACGCCAAAGGGAGAGGAGTCATCGCTGCCTTCTCCAGCGCCAGAGGGAGAGGAGTCATCGCTGCCTTCTCCAGCGCCAGAGGGAGAGGAGTCATCGCTGCCTTCTCCAGCGCCAGAGGGAGAAAAGCCATCGCTGCCTTCTACAGCGCCAGAGGGAGAGGAGCCATTGCTGCCGTCTCCAACGCCAGAGGGAGAGGAGCCATTGCTGCCGTCTCCAACGCCAGAGGGAGAGGAGCCATTGCTGCCGTCTCCAGCGCCAGAGGGAGAGGAGCCGTTGCTGCCGTCTCCAGCGGTAGAGGGTGAGGAGTCCTCGCCACTGTCTCCACCACCAGGAGCAGAACAGCAGGAGCTGCCTCTGTCTCCACCACCACCAGGAGCAGAGCAGCAGGAGCTCCCTCTGTCTCCACCACCACCAGGAGCAGAGCAGCAGGAGCTGCTTCTGTCTCCACCACCGCCAGGAGCAGAGCAGCAAGAGCTGCCTCTGCCACCTCCACCGCCAGGAGCAGAGCCGGAGGAGCTGCCTCTGCCTCCGCCACCTCCACCAGCAGAGGGTGAATGCCTGCTGGTTCTGCCTCAACTGCCGTGGGAGGACTGCTTTCCCCTCCCACCTCCACCAGCAGAGGGTGAATGCCTGCTGGTTCCGTCTCAAGCACAGTGGGAGGATTGCTTGCCGCTCCCAGCTCCACCAGCAGAGGGTGAATACCTGCTGGTTCCGCCTCAACCGCCGTGGGAGGACTGCTTGCCCCTCCCACCTCCACCAGCAGAGGGTGAATACCTGCTGGTTCCACATCCACCGTCATGTGAAGGACTGCTCCTGCCCTGCTTTGCACCGCCCAAGGATGCCTGCCTCGCTTCGCCCAAGGATGCCTGCCTCGCTTCGCCCAAGAAGGCCTGTCTCGCATCGTCTGGGGCTGCCTGTTTCTCCGCATCGCCTGGGGCTGCCTGTTTCTCTGCATCGCCTGGGGCTGCCTGTTGCTCCACATCGCCTGGAGAGCCACCAGTTACAGGGAACGAGGGAGAAGTGGAGCTCCCGCTGCCGCCTCCATGGCCAGGGGCTCCCCTCCCGAGTTCGCCTCCGGAGGGTCTGCTACTGCTGCTGCTGCCATCGCCTCCCGAGGGTCCGCTGCTGCTGCCGTCGCCTCCCGAGGGTCCGCTGCTGCTACCTTCGCCTCCCGAGGGTCCTGTTTTGCCTGGGGTTGCTACCAGTCCTGCCATGCGGCAGGAAATACTGTGGCTGGAGCCCCATGAAGGGGAGCTGCCGACCACAGAAAAGGGGGGAGAGGTCAGGAGACCAGCTCCCGCAGCCGCACTTTCGCGGCAGGAAATACTATGGCTGGAACCCCATGAAGGGCAGCTGCCGGCCACGAAGAAGTGGGGGACGGTCAGAAGACCAGCTCCCCCAGCCGCACTTTCGCGGCAGGAAATACTGTGGCTGGAGCCCCATGAAGGGCAGCTGCCGGCCACGAAGAAGTGGGGGACGGTCAGGAGACCAGCTCCCCCCGCAGCAATTTCGCTGCAGGAAATACTGTGGCCGGAGCCCCATGGAGGGGAGCTGCCGGCCATGAAGAAGGGGGGGCAGGTCTGGAGACCACCCCCAAAATTTTTCTGGCCAGAGGAGCCGGTCTGTGCGTGGTCCACTAGGACGCTACAGTTGTTGGGGTGGGAGGAGGACATCCCGTCGTGGCCGCCCCCGGAGACACCTTGCTTCCCCTGTTCCGGGGCCAGGACTGCTAGCCGGGACTTTAGGGAATAAGGGGGGGAGGTGGCCGAAAAGGCCATGTGTGCTGCGCACAAGGGTGATGCTGTGCGGTAATGAATCACACAGAGATTTGTAATCCTGTTTGGAAAGGACTTTATTTTCTTTTTATCCAGTTACGGTTACCCAAAACAATAATCCCCCGGCAATACACAACAATGTGTACTGCACAGGGTAGACAATAACAGGATTACAGTCCCAAATAATAAACACAATATCCACCCCACAATAATACATACACGGTCACCAGTCCTAGGTGCGTGTAGTAGTGCTTGTCGTGGGTGATACAAGTTTATTTAGTGACAGTGGTGAAGTGATGTTCTGGCTTAGTGCTGGCCCTTGGCGACAGTTCTGGAAACCTGTTTAGCCATCTAGTAATATAACAAACAAGACAATTTCAAACAAACAAAACACAACACTCATGATACTGTTTCTCACAGGGTCTCTTTCAGTCCTTCTCGGTTCTATTGTAAACCAAACCAAATCAGAAGGATTGCGATTCTCTGTCCCCTTTTATGCCGTCACACATGACCCCTTGATAAATGAGTGCAACCGCCTCTCCAATCTACGGCTGCCGTGTCTTTTCCCTTCCGGGTCAATGCGTTCTTGCAATGGAGTCTAGCCTTCATCCAGACTGGTCGACTTCTCGACCCTGGGAAAGAACTGTCAGACCAGCCCGTCCAAAGAACGCCCTCACAGGTCGGGAGAGAGATTTACAACCAAGGATCATTGTATTTCTGTCACACTTCCAGAAGACTATAGCGATATAATTTTGTAGTGTCTTATATATATATATCATCATCATCATCAGCCTTTTTCAATCCTCTGGGAGATGAAGGCCTCCCAAAGATTCTTCCACAAAAGCCTGTCTGCTGCATCCCTCATTCCAGCGTGTTTCCTAATTTCATCTTGCCATCTTCTTGGAGGTCTTCTTCTTGGTCGCTTTATATCTCTTGGGATCCAGTCTAGTATCTCCTTGGTCCAGCGATGGTCTGTTCTTCTTGCTACATGTCCAGCCCACTGCCATTTCATTTTTTTTGCTATTATAATAGCATTGCATACTTTTATTTGTGATCTTATCCATTCCTTCCTTTTCCTGTCTGTTCTTGTTATTCCCAGCATGCATCTTTCCATACTCCGTTGAGTTGTTTGTAATTTTTGAGTCGTTTTTGCATTGAGGGTCCAGGTTTCACATCGGTAAATTAGCATTGGCAGCATGCATTGGTCGAAGACTTACCTCTTGAGGCATAAGGGTAGTTTCCCTTTCAGAACCATGCTTAATCTTCCAAAGGCACTCCAGCCCATTTTTGCTCTTCTGTTGATTTTGCACATTTGGTTTTCTGTTGCCGAAACTAACTGTCCTAAGTATACTTAGTTATTGACTTCTTCAAGCTTGATCCCATTGACTCAAATTACATGTGGAGTGATATTTATTGAACATGTCTTGAGTCTTCTTCAGGTTCATTTTCAAACCTGTTTGATGCTAGCCTCGTTTAGTTCTTGTAATCGTGTTTGTAATTCTTCTGGGCACATTGTAAATATGAGGATGTTGCCAGCAAATCGTCAGTGATTCAAGTAGGCTCCATTGATCTTCAGCCCCTTATTTTCCCAATCCAGTGTTTTGAAAATGTCTTCTTGGGTGGCCGTGAAGAGCTTTGGGGAAATTGTATCTCTTTGACGAAATTATTTTTTAATCTTAATTTTGTTGCTGTTTTTATGGAGTCTTACTGTGGATGTTGCATTCTTGTATATGGTGTTGATCAAGTCTCTGCATGTTTTCTCAATTCCTTGTTTTTTCAGAGGGCTGAATACAGATCTTGCGTAAACAGAGTCAAAGGCTTTTTCATAGTCAATGAATCCCAAGCAAAGTGGTAGTTCGTACTTTTTGCTGGTTTACTTGCCATACAACTTGAAGATGATCCATTGTGCCAAATCCACTCCTGAATCCTGCTTCCTCATTTAATTGTGCTAAGTCAAATTTATTTTAAAGTCTGTTGGTGAGTATCTTGGTAAAAATGTTGTTGATTATAGGAGATAAGCTAATAGGTCTGTAGTTCTTGATGTCTTCTTTATCTCTTTTCTTATGTAAAAGTATCACCAATGCATTGTTCCAGTCTTTTGGCACTTTCTTTTGCTTAATACAATCTCTAATAGCATTTTCTTTTGCTTAATACAATCTGTAAAAATATGCAACAGCATTTTTGTCACTTCTTCACCGCCTTCTTTCACGATGTCAATCATTATGTCATCTTCTCCGGGTGCCTTTCCTGTCTTCATATGTTTGATAGCATGTTTCACTTCTTCCGGTAGAACGTCTGGAATTTCTTCCTCGAGTTGCAATTTTATCTGCTACGTTGCTCTTTTCATCTTGATATCATTTTCTGTAAAAGTCTTCAATTTTCTTCAAAATCAGTTTGCGGTTCTTAATGACAGTCCCGTCCTCTTGTTTGATTGCTAAAATCTGTTTTGCTTTCTTCATCCTGTTTCACCTACAGTTGAACAATTGTATATCTTTTTGCAGATCTTGAAGAGCACTGAATCTATTATTCAGTTCCAATTGAAACACCAGGCTTTGCTTCTGGAGCATTTCTACGTTGATTGTGTTGGATTTCATCATCACGAGTTTCGCTCTCACCAGTGCTGTGTTTAGGTGTATTTTGCACCTTACAAGTCTGTGGTCACTTCCTGTGTTAAAATCGTTTAGTACAAAGACATTGTGTACAGTGTGCTTCTTGTTGGTGATTATGTATTTCATTTTCACTACATTGGGTCCTCTCCATGTCCATTTCCTGATGGGTTTCTTCTGGAAGAAGGTGTTCATGATGTTCTTGTTCTCTGCAAATTCGACTAGTCTGTCACCCCTCTCGTTCCTCTTGTTCACCAAGTCCAAATTTGCTGACTAAATTCTCGTCTTCTTGCTGGGCTCCTATTTTGGTGTTGAAGTCACCGATGATGAACTTATAGTGGCTCTTCCCATTTTCGTGTAGTTCTTGTACTTCTTTAAAAAAATCTTCAACTTACTTCCTTGAAACTTTCACTATCAGTCTTGCACACCTGTCCGACGTGCTGTCAATCTCTACTACGCTATTCTAGATTCTCTTGTGGACAATGAATCCAATGCCTCCTGTTGGTCCATCTGTAGTGCCTTGGTAGAAGAGAAGATGTCCGCTTGTGAGTTCTAGTAGTCCTGTCTTTTCGCTGTACTTTGCTCAGTCCTATGATGTCCCACTTGATTCTTCCAAGTTCTTCTTCCAACTCTTGAAGCTTCACCTGAAAGAGATCTGCAGTTGTACATGGCCAGGGCCAGCCTAAAATTGTAACCTGTGATTCTTAGCACTCTCTGCCTTCATGCCTAACCGGCCACTGCCTTGGTTGGTGACAATCAAGCCTTCGGGGAATGAGGATGCTTTTGTCTGTGCTTTCATCATGGGGGAGTTGGCCATAACTCACCATGCTGGCCAGGCGGGTTGGTGAGTGCCCCTTCCACTTTGGCAGAGTATGTTACTCAAGCATGGTTGAACCTGCCAGAGTCAGGGGGACCCCACTGTACTTCGTCTTGAGAACCTGTTGTCACCCTCCTGCCACTTTGAGGCAGTGGAAGTTGGACTTTAGGAGGGATATATATATATATATATATATATATATATATATATATATATATATATATATATATATATATATATATATATTATATCTGTATTAAGCTGTATTAAGCTGCTTTGACTATAAGTTCAAGAGCTCCTCTTCAGTTCTCACTGCTTGCCATATACATACATATATAGGAGTTCAGCGAAAGTTTGTAATAATAAGCACCAGCACCATCTAGAGCACTGCTGTGTAGTGGCAGCAAAACAAAAGTGAACTGCTTCTATTAAGACATTTCTGCTGATCTAGCCTATGTGATACTATGGCAGGCAAGTAGAACTGAAGAGCAGCTCCTAAACTTAAGCAAAGCAGTAAGAATCACTCACAATGGCTGCAAACATCATAATTATAAATATATATATATATATATATATATATATATATATATATATATATATATATATATATATGTGAACGATTTCACCTCTCACGGGTTCGTGCCCCTTTAAAATTACGACCCAAAAATGGAGTTTCAAGCACAAAAATAAACACAAAATAAACACAAACACAAAACAAAACCTAACTCCGTTTTGGAGTACTTACTACACAGGTTCCGTGGCACCACGGAACACAAACCAAAGCCACACAGGTTAACACAGCACTTACTTCTTTTATGACTGCTCGGAAGCAGAGCACCTCTCTTCTGCTTCCTTCTACTCAGCAGCCTTGAGCAGAATGACTGCTCCTCTTAAATACCCTGCACCTGGTCCCAATTCTAAATTACTGCCCAGGTGCAGGGGATAATTAAATAATAAAACAGTTAAACTAAACAATAAAACAATTAACAAAAACTAATTAACTAAAAAGCAAAACAATTAAATACAAAAAGGTGCCATTTTTTTCTTCAGGGAGGTTTTAACCCCCTCCCTGCTGTCTCCCACAACCCGCTGCCTTACATATCCCCCCCCATTGTCTTTTCAAGACACAGGCCACTCGACGGCCACCTCCTCCCCTAAAACACAACCACCCACCCTCGAGTCCATAAATGTCCTTTTTCGCCCTCTTCCGCGGGTGGACTTGAGGGTGGATCGGTCCACGTCCCGGCCCAGCCAGGTAAGGACCGCGCACCGGTGACGAGGGGACCCAACGGTTCGACAGGGGCGACCGGAGTGTAGGCCGGGGCACTGGAGGATGCAGCAGTGGACAGAGGTCTTCCCCTGGGAACCGGCGCAGTGATGTCCGATCACCCAGGGGAAGCGAAGCAGCAAACAGGGGGAGCGACAGCGACGTCTGGCAGCAGCCCAGCGATGTCTGGGTGCTCGGGGAGAGCAGAGCAGGGAACCAGGGGCAGAGCTGTGGCCAGTGTTGCAGACTCCTGGGCTCTAGGTCCAGCACAGGGAGGTCCAGGAAGACCGGCAGGGTGTCCTGGAGCAAGGGGTGAGGGACGGACGCGCAACGCCGGACTGGACCGTAGAGGTGGTGGTCGGGCTGTGGTGAAGGTATGCTTTTCGCCTCCTCTCTGGGCTCCGGAAGCGGCGGCTCCTCCCCTCTGGGCTCCGGAAGCGGTGGCTCCTCCCTCTGGGCTCCGAGCGCGGCTCCTCCCCTCTGGGCTCCGAAGCGGTGGCTCCTCCCCTCTGGGCTCCGGCGGCTTCTCCCCTCTAGGCTCGAGGCGGCTCCTCCCCTCTAGGCTCGAGGCGGCTCCTCCCCTCTGGGTTCAGGCGGTGGCTCCTCCCCTCTGGGCTCCGGAGGCGGCTTCTCCCTCTGGGCTCGGAAGCAGCAGCTCCTCCCCTCTAGGCTCCGGAAGTGGCGGCTCCTCCCCTCTAGGCTCCGGAAGCGGCGGCTCCTCCCCTTCTGGCTCGGGAGACTGCGGAGCTATGCTAGCCTGCTCCCATTTCTGGAGCAACAGCTCCAACTCGGTTGGATCCCGCTCCTGAGTCTTCGGCGGTGCCAACCCCATCTCCATAGCCCATCTCTCCATTCTCGCCGTCTGCTCTATTTGAGCAGCAGTATTGCGGTTGATTCTCTCAATCCAGTCCTCAATACTGTCCATTTCTAGGGTCATAGGGGCGCCCACACACTCTGACACCATATGTGAACGGATCGCTGCTACACGGGTTCGTTGCCCCTTTAAAAATAGACCCAACACACAGAAATGGATTTTTCAAGTGCGGTTGCACTGATTTTCTTTTAATAAACACACACAAAACAAAATAAACAAAACAAACACCTAGCTCTTTACGAGCACTAACTAAACAGGACTTTCCCTGACTAACTCGCAGGACGGCTAAGCCGTTTACCTGGCACCACAAAACACTCACAGCACTTACTTTTTAGACTGCTCGGAAGCAGAGCACCTCTCTTCTGCTTCCTTCTACTCAGCAGCCTTGAGCAGACTGACTGCTCCTCTTAAATACCCTGCACCTGGTCCCAATTTAACAATAGCTACCAGGTGCAGGGGATAATTAATAATAAAACAATTAAATTAAACAATAAAACAATTAAACAAAACAAAAGGTGCATTTCCATTTTACTCTTCAGGGAGGTTTTAACCCCCTCCCTGCTGTCTCACTCAACCCGCTGCCTTACAATATATATATATATATATATATATATACACACTTACAAATCAGAACCATTGCTGTCTTGCGTGGCTGTTGGAACCTGTGTATAGTAACTAATTGTGAGTGCTGGCCCTTCAAAATAGATCTGTGGTTGTGATCAAATAAATACAAGTACGGGTACAAATGAATGTGTTGAACCATGTCAGCTGAAAACTACATTTAATGTAATGCTTTAAAAACAAACACTCTTAACTATAAATTGTCTTTGAAAAAGGGTTGTATAATTAGAAACATAATTGCTCTGCTAATGAATAAATTGGTTTAACCATGCTCAACTGTGTTAACAGTATTACAAGTGGTGTTTCAAAGGGGACAGTCATAAATATCAGGTTACAAGCCAAATAATGGCAAGTTAAAAACAGCTGTAGTTTCTGTAAAGAAGCTTTGCAAATGAAATGTGATAAATCCACATAATCCTTGTTTAGATTACGTGTTTAGTTTTGGGGACACTGCACTTTATCAATATGCAATTATGTGTTCATTGGCAAGTGTTACCATGTGAATTAAAGTACCAGAAATGTACTGTAACAGATGTCTAGATGCTAACCTATTTACCCATAAGCAGGATTTATTTGACCACAGTTTCAAATTATTATTTTGTTGTGAGTTGTGAAAGTCATAGCCATGACCTTGCATTTGATTTAATAATGGAATAACCCCTGTTAAAATGTACTTTAAATAATAACATAACTGTCCTTTGGTCACGCTTTATTTAAAGGTTCTCTTTTTTATTTTATTAGCTAGCTTACAAACACATTCTTCATTTTATATATTCCCTTTTTTGTAAACAAATTAAAATGATGTAAGAAACAAATAGTAGACATTACTATAGTCACATCTTCCAGGGTGCTTTAAAACATAATGAACACTGTTTCAATGCTTATGATCAACTTGGAGTTGATAATGTAATGTTTGCTGAATGTTTGGCTGATCTAGCTTATGTTACATATATTTATAACAGGCAACTAGAAATGAAGAGCAGCTCCTGAACTCAGGTGGAAGCACCTTAACACAGACCTAAAGTAACAATAATAATTACAAAAAAAACAGCAGTTGAGTAATTGCATTTAGAACCTCTCAGAATGACAGCAAACAGCATAAGGGGGGAAATTAAATTGAAAGCTGCCCTTTAACTAACCTTTAACAACAATAAACATGTGTTAACTAACTACAAAGCTGCCCTTAACATGCTGAAGTTAGAGCATGAGATAAATGTGCCTGCATTCCCCTAATAAAAAGCTATGACCAAAAGTTTTTCATCACCTAGGATAGGATTTTAGGATTGAGGCAAACAAAACTATATGAACGTAATTTAGATCTTTTATTTAACATCATGTAATCAAAGAACCTACAAAAGGATAGCGCAAAAGTCTATTGGAACTCATAATAGTAGTACAGTATTTCATGTTAGATTTCGAAATGTCACATTTTTCAATATTTGTCAGTTTTTCGTTACGTATATGGAAAACTACTAAGCGGTATGTAATTCAATATGTTAACGTAACATTATTCAGTGGATTTCATTCGACTTTATGAAGCAAAATTAGTTCATTCTATAGGGTAATGAGTTCATTCTATAGGGTGATGCAAAACCTTTGGCTGTAGCTGTATACTGTGGTACTGTAACTATGGTAAATTTTTATAAAGGTTAAAACAAGCAATACATTCGTTTTCATACAACATGGTACTTAAAAGGCCAAATATGCTGGGGTAATAAAAGTCTGTCTAAAGCTCCAGGGTTGACCAGCATGGAATAATCCTCACTGCTGCATATCACTCAGTACCTGAGAGAGGCCAACACCCTGAGTGTGCAAACTAACAGAAACACAACAGGTATCCCTTTTCAGTACCCTGGGTCCCCAAAGCACATAACAACGGCAAAAGTGTTAAAAACACCTCCAAAAAATGTACTGTGCGGGTGCTTTGTGCAGGAATTCATCTCTTTCCACACCTAATTAAGACTTTAAATCTGACAGCTGCTTTTTTCACTTTGGCTAAGACAGACAGACACTCCCCCACCATGTCTCCCTCCAAGGTCCTGTCACTGCCTCCACCAGGACAATAAATTTCCTCCCTCCCCGGTCACAGTACTCCTTATTCACTGACTGAAGCATTCCAAATGTGCCCAGGCTCCGGGTGAAACCTTATCCCAGCATTCCAAGCAGGGACATTCTTGTTGATCATCCTATCTGGCTGGAGATGACTACCTGAATTGTTTTTTCAAAGGACATTTTATATATATATATACAGTACTGTGCAAAAGTTTTAGGCAGGTGTGAAAAAATGCTGTAAAGTAAGAATGCTTTCAAAAATACACATGTTAATAGATTATATTTATCAATTAACTAAATGCAAAGTGAGTGAACAGAAGAAAAATCTAAATCAAATCCATATTTGGTGTGACCACCCTTTGCCTTCAAAACAGCATCAAGCATCAATTCTTCTAGGTACACTTGCACACAGTTTTGAAGGAACTTCGACAGGTAGGTTGGCCCAAACATCTTGGAGAACTAACCACAGTTCTTCTGTGGATTTAGGCAGCCTCAGTTGCTTCTCTCTCTTCATGTAATCCCAGACAGACTTCGATGATGTTGAGATCAGGGCTCTGTGGGGGCCATACCATCACTTCCAGGACTCCTTGTTCTTCTTTACGCTGAAGATAGTTCTTAATGACTTTCGCTGTATGTTTGGGGTCGTTGTCATGCTGCAGAATAAATTTGGGACCAATCAGATGCCTCCCTGATGGTATTGCATGATGGATAAGTATCTGCCTGTACTTCTCAGCATTGAGGAGACCATTAATTCTGACCAAATCCCCAACTCCATTTGCAGAAATGCAGCCCCAAACTTGCAAGGAACCTCCACCATGCTTCACTGTTGCCTGCAGACACTCATTTGTGTGCGCTCTCCAGCCCTTGGCCGAACAAACTGCCTTCTGCTACAGCCAAATATTTTAAATTTTGACTCATCAGTCCAGAGCACCTGCTGCCATTTTTCTGCACCCAGTTCCTGTGTTTTCGTGCATAGTTGAGTCGCTTGGCCTTGTTTCCACGTCGGAGGTATGGCTTTTTGGCTGCAAGTCTTCCATGAAGGCCACTTCTGACCAGACTTCTCGGACAGTAGATGGGTGTACAAGGGTCCCACTGTTTTCTGCAATTCTGAGCTGATGGCACTGCTGGACATCTTCCGATTGCGAAGGGAAGTAAGCATGATGTGTCTTTCATCTGCTGCAGTAAGTTTCCTTGGCCGACCACTGCATCTACGGTCCTCAACGTTGCCCGTTTCTTTGTGCTTCTTCAAAGAGCTTGGACAGCACATCTGGAAACCCCTTCTGCCTTGAAATTTCTGCCTGGGAGAGACCTTGCTGATGCAGAATAACTACCTTGTGTCTTGTTGCTGTGCTCAGTCTTGCCATGGTGTATGACTTTTGACAGTAAACTGTCTTCAGCAACCTCACCTTGTTAGCTGAGTTTGGCTGTTCCTCACCCAGTTTTATTCCTCCTACACAGCTGTTTCTGTTTCAGTTAATGATTGTGTTTCAACCTACATATTGAATTGATGATCATTAGCACCTGTTTGGTATAATTGTTTAATTATACACCTGACTATATGCCTACAAAATCCCTGACTTTGTGCAAGTGTACCTAGAAGAATTGATGCTGTTTTGAAGGCAAAGGGTTGTCACACCAAATATGGATTTGATTTAGATTTTCTTCTGTTCACTCACTTTGCATTTAGTTAATTGATAAATATAATCTATTAACATGTCTATTTTTGAAAGCATTCTTACTTTACAGCATTTTTTCACACCTGCCTAAAACTTTTGCACAGTACTGTATATATATATATATATACAGTATATATATATATATATATATATATATATATATATATATATATATATATATATATATATATATATATATATATATATATATATAGCTATGGCCTAGAATTTTAGAATTCTAGAATTTTAGGATTGAGACATAATTAAAAAAAACAACTATAGGAACATAATTTAGATATTTTATTTAATCAAAGAAACAATGAAATGATATTGCAAACATCTACCAGTTTCCATAATAGTAGTACAGTATTTATTATTATTATTAGTTTATTTTTCCAAGGCGACTTACAGAGACTAGGGTGTGTGAACTATGCATCAGCTGCAGAGTCACTTACAACTACGTCTCACCCGAAAGACGGAGCACAAGGAGGTTAAGTGACTTGCTCAGGGTCGCACAATGAGTCAGTGGCTGAGGTGGGACTTGAATCGGGGATCTACAAGCACTTTTCTTTAACCACTGGACCACACAGCCTCCTATGTACACACACACGCACACGCACGCACATGCGCACATGCACACGCACACGCACACGCACACACACACACACACACACACACACACACACACACACAGCACTTTGTTTATAAGAATCACATCCGTCCTGGATGATTTGATCCTTATAAGCGGTTGATTCTTAAAAGCAGACTGATATGATTACTGTGGTGAAGTGCTGCACAATCAGTATGTTAGTTTGAGAATGAAAGCTTTGTTCCCTGCAGTGTAATAGGTTGACCACTATATGTCATGAGTTCTCGCATGTATGCACAGGGACCACACAACGTATTGTTTAGTTAGTGCTCCAACTGAAAGCTAGGTTTATTTTGTTTGTTTGTTTTATTAGCGATTTTAAATTGTAAATCAAGACTTCAGCCTGATCATTTACACTACTCTCAGCCACGTCACATTGCAATTAGCAAAAACGCCTCCATGAGTCAGTAGTTTAAATACAGTACACAAATGTCAATGATGCTCAATCACTGAGAACAATACAGCAAAACAAGTCCTCATGGGTAAGCAACTCAAGGCTGCAGAATCCTATTTTACTACAGTATACTTGAGAAACAATCGATTCATGAGGGTGTCTAGTTTAACTACACTGCGGTGTTACGTGTAATGGCCTTTGAATTAAAATGGCATTACAGTACAGTATTTTACTGTCAGGACTACCACTGCATTTAAGCATCTGTGGCTTTCTTATTTTCTGTTGCGATGCAAATCTCACAGTTTTTAACTAAGGGGAGATGCAAAGCTCCGCAATCCCCCCCCCTCCATCTCCTCCTCCCTGTGCCGCAATCCCACTCCCTCTACAGGCAAATAGCACAATAACACTGCTGTACTGCTCAGTATGTATTCAATGAATGTGTATTCACTTTATTGAAACAGATTTTCATAACAGAACACAAAAAACCATACCTGCACAATGCAGTGGTACAGTCACCTTTTGATTACATTGCACGTGATCAAGTACCATATTATATGTAGTCAGTTTGTCCTGAAATGATTCTTATAAGCAGATTGCTTGATTCTTAAAAGTAGATTTTTTTTCATTGGTTAGTATAGGAATGATTTTGTTGCAGTGGTTTTGATCACTATATGCAGTTGATTCTTTTACAAGTGATTCTTATAAACACTGCACTATATAAATAATGATTTCCATTACATGAGAGTAGATGTTAAAACTTCATGCTGATTTGAACTTGGGTCTCGCCAAGATAAGCACCAACTAAGGCATAGCTTTACAGCAGTGGTTCTTAACCTTTACTGCAGCCTGCACCCCTTTGTTTCTCAAAATATGTTCTCGCACCCCTTATCAAAAATCGTTGAAGTAGGTCAGTTCTTTAAACCTAAGATATATCATAACTATAGAATAAAAGAGATAGAATTATATATTTATTTTAATTTCGCAGTAAAATTAAGAATACATGAAAAATTACACACTTTTTTAGAATTATATATTTATTTTAATTTTGCAGTACAATTAAGAAGACATGAAAAATTACACACTTTTTTTAAGTTTACCGGCTCAGTGACTCTTCTGCTGTTGGGGGCCTATACACTTTACATGCATATTAAATATATGTAAAGTAGTTTTATGTTATTACTCACCACAAATAATAGAACAGTAGGCACACAAAAATACACAAGTACTACCCAGAGATGTTGCAGAGATTTGCTGTGGAAGTAAACTGTAACCGACGCGCTAACAGTTAGCAGCTAACTGAATTCAAAGAAAACTGTGGTGCTGCCACATCATCATCTGTGTATACGTCACGAAATACCCTGCAATGTGGCGGTACACTGTATTTTGTAGCGAGATAATTTCACTACAATTAGCTTAAAAACTTGAAAATAAATTTTTCGTTTGTATATTACTGTAATCGCTAAAAAATATATAATGTTAATAAATACATAGGTTTGATGAAACAAAGTAGTTGTAATTACGGGCTTGTGCTTAATTTGTGATTTCGATGATTTACCTTCTAAATAAATCTGGCATGTCTCGCACCTCTAGAAAGGGCATCTCGCACCCCCAGGGGATGTGTGCACCCCAGGTTAAGAACCACTGCTTTACAGTAAACTAATGTGATCCATTTGCATCTCCATCCATTTGTGTCTCCTTCCATCTGATGATGTAGATAACCTTCTGCCTGGTGTTGATGGCTGAAGTGTAATGCTAGCTCCAGGGATCAGCTTATTTTGCCTACCCAGCGCATCAGCACACACAATGGCTGCGATGCTGGCTCCGGGGATCAACCACAGTGCGGTCTCCCAAGCGCATCAGCATGACAATTATTTGTTTTATTATTTGTTTATTTAGCAGACGCCTTTATCCAAGGCAACCTACAGAGACTAGGGTGTATGAACTATGCATCAGCTGCAGAGTCACTTACAATTACGTCTCACCCGAAACCCGGAGCACAAGGAGGTTAAGTGACTTGCTCAGGGTCACACAATGAGTCAGTGGCTGAGGTGGGATTTGAACCGGGGACCGTCTGGACTGAACTAAGTAAGGTACATCTTTCAAGTGGGCACCTTCCATCCTCAGTGTTTCGTCGACTATCCCACAACAGAGGGCTTGACAGTGATTCTACCGTCCCAGCATCACCCCCCTCCATTCCCAACTCAACTCAACCCAGCTTACTTACCCATACATCAGCTTTTCTTTCTTTCTATTGTGCTTGAGATCCCCAACCAGAATCTTTCCGTCTCTGCCACAGCCAGTTGCTGCTCCTCTCTGCTGCTTCAAATAAGTTCTTCACTGTGCAACGCAACTCTTAGCCACTGAATCTGACATCTCTGAGAAACCGGGTTGTAGAGTGTACCACAAATCCTTGACAACTCACCTCCACTGGGTAAACCCATACTCTCCATCCTCGCTGTTCCACTTCAGTGGCTACTTGATCATACAGCAGTTTCTTCCTCTCATATGCCTCATCTACAGCATCCTCCCATGGCACTGTTAATTCTACCAGGTGAACAAGGTGTTCTGATCCACACCACAAGACAATATCTGGTCGAAGGTTAGTGGTGGCAATCTCAAGTGAAAAAATATGCTGTTGACTAACATCTGCCAGCATTTCCCAATCTCTAGCAGCTTCCAGTTGTCCTGGGCAAGGCTTCATTTTAAAACCTTTTGTTGGCAGTTGTTCTCCTGGGCGAGGATTGATTTTATAACCTTTTCTTGGTGGTTGTTCTCCTGGGCGGAGGAATGTTGTCTTTTGTGTGTAATGTTTTGATGGGACTGGTGGCAACTTATTAGTCATGTTACGCTTGTCTTCCAATGCTAAGGCCAAACATTGCAGCACCTGGTCATGGCCCCATTTAAACCATCCTTGGCTAAGACCCACCTTACATCCTATCAAAATGTGCTTAATGTTGCAGGTGATGAACACAAAGGATATGACGGATCCTCTCCTACCCAGAGGTTTAGGTTCTGTGGTGATGGGAGAACATCATGTGTTGACCTGATGAGGAAACTGATCCTGCTCCGTTCCATTGTCCATAGGTATTGCCAGCTGATCTTGCGTTGTTCCACACTCCCATCTCATCCATTCTCCTTGCTTGGCCTGGGAAATGGCCTTTACGCACCTCATCCTCTCCTCTTGCTTTTGCACGTCGTTGACTACCAGCTTTCTCCGTTGAGCTGGGGCAGCCTTGTGCCATGGAGGTGGAGATGAACTGAGACCAAGACCCCCTCTTCCATGATGAACTTGCCCCATGATATCACTGATTCAAAGGGCAGCCTTTGCATCTTCTACGGCTTTCTTTGCCACACACTTTCTAACAGTTTTCAACACAGGTGCTCCCTCCCTTACGCATTTGTCGCGTGACTCTACTAATGTCATTTCCAGTCGGACTTTGGCGCACTTAAACTCCTTCGTTAGAGCAGAGACTGGTAGCTGCAGTATTCCTTTACCATAAAGTCCCACTCTGCTGAGGTAGCGTGGAACTCCCAACCATTTCTTGACGTATGAACTGATTAAAGCTTCCAGCTTCTCTACTGTTGTCAAAGAAACCTTGTACACAGTCAGTGACCTCAGCAGCCTCGGCAGTAGACCAAACTGAAAGCACCAGAGTTTTAGCTTGCCCGGTAAAGCGCTGCTATGCTCTTCAACCCTTCCACCGCTTGTTGTCTAACTTCTCCCACACGAACTGTGTCCTTTAGATCCCTGTCGTACCATCTCCCAAGACTTTTCAGTGGCTTCTCAGACACTGTTGGTATTGCCTCACCATTAATGTAGAACCTTTTATCTACTACTTTACCTTTAATTATAGAGATGCTCCATGATTTGGTGGACTTGAATTGCATTTGTGCCCATTCAATGTTATTGGTTAATTTGCCCAATAACCGATTAGCGCAGGCTACTGTTTATTTATTTATTTATTTATTTATTTAGCAGGCGCGTTTATCCAAGGCGAATTACAGAGACTAGGGTGTGTGAACTATGCATCAACTGCTGTAGTCATGGTTGTCATGTTATTCATGTAAGCTCGAATTGGTGGTAGTCGAATTCCAGAAGCCAAGCGCTCTCCTCCCACTACCCATTTTGATGCCCTAATAATTACTTCCATTGCCATGGTAAAAGCCATTGGAGAAATGGTGCATCAGTTTGGAGTAGTGGTTAGGGCTCTGTACTCTTGACTGGAAGGTCATGGGTTCAATCCCTGGTAGGGGACACTGCTGCTGTACCCTTGAGCAAGGTACTTTACCTAGATTGCTCCAGTAGAAACCCAACTGTATAAATAGGTAATTGTATGTAAAAATAATGTGATATCTTGTAACAATTGTAAGTCGCCCTGGATAAGGGTGTCTGCTAAGAAACAAAATAATAATAATAATCCTGCCATTATTCCAACTTCTAGGCATTGCCATGTAGTGCTGAATTCTGAAGTTGAAAAACTAAATTGCAAATCTCCAAAGTAGGCTTTCACAAAATTTGTTATTGTCATCAATCCATTGATTGAATTTGTTGCCAGATCACACTGATGTGTTCTAAGCATCTAAGAATGCCTGCTTTTTGTACTGAAGTGTCAATGAAGCAGTTCTTTAATAGATAAAGTGACAATCTGAGCAATAATGCTGAAGAAAATCTTGCCTTCTACATTTAATAGTGAAATAGGGCGAAACTGACTGATGCTTGTAGAATCTTTTTCTTTTGGTATAAAGACTGCACCTGCTCTGCGCCATGCTCTTGGTACAACCTGTTTTTCCCATGCCCCTTTGTCACAAAGACGGCTGTAGTGGGTGACGTCAGACCAGAGCCAGGAAATAAACCAACAAGAGAGAGGTGGAGTTTGGTGGAGCTGAGCGAATGGTTTCGCTCAGCATTTAATAAATCAACAGAACACAAAAACAGGACACGGCACTTGCGGCCAAAATAAACAGGTAAACAAAACGGACTATACAGACAAACGGACACGGTGAGTTTTAAACAAACAAGTATCGTTATTTTACTTTCCTTTTGTTTTCTCCACACCCGTTCTCCACTCACCGAACACACAACCCAGAGTGAGTGAAAACAAGCTGCTTTTATGCAGTTGTACCGAGACTCAATTGCTAGTCAATCATTCAATTGGAATCTCGGTACAACTGCACGTGAATTAATTAAAGTGCAATTCCCCGTGCTCACATATTATTACTTTTTACTTGCACGTGAAGTGCTGTGCAATCCTGGTGCCTAAATACAAATATAAATTTTAAACACTCGTGTTACACAGACCCGTTTATATCCCGTGTACCAATGACTATACACCAACATTAAAACACAACACATAACACAAAATACACACAGGGGCGGGCACTTTGCCACACACTTTCATCAATTTCCAGAGGATTCATAGAACTGAAGCATTCTTGTACACTCTGTACGGAACTCCATTAGGCCCTGGAGATGATGATGCCTTTGCTTTTTTCACAGCTTGCTCTACTTCTTTCAACTTAGGTGCACAGTCCTCCATTTGGTATTCTGGTGGATTGATAGGTGGGGTGTCTGAAGGAATTAACATAGGCTCCTGCCTTTTTAAATCTGTATGTGTTTCCTCCAAATATCTCTCCAGCTCAAACTTAGATGTTTTTAGTGTGCCATTTTTTTCACTGGTGAATAACTTCTTTACAAATTTGAATGGGTCTTTATAAAAGTTAGTTCTCGTACGCTCAGTAGGCACTCAGCTCTGCGCAATGTTGCAAGCTTATCTTTTATGACCCTTTGTAAGAGATTGAGTCCCTCCTTCTTACTTTGTTCTGCTCTTCTCCATTGCTTACTCAGCTGCCTCCTTTCTCTAACTAAGAGTTCAATCTCCTGCTGCGTTCTAGACTTTCCAGGAATAGTTTGTACTTTTTCCATCTTTTTTTCAACTCGAAACCTCTAGCTTCCATATACGTAGATGATGTCCCCAAATTTATTCAGCTTCTTTCAACTGTTCCACTTAACCTTTCCAATGCAAAACAGAGATCCATGTTTACTGTGTCCCATGCAGTTTTTTCACAAGCTCTTGGTCATTTAACTCCAGGCTTGTGCCCGTTGAGGTTCTTTTCTCTCTTATGCTGGTTTGTCCGACCAGGTTCACAAGGATCATTAGGTTCATCACTAGCTGTATCCATGCATGTCCTCCTCATGTCTATGACAGGGGTGCTGATACCCTGCAAACTGTGTTTTGCTTCCTGTTGCTGGATTTACATAATAATACATGGATGAAGGCTATATTTGCATCCTGAGCCATTCGAAAAAAAATGTGATAATACCTTGAGACCATCACTTTCAATTCAAACACAAAATGTCTCGTTTTCAATCACTCGACAACACCCACAGTACAGAAATGTTCATCAATGATCAACAAAATGAGAATATGTTGAGAAAATGAGAAAAGATGTAAAGCTGGTACATTCGTATCTCAGAGAAACTAAACAGATAACGACATAGAACATCTGTACAGCACTGAAAAACAGTATTTAAAAAAAACAAATGAAAAAAAAACCTAAATTGTACTGCTGAACCTCACCTTCTTTAATATTAGCATGTGACAGTGTGATTGCCATGCGCAGGTGTGGTGACGTCACAGACCAGGAACACAAAACCAAAACAATGAATGGCGGGTGAAAACTGAAATGCTACGGCGTTCAGTTATTTTATTAAATAATAAAACAAACAAAAGATTTAAACAAACACAAAAGACACAAAGCAAAAGGTGCGTTGGCCAAACGAATAAACAAATAACAAATAAGTCTTGTGCTGGTGTATAAACCAGCACGCTTAGCAATTGTTATATTTTCAGTTCTTTACCTCCTGTCTCCACTCTTCAACTCTGAACACCCTCTCCTCTGAGCGCAGACAGCTGCAGGCTTTTATATTCTGGCCGAGGGGTTAACTAGCTATTAATTAATGATCTTATTACCCCTTGACCATAGTTTGCACGAGTTTAATAAGGATGTGTGACTGTCAGCTAGTTAAATAATCAGTAGCTGATCAGTCACGCATCCTCACAAGGTTTTATAATCAAAAGACATAATAACAAATAACATTGGCTTTCGCCGTCATATAAACATATGAAATCATAATATAAATAAATAATAAACAAAGGGGCGGGACACTCCGCCACATAGCATCACAAGGGTATCCATGTATTATAAAAAACAATAGATGGGCCTCTTCAGTGAGTTACAGGAAAACAATTCCATCTCGGATTTCTGTGACAGTTTATAAATTATGTAATTACACACTGTAGCTACTGTAAATGCAGTGTGATATCAGTTTGTCACTTTTTAGGGATTTAAAACTTGCTTTTGTACTATAACTACAACGCTACATTTACACCATACTAAAACAGATAGATATAAGGGTATTTCAGAGATCCATTTGGTCTTGATTAAAATATTTTCTAATAATTTTACTTCCAACATTTCACCAGCAGCCAGTCTGTTCCAAACAGTCTTCCGCAACCATCTTTAACAGATATTATATATCCAATATGAGGCACTCCAGTCTTCCTTTCTGTGTAGATTGTATAGATGCATTTAAAACCCCTCTGCAGTTGTAGGAGATTGCTCCAGTGCCTTTCTGGCATGAAAGATCTCTCAGCTATGTTTTCTAACCCCTTTAAAATAATCTTCAAACAGGTGCTCCCAATAAGGAAAATATTTTCTATCAGTCAGACATTCTCTGCTGTTCAGGCAACGTGCCACTACTTTCACTGTTTATCGACTCTGAACTGAGGGCAGGAGCTTGTCAAGTCAGTGTTTGTGTGTGTGCATGTCGGAGGATAGCAATAATAACTGAACTATAAAGATTAGAGAAGCTGGGAGGATAGATTTTTCTGCTTGATATAAGAGGAGAGTTCCAATACTGAAGTGGCCAGCAGGCTGGTATACGTGACCCTAGATATTAAAAGGTTATGAATGTGAAGTCTGTGAATTGCCGGTAAGGCTGTGACCAAACCCAGAGGAGGGATGTGTTTTAAATCCAGATCTCTGCAAGGCACCTGGTGGAACACCAGCTCGTTGCTAATGTGGTTATTCAGTCAGAATAACTATTGCAATTTAAACTTAGAGAATCTTCTACTCAGTCAGAGATTCTACTTTTGACAGTCGCCAAGCGACAATGCGTCAACAACAATTACTTTTTAACATCATTACCATCTGATACCAATTATCTGACCCAGACTATATGATTCCAAGAAATTTCAGATGGCTCTATCGCATTGATATTAGGATCTACAAATATAGGATCTACTGTCTGCCAACACTAAGATACTGTAGATGGTGTCAGGCATTTATCCACTCAGGAGTTGGTTCATTTCCATGTATACCTAACCAGCTTCAAAGTTATTGCTTAATTAACCTTCACGATGGCATCTTTTGCTTGGACACTCATAACTGTAAACTGTATTTTGAAATGTTTCAAAATAAACAGATTTTCCCCTTTTATATCTATTTTTCATTTGAAGATGCTAATTAGCTCCAACAGAGGAGAACATGAACACTCCCCAATCAGCTGCCAGCCACCTCTTAAGCATGTTTAGGGTTAAGAAAAACAGATTCAAATGAGATGTGGGGATCACATTCATTTTTTGAAGAGAGAGTCAGCTGTATTTTGTTTTATAGTTTGCGGGAGAGTAACACTCTCAGACAGTGTCTGTTAAAGTGTTTTGGGCTTCTGAACAAGTCCAGAGGTGAAAAAGGCAGACAGGAGAAGGGAGAAACAAACGGGCCATTCATGAAGAAGGCATCACTGTATTACTTTATGACATTTCACGCTTGCAAAAAAAAATGCCATGAACTCTCGGTTCATGTTACAACTTAATCACGGCTCTGCACATGCACAGGACCTGAACTCTACAACACTCCAAAATGTCGACTCACACCTTATATAGGACAGTTCGGTTTTCTATTGCCCAATCCAGGTTTTATATACAAACAAAATAAAAAAATCTTTGCACCTCAAGGGCAACTTCCTAAGGATTGTTTCATACTAAATCACAGCAAGTGAGCTACTGGATAATTGTAGAATAAAACATTTTAAACAAGCAATTTTGTTGCTGTTTGTGATGAGCTCAAAGTGAGTAAGTAAAACCATGTGCAACTAATGGCAGCTTGCAAGCCAGACTGTGCCTGGCAGAAGGTGAAGCCAGATTGTTGTTTGTAATAGACATTAGTCATCAGAATATACATTTGGGAACAGGCAAAGGCTGTGCAGCACATCAAGGCTCGTCCCTTCCTAGCCCATCGTTTTCACCTACAGAACTAAGGGGCTGTAATTTAACAGGACATAATCTACTTGTTTCCTTTGTTGTTCTGTAAAGGTTGATTCTGTAAATATGAATACATTTTTTAAATCTACAAATACTTCCACCGTTACTTTTCAGACAAACTCCCTTGAGAAAAGTAAATGAACCGAAACACTGTCCAGCTGTCCCTTTGAACAAAAAAAACAAAAAAACAAAAAAATCAACTTTATAATAAGATTCAATCAAATATTCTGTTGTTTTTTTTGTGTTTTTTTTTCTTGAAATCAACTCATAAGATCTAGTAGACCAGGTCAGTCAATTAATTTGTTCACATTTCTGGAATGCCTGAGTAAAATCAGACTGGAGAGGATGTAGTCCAGCACTGAGTTTTCTAATTTGGAAGCATTTTCAAGCTGATTAATTTCAGAGCATGCCTGCTTTCAATGAATTTAGTCAGTGTTATGAGCTGGGGACTGCAGTGTGGAGACCTGAAGTAGTTAATTTATATTCAAGTTGTTATAGCACGGATGAGTGAAGAGACAGATCTTTGAAGGCTAAAGATTCATTAGACCGTTCCGAAACCTAGACCTCCAGGTTTTTACAGTAGAACCCCAAAGTTACAAACACATCAGGAATGAAGGATGAGATGTCTGTAACACTGGAACATGTATTATTTTCAATAATTTTATGTATTTGGGTTGTATTAATAACAGCTCTACATCTTTAACGTGGAATAATAACAAGAAAAGAAATACGTAACCCAGGAAAGCTGTTTTTAACTTTTATAATAAGTGTGTTGTACTTCTGCTTTACCTTTTCCTGCGGATAGGACCACCATTACTTTTAAGACTTGTTGGGGTCTATTTAATTCATTTGAATGATGGTGGCGCCGAATACTGTTTAAATATTAAAACAGGAGGCTTATACACAAAAAATACACCAAAGGACACACACTGTTGTTTAGTTTTCCTAAAATATCCTTTATACTCCACTGTTTATATCAGGGCTTCTCAACCCCGGGTTCTCAGGACCCCAGTGTCTTCTGGTTTTTATTCCAACTAAGCTTTTTAATTACTCAACTAAACCCTTAATTGTTTAATAATTTTCTTAATTAGACCTTTTTAATTGTTCTCAGCACCTAAACAAATGCAGATTTCAAGTTACTTATAAAACTTTATAGTTAACTTGAAATCTACAACTGTTTAAGAGCTGAAAACAATTAAAAAGACCAAACTAAATAAATTGTTAGTTCAATTAAGAGTTTAGTTAAGTAACTGAGAGCTCAATTGGAATGAAAATCAGAAGACACTGGGGTCCCAAGGACCCAGTTTGAGAAGCCCTGGTTTAGATCAACTGAATAGACCCTAGTCTGTAAAAAAAATACTCAAAATTTGAGTGAGACTACCAAGATCTGAAGTTAAACCATATTCCGCCAATAACTACAGCAAATGAAAGTAGCAGGGATTGCAGAATTGCGCAATTTACTGTATGAGGAATTAACCCTATGGAATAAAAATAAATAAATAAATAAATCACAGTTGTCCTAAAAAAAATCTTAGTAAGCTAATCTGTTTTCACTATTTTCTCTATATACATTTCCATCTGTCTTTTTTTCCTATTATCATGTTACTGTAGCTTTTTTGCAGCTCTACCTCACTCCTAATCACCCACCATTAACAGACTTATCATAATGATGAGTATTGCTTACACAGAGCTATCACAGGGAGGGGATACCCCCTCCTAACTGATATCAAGATACCAACATACATAGTTCTAAGAGACTGAAAGGCACTGACCATAATGTTAAACAAAACTACGCTGAAGAAAGCACAAGCTCAAACGACTTAGTTTGCTACAACTTCACCAATAACTCACTGTTGGGAAGTTTGAACCGCTGAACTTAGACAGTACAAAATGAACCAATTGTTCCAAACGGCATTATGTGGTTTAGGCACCAATTCTACCTTAAATGTAACCCATATGCTGTTACACGTTTGACCTGGCTTTAGTCATGGGTACAATGGCCAGCTATTTACAGAAGAGTTTCTAGCAGATGATCACTAGCAGATGAAAATGAAAACTGAGAAAGTATATTGAGTCACACTGCAGTCAAATGTCAGACTGTGACACAGGGGTTAACCTCTAAGACTCAAGCCATCTCTAGTTGATCTTCAGAAACAGAGACTAAGATATTGTTATTGAATAGCTAATTAAGTCTTCACAGATGATTTAAATGCAGTATAAAGTATTTGTTTTTAAATTGCAATTTCACATATCCCTTTTGATAATGGCCATTAAAATCAGCCTGTGTGCTGCTTACTAGAACTGTGAAAAACGCTTATATACCTATATATAGATATACACTGTATATGATATTCAGAACATTGTATAGGGTTCTGTACGATACAAGCTCATAACCACTCCAGGAGCAGGCTTATTGATCGCTCAGACCTTGTATCTTACACAGCACCCTATATTTTTTAATAATGTATAGTTAATTAAACATTATAGCTAATTGTAATGTGACGTCATGTTTATCTGATACAGACCATCTGATACAAACGATCTGATACTAAGAATTTTCAAATTGATTGATTTTATTATAATTGTGTTTTTTTTGGTTAATTGGAAAACAATGTCCATAAACTAAACCTCAGCAGGTCCAATTAAATTAAATGGAGAAACGCTCAATTAAACCACAATTACAAAAATAATTAAACAAAGCTAAGTAAAGTAATTAGAAGATAAATACAAGGTGTTAGCTGGCTTGTTTCTTTGGTTCTTTTTTGTTTTTTCTGCAGTAAGTTATTTTTTGCAGGGATTATATATTATACAAGGAGACTACAAGGTATTTAGCTATTGATTTTTATTTTGTGAAACTATGTTATGACAGTGGACATAATACCCAAACTAGAGTTAGTTGGCTCTAACAAATAGACAAACCAAGTAACTATAAATCTGACCCATTTAGAAACTTGTGATCCAGCTGACTTTCAATAGTGTTCTGGACCTTGGATCTATTTCCTTTTCTATCATGTTTCAGGTTGTTTTGTGAACAGTTACTCAAGTTTTTATGGCAAGGTTGATGGTGGTAATGGAGATGACAACAACAATGTAAAACTGTAGTTTAAAATTCTATTGAGTGGTCTGTATATTCTTGAAATCATGGTGCATTTCAATTTACTGGCTAATGATTTTAGAAAAAATTCCAACTATTGATTTATTTTAAAATGTGGTTTGCAGCACCTTTGCATGAAGCACAGCAGTCATTAGAGTGAGCAGTCTAATTTAATTTGAAAATACTGTGTCAGTTTATACCTAAACCCTGAAAGTATCCAGACACAGCAAGAGATGAATAACAGAAGGGTTCTTTATTAGCCAATACAGGAACAACCTGAAAACTCATGGCTTAGACTGTAATTAGAGGCAACAGACGATGATTTATGAAACTAAACAGAGGGCAGAAACACCTTCAGAGACCAGAGTGGTCATTATCCTAAGCTAGATATCTTCTAGGCTTTACAGCTATTGACAAAAGTTTTGCATCACTTGTTAAGATATCACAAAAGTCTACCGGAAGTCTACCGAAAGCCATAATAATAGAACAGAGGTATGTAATTCAATATGTTAACGTAACATCATTCAGCAAGTTTCATTCGAGTTTATGAAGCAAAATTAGTTATTTTTTAGGGTGATGCAAAACTTTTGGACATAGCTGTAAACTTTCAATGTGTTGACACATTCATTTAAGGCAGCTGAATTCAATCTGGTACAAAAACCCTTTTAATAAACAATTTTCTGTTCATAAAAGCATTAATACCCTCCATAGCTGGCATTACCGAATAGCTAACTGACCTCATCTGCAGTTCAGGACACCTAGCTGTTGGTGTGGGTATAACTGCTTAAAGAGCTGTGGTATGTCTTACTAATGTATTTGCAGGGGAGGAGTTAATGGTTACACTGTGTTGTACCAGATGCACCTAGAGATTAGATATGTTTCTGAAGGCTCTTTAGAATCACTAGGATTTCTTGACTGAAACATAAAATGATATTCAAAGTTAATCTGAATAACAAGATAAATTAATTGATTATTAGCATTGCATAACTGTACTAAGTATTTCTTTAATACTGTTCTTGAATTCTGCAAGGAATTCAGATCTTTACCAAACAACATCCTATTGCAGAAGTCTTTCAGGAATTAAAAACGTACTGTGGACATACCTACATGCTTAAGTCTTAAATAATTCTTTATAAAATGAGGTGTTAAGAAAAGCACCAGGAGTTTGTCATAGCTGCGATCTCAGAAACTACTATACATCACATTATTGCTTTAACACAGTTTTAAAATCTGGTAGAGACAGCTATTGGAAATAAAAGGTGGCATCTTTTTATCTAAATTAAAACAAAAAAAAATCTATTTTCAGAGCATGTCATTTTAATACTGTAGATTTGTGAATAATATTTGACATATCATTATGAAAACCTCTCACAACCCCTTTGAAAAAAAGCCATTTAAGCCAATTTTTGTAGTCTACAGTTCATGACACTAAATTATGGCTGCTGTTTAAAAGAATGACCACAGAATCCTGTTTTTGTTGGCATTTCCAGTCATTTCAATAAAATAATATCAAAATTGTATGTCATTAGTTAACAAAACTATTACATGAGTTTTGCTAGAGACTCCACAAACAGGATTTTAAAGACATTTTGGTTGCAGTGACATGCCATGAAGATGGAAGCCTGTGGGCCACAAATGCAGGAGGCCAGCCCATAATGACCAAATTATACTCTCTGAAATTCTTCAGTGCAGTAATGAGGTATGAATGGCGATAAAATAACCAAGTCCATAAAGGGCCAGTGCATTCAACTCCAAGGCTTTTATAGCCATAGCAGTATTTCCAAATAACTTCATTTCTTTTTTATGTAGTCAATAATATTAATAGTATTCATTGGGGTCTATTTTAAATAATAGGTAGCTTTAAAACATATTTGAAATCCCCTTACATTTTTATTCTTAGTTAATCTTATTGCAATTACTCAAATGCTGTTTTAAATTTTTTTGTGCTTTGAAGTTCTTCAGTTCTTGTTGCCTGTCATAGATATATTGTATGTAACCTACTATAGGCCAGATCAGCCCAAGTGTCATTATGGAGTTAGAGCCAGCACCATCATGTGATCCGTCATGTTGGTAAAAGTTATCTTTTGTGTTGCTGGTAATGCTGCTGAGCCTAACCTAGAACAGAAGCTCCTGAAGTCCATTAACACAGAAATATCAAAACATACAAATAACTCAAACTTTAAATCCAATGCTATAAACTTAATATATACTGCATATACAAGAGATGTATTGCAATAATAACTTGATGTTATTTCCACGCATACATTTGACCCTACAATAGACAGAAATAATAAATACCTAACTAGTTTTGCTGTTACACTGAAATATGTTTACAAGGAAATAGATTCATGAGAGATCACTATCGCTGTGCTAAAACTGTAACACAATTCATCACTGATGTCCCCTGGAGGCTCTGAAGTCGAGGTTGTATCACTCAATGAAACTGGAACCCACAGCTTTATCAGAACCGCAGCACCGACGCCTGGGGAGAGAGATGGTCAGCTCCAGCAGGCCCACAGCTCCTTCCTCTTTGGCCTCAATCTCAAGGACCACCTTGCTGACATGAGCCTAGCATGTAATCCGTAGGAGGAAATCTGACCCTTGACCTCACAGTGACGTCCCTGAGAGGGTAGCAAAAGTACAGCTGCTTCAGGGGGCTAGCTAGCTGCAGCTCCTCCACGCAGACACTTGAGAGCATCGTACAGGCAGCAACCCCCTTCAAATCCAGCTTCAGATTCAACAGCGGTATGGTTTCAATAGATACGTTCAGACAGGACCCATTCCCAGGGCTGATTTCATACATGCTGTATCTGCAAATTGCATTTACTACTAAATAAATAACAAGTATGTTAGTAACATGTACACTGCAGCTGTAAATGCAAAACAGCGATCGTTATAGTTGGAAGAAGATAAGCTCTAGCTCCAGTTATGAGATATGCATTTTCGTAATGCGTCACTGGTTATGTTTTTAAAACTGAGATAATATTGATAAGCTGTTACTTCATCATTATTGATGTTCTTTTAACAGTGTTTTCAGGGAAATAATTTGTGTTTTAACACCTGTAAAAATTAAGAGAGCTTCCTTTTTAACTAGCACACAGTACCAGAAAACATGACAGTCAAAAGACTGGGAACAAACAAGTCATGGAAATACTTTTTCTTCAAGTTTTAACAGGCATAACCAACTTTGATAACCAACTGTTATACCTATCCAACACAAAGGTCTGTAAAATGGGAATGTTGCCTACAAGTGCCAGACATAAATTAAATATTTACAATGGAAGTTTTTTTCATCTTTAATGGAACTACCATAGTGTAAATTTGCAAAAATGAACTTGGCTATTGACACTTTTTTGTCATCGACACTATTGGTATCGAATCCTTAGAGGCCTCCTTTTTGCTCATTTTGAGGTCATTTTTCCTACTTGCTTTCATTCTTTTATATTCCAATAAATGTTTTATGTTCCAATAAATTTCCACACATTTTCATACTAAATATTTCATTTCTGGTCCTTATAAATCCTTGTTCTTTGCATTGATGTAGTTTAACTAGCAGCATAAAGTTGTTTCTTAATCACAATATAATCTTATTATTATACTTTTTATTTTTTTTTTGCTGCTATTTGAAAATTATATAGAAGTCATATCATGACATTCTTGTACACTAAAATGCTTCCAAAATCCTATAGCACTAAAAAGTTATTTGGGGTATTATAATGTTTTAGTCCACTGATTTTTCATGAGGGAATATCTTAATTTGGGGTTCAAAAAACAACTCTTTAAAGCCAAGAAGCTAAACATGTACCCTGGACTATTTTTTACTGGAGTATCATGCTAGTGTTAAATGTAAGGACTGTTTATGTGAAAACCCAGATGCATTGATGGTATCTGCTAAAAATTAATTTCAAATTATTTGCTCTCAATTGACCATTTGATGGTTGATTATAACCATATGACAATAATTACGTTTTTTTTTTAGTTGGCAATTTCAGTTTTTTGTACTGAAATCTGTGACTCATTTTTTTTAAACATCTTTATATCAAATTAAACAAGTCACATCTTCACCGCATACATTGCAGTCCGTATTTTTCTTATAAAATGTGCCAAGAATCTGATTGCGGCCCAGGTTTTTGACCAGCCCAAGACACAAGGCCAACTTTTCTTAGATTCCAGTGTTGAGTTTGGTTAGGCTCTGCTATTAGTTTTTATTAGGTGTTACATAACTATTTCTATCCATTTTTTCTGTAACTGGAATGGTGAGCAGTGGTTGAGGATGTGTAGGAAAGCTTTTTGGAAAAGGTTTATGTACTTGTGTCAAATGTCCATACAGTATGTCTGCCTTCCAGCTCCACAATGGAAGCATTTCAGTCCACTTTGCAATGGACGAATGAGAAAGAGTTTGGTTGTCCATTCATATGAGCCAAACCATGATGGTAAGAGAGGCTCAGTTGTTTGGAATCAAGCTAGGAAAAAAAAGAAAAACATATTCTCTCAAGTTACCCCAGACCTTTTCTTCTGGAAGTCACCAGCTCCAGACCAAAGCAATGCTCTCACTTTTTCCAGCACACGCTTCATTTCAGTTATAATTGAGATCAAACACCTCTGTGATCAAAAGGGGGTTGTCTTGCACAAGTCCAGGTTTTTTCCAGTCCAGTGAAAACAGTTGGTTTGAAATTGAATCAGAATGCTTACATATGTGAGATATGTTGAATATCCAACGTGCATCTTCTTTTTTTTTAAATTTAGTAGTCGCCAATTAATTTTACCCCACCAATTCAATTGTATTTTTTAAGCTCAGCTCACCGCTATCACCCCTGCACTGACTCGGGAGCAATGAAGATGAACACACGCTGTCCTCCGAAGCGTGTGCCGTCAGCCGACCGCTTTTTTTCACTCTGCAGGCCCGCCATGCAGCCAACCCAGAGCTACAGCATCAGAGGACAATGCAGCTCTGGGCAGCTTACAGGCAAGCCCGCAGGTGCCTGGCTAGACTACAGGGGTCACTGGTGCGCTGTAAGCCGAGGACATCCTGGTCGACCTAAGCCCTCCCCCCCCGGGCGGCAAATTGTGCACAGCCACCTGAGAGCTCCTGTCCACGGTCGGCAGTGGAATAGCCTGGACTCAAACCAGTGACCTCCAGGCTATAGGGCGCATCCTACACTCCACGCGGAGCACCTTTACCGGATGCACCATTTAGGAGCACGACGTGCATCTTCTATTAGAAAAAAAGCATAAAAAAATAAGAATTATGCTATTAATTATCCAGACATTTGATCAAGTACAAGTGGATTACTGTTGGTCTGTTATGGTGGGATACCACCAAATGAATTGGGCTGAAGGTGCTCATAAATCATTCCTATTTCACACAACTGGTGCAGAGGTAGGTAGAGGGTTGTGATGATGAATGCAATGTTCAAGTTCATCTCAAACATGCTCAATTCGATTGGGATCCGAGGATTGTAGTGGCCATGGAAGATGCCTCAAGAATCTGTCATGCTCCCCAAATTTTTCACAAAGTATTCTGTCACATGGATGAGTACACTATTGTCTTGAAAGTAGCATTGCAATCGGAGTACAAGTGCAGCATTGTTGGGGGGTCTTCATCTGCCCAATGTTTAAGCAATCTACTATACAGGTAATCAGATAGATAGGTCCTAACAAAGTGGCCAGGCACTGCGGCTTAGGGAAAAGCCTTGCAGTGAAATGGAATTTTCCCATTGTAAATGCTCCACCTAAAGGAACAGGAACGTTGCTTAAAAGAACACCTTTTAGGCAGCGATAGCGATTCATTGCTAACCAATTCAAAACTGATACTACTCTGTTTTGTAACCCGATAACTCATTATCATCAAAAACAAAATTCAAATGGTTTATTCAGTCTTCTCAAAACTGACTTGTCATCACAAGAGTAATCTAAAGCTGATGCTGCATTGTGTTAAAAATAATTCTTGTATTCATAATTACTGTTGGAGCTGGCAATGCATTTTTAGTGTATGTAGGGGTGTTTTGTTAATTTTTAAAGAAGTTATTCACCAGTGAGAAAAATGGCACACAAAAAGCATCTAAGATATTTGGAGGAAACACATACAGACTAAAAAAGGCAGGAGCCTGTGTCAATTCCTTCAGACATCCCACCTATCAATCGACCAGAATACCAAATTGAGGACTGTGCACCTAAGTTGAAAGAAGTAGAGCAAGCTGTGAAAAAAGCAAGGATGTCATCATCTCCAGGGCCTAAAGGAGTTCTGTAAAGAGTGTACAAGAGTGCTTCAGGAGTTCTACGAATCCTGTGGAAATAGATGAAAGCGGCATAGGAAAAACAGGTTGTACCAACAGCATGGCGCTGAGCAGGTGTAGTCTTTATACCAAAAGAAAAAGATTCTACAAGCATCAGTCCGTTTCGCCCTATTTCCCTATTAAATGTAGAAGGCAAGATTTTCTTCAGCATTATTGCTCAGAGATTGTCAACTTACCTATTAAATATTTCTTTGCCGTGATCTGCGGCTGACAGTGGTCCTTTTCTTTGTATTTCTTTTACCTGTGTTCACAATAAACAGTTCGGAGGAATACTGCCTGTGTGAACATGTTTATTTTCATGGAGCGTTGCAATATACAGTATACCAGTGCTGCTGATGCAGTCGGTGGGAAATTTGGGCTTGCTTGGTACGATCCATTTTGTGTACAGTGTGCAATACGGTGTGAAACTTTCACTGATTCATAAGCATAAACTCACACCTGATTGATTCCCTGCTTTAAGTGGGGTGTGACAGGAATGGCTGAGTGGAGACGTCAGGCCAGACTGCAGCAACAAAACACAAGGCAGTACTGCGGTGCAAAGGCGCAAACATAAAATAAAAGGTTCAAACAGAAAAACACTGAGGGGCTCCCGAGTGGCGCATCCAGTAAAAGCACTTGCCTAGAGTGCGGGATGCGCCCTATAGTCTGGACATCGCGAGTTCGTGTCCAGGCTATTCCTTTGCCGAGCGAGGACGGAGCTCCCAGGGGGCGGCGCTCAATTGGCCGAGCATCGCCCGGGGGGAGGGAGGGCTAGGTCGGCCAGGGTGTCCTCAGCTCACCGCGCACCAGCGACCCCTGTAGTCTGGCCGGGCTCCTGCGGGCTTGCCTGTAAGCTGCCCGAGAGCTGCTCGGGCAGCTTACAGGCAGCTTACCTCCGACGCTGTAGCTCTTGGGTGGCTGCATGGTGAGTCCTCAGTGTGAAAAAAAGCAGTCGGCTGACGGCACACGCTTCGGAGGACAGTGTGTGTTCATCTTCGCCTTCCTGAGTCAGCGCAGGGGTGGTAGCGGTGAGCTGAGCATAATAAAATAATTGGCCATTCCAAAATAGGAGAAAAATAATAAAAATAATTGGCAATGACTAAATTTATAAAAAAAAATAAAAAAATAAAACAGTGTATTTTTAAGCACAAAACAGTACATTCTTAAATCATACTAAAACACACAAACTCCTATTTTAAATCATAATACATAGTTTTTAAATAAAGTCACATACCTCCCGCCTCACTTGTACAAAGCACATCTGTCCCAACGGCCACCTCCAACCTTAGTCCCACGGTGGTGGGAGATGGTCACCTTCTGCAAGAACAATACAAAAACAAACCACCACATTTTATGTGAATCTGCTCCTGGCTCTTAATAAACTGACAATTTTCAAGACCAGAAAGTGCAAGATCATCGGGTCTCTTTGAATGTGGGGCCATGTTCAGGGCCCTTGTCCATTCCAGGGTTAAGATAGAGCACGCCAATTCAGAGTCCGCTGGCGACATGACAGCTTTTGTCGACCAGTGGGCTGTAAGTGGCGTGCTCTGTACCAACCCTCCACCCCCCCACACACACTTTTTTTGACCATTTAATTTGCAGCCCTTTTAACCATTTTTCCAGCCGTCCTGGTGTAGTCCCAATCCACCTATTAAACAGGACTAATAATAATAATAATAATAATAATAATAGTTTTAAAAATTATTATTATTATTATTATTATTATTCATTCATAAAGGCTATTATTGTGTTAATATTGTCTGTTATATGTATTATTGTTGTGGTGCACAGAGTGTGGGTTATGTAGCACAGGTCATGTTAAAATGTATATTTGTATTTAGGCACAGGGATGGAAGCACGGGGAACACAATTAGGTCATGTGCAGATGTACCGAGATTCCAATTGAATGACTGATTAGCAATCATATCTCGTTACAGCTGCTGTTCGGTGTTCAGGGTGAAAGAACGGGAGCGAGACAAGGAGAATACAAATCGAGAAATAAAATAACAATTGCTACTCGTGCTGACATAGCTCAGCACGATACTTGTTTGTTTCGTGTTCTTCCCCTGTTTGTTTGTCTGTCTGTTTGTTTGGACAATGTTCCATTTGTTTTGTCAGAGTGTTTTTCATTTGTTAAACCTTTTTTATTTTGTTTATTTAATAAAAGCACTACAATGCATTCATTACCCAATCTGTTGTGGATTTCAATTCCTTTTACCCTCAGTACTGTGTGTTCTTCCAGGTCTGACGTCACCACTCAAGTCAGCCTGCCAATATATATATATATATATATATATATATATATATATATATATATATATATATATATATATATATATATATATATATATATATATATATACACACACACTGCTGTGCACAAGTATTTGACATTTTGATTTATATGGGGGGGGGTGGGGGGTGGTTATAAGAACATAAGAACAAAAGAAAGTTTACAAATGAGAAGAGGCCATTTGGCCCAGCTTGCTGGTTTGATTTTTAGTAGCTTATTGATCCCAGAATCTCATCAAGCAGCTTCTTGAAGGATCCCAGGGTGTCAGCTTCAACAACATTACTGGGAAGCTGGCTCCAGACCCTCACAATTCTCTGTGTAAAAATGTGACTCCTATTTTCTGTTCTGAATGCCCCTTTATCTAATCTCCATTTGTGATCCCTGGTCCTTGTTTCTTTTTTCAGGTCGAAAAAGTCCCCTGGGTCGATATTGTCAATACCTTTTAGAATTCTGAATGCTTGAATCAGATCATCGCATAGTCTTCTTTGTTCAAGACTGAATAGATTCAATTATTTTAGCCTGTCTGCATACGACATGCTTTTTAAACCCAGGATAATTCTGGTCACACTTCTTTGCACTCTTTCTAGAGCAGCAATATCCTTTTTGTAGCGAGGTGACCAGAACTGAACACAATATTCTAGATGAGGTCTTACTAATGCATTGTAAAGTTTTAACATTACTTCCCTTGATTTAAATTCAACACTTTTCACAATATATCCGAGCATCTTGTTAGCCTTTTTTATAGCTTCCCCACATTGTCTAGATGAAGACATTTCTGAGTGAACATAAATGCCTAGGTCTCTTTCATAGATCCCTTCTTCAATTTCAGTATCTCCCATATGATATTTATAATGCACATTTTTATTGCATGGGTGCAGTAGCTAACACTTTTCTCTATTAAATATACTACCATAGAATCAACCTGTCACGTATACATTTTAAATTAAAAAAAAGTTTTACTTTTATTTTTATTTTTTTTTGGACGCTTCTACGACCCCCCTCCTTGGATTGCTTTGTGCCCCCCCCCCCCCTGTTGAGAACCACTGGGTAAATACGATGGATTAGCTACTACAGCAATTCATGTTAGCTGCTCATGTATAGTTTACTTTGAGTTGTTGTGATCACACGTTTTTGAAGATTCTGATCAATGTGAATTAAAGATTGCTAAATGACAAGCTTGGTTTCTTCTCACCCAAACTAAGATGTATTAATAACAGTCAAAGTTGTTATAATAGTGGAAAACACTAGTTATTATTATTATTATTTATTTCTTAGCACCCTTATCCAGGGCGACTTACAGTCGTAAACAAAAATACATTTCAAGAATCACAGTACAAGTATTAATACAATTAAGAGCAAGATAAAATACAATGACTTCGGTTCTAGCAAGTACAAGTATGACAAAATACAATTCAATAACGGAGCAGATAACAATGTCAGTGATAGTTGCATCAGAATATAATTAAATACAAAATACGACAGATTAAATAACACTTGTAACAGATTACAGTACTCTAAAGTACAGGATTAAATGCAGTAAAATAAGGAGCAGATAAGAGCAAGTAAAGCGCATTTAAGGAAGAGTGATAGTGTCCAGAGTGAAAAGAGGAGTTGTACAGGTGCTGTCTGAAGAGGTGAGTCTTGAGGAGGCGCCGGAAGGTGGTCAGGGACTGGGCAGTCCTGACATCTGTAGGAAGGTCATTCCACCACTGCGGGGCGAGGGTGGAGAAGGAGCGGGCTCTGGAGGCAGGGGAGCATAGAGGAGGTATAGCCAGTCTTCTAGTGCAGGAGGAGCGGAGAGGTCGAGTGGGGGTGTAGGGAGAGATGAGGGTCTGGAGGTAGCTGGGTCCAGTCTGGTCAAGGCATCTGTAGGCAAGTACAAGAGTCTTGAACTGGATGCAAGCGGTGATCGGGAGCCAGTGGAGTGAGCGGAGCAGTGGAGTTGCGTGGGAGAACAACAGGCGAGCAGCGGAGTTCTGGATGAGCTGGAGCGGACGGGTGGTGGACGCAGGGAGGCCAGCTAGGAGGGAGTTGCAGTAGTCTAGGCAAGAGAGTACCAGGGCCTGGACCAGGAGCTGGGTGGCTTAGTTGGTGAGAAAGGGTCAGATTCTTCGTATGTTGCTCAGGAAGAATCGGCAAGTGCATGCCAGATTGGAGATGTGCTGGGAGTAAGACAGGCAAGGGTCCAGGGTGACTCCGAGGTTCTTAGCTGAGGAGGAGGGAGAGAGTGTGGTAGATTCCAGAGGAATGGAGATAGAGAGATTAGAGGAGGCGGAGGAGGAGGGAAAGAAAAGGAGGTCAGATTTAGAGAGGTTGAGTTTGAGGTGATGCGAGTGCATCCAGGAGGAGATAGCAGACAGACAGGTAGAGATACGGTAGGGGATGGTGGAGTCCGAGGTAGGGAAGTAGAGGAAAATCTGAGCATCATCAACATAGAAATGGTATGAGAAACCATATTATGCGATGAGGGGGCCCAGGGAGCGGGTGTAGAGAGAGAACAGAAGAGGACCCATGACTGACCCTTTGGGGACTCCTGTTGAGAGAGGGCTATGTGTGGAGGTTGCTCCACACCAGGTTACCTGGTAAGTGTGGTTGGAGAGGTAGGAGGAGAACCAGGCCAGAGCAGTGCCAGAAATTCCCAGGTCAGTGAGAGAGGATAGTAGAATAGAGTGATCCACAGTGTCAAAGGCAGCAGAGGGGTCGAGGAGAATTAGGACAGAGGAGAGAGAGGCAGCTCGGGCGGAGTTTAGTGAGTTAGTGACAGACAGGAGAGCGGTTTCGGTGGAGTGAGCAGAGCGGAAGCCAGATTGGAGAGGGTCGAGCAGAGAGTGGTTGGACAGGAAAGCAGAGAGCTGGCAGTGTACAGCCCGCTCGAGGGTTTTGGAGAGGAAGGGTAGGAGGGAGACAGGACGGTAGCTCTGGAGGGAGGTGGTGTCGAGTGTAGGTTTTTTGAGGAGGGCAGTGATAGAGGCTTGTTTGAAGGCAGAGGGAATGAGACCAGAAAGGAGAGAGGTGTTGAGAAGGGAGGAAATGAAAGGAAGTAGAGCAGGAACAGCAGCTTGAAAGAGGTGAGTGGGGCCTTTGAGTAAGTTGTTGAATCTCATAACATCGATATACTGTATATTGTAATTCCCGAATGTGTCTAAGACTTTTGCACAGCAGTGTATGTGTGTATATATATATATATATATATATATATATATATATATATATATATATATATATTTTTTTTTATATATATATATATATATATACAATGTTAATATTTACAATACTGATGTTTCCATTTTGAATAGTTATGTAGCAACTCCACGAATGATACTGAATCAGTCAAATCAACTCAGTATGTTAAACTTTTTTTCGTGGTTTATGAGAAACATTCAGTAACGACATTGTAGGATGGTCTGTTTTGCCCAGTAATGTGAAATGTGGTTATCTTCTCTGTACCAGCACCTGGTCACTATTAATTGTTATGAGTTTCTACTGTTTATACAGAGCTCTTTGACAAATAGGAAGCAGGTTAAACATGACAGAGTGTGCCTGTGGATTACCTGTCTAACTTGATCATAATAAGCAGCACATTCGATGTTGTGAATTTCTTTAATGTGTCATTAAATATCACCTACCATATCTATTATTTATATATATATATATATATTTTGAATAACTCAGGTAAATGTTAAATGTTAATCTTAAAAAGCAGGACAGGGCTTGAAACTCACATTAGCCAGTCAATAGTCAGAAGGAAGGAGTTTGTTGTTAATTTGTGCCTCCCTTAAAGCTGCATGAATGGGTGCTCCCGAGTGGCGTATCCAGTAAAGGCACTCCACGTGGAGTGCAGGATGTGCCCTATAGTCTGGACGTCGCGAGTTTGAGCTCAGGCTATTCTGTTGCCGACCGAGGACGGGAGCTTCCATGTGGGGGCGCTCAATTGGCGGAGCGTCGCCGCCGGGAGGGAGGGTTAGGTCGGCCAGGGTGTCCTCGGCTCACCGCGCACCAGCGACCCCTGTAGTCTGTTCGGAGGACAGCGTGTGTTCGTCTTCGCCCTCCCGAGTCAGTGCAGGGGTGGTAGCGGTGAGCTGAGCCTAAAATAATTGGCCATTCCAAATTGGGAGAAAATAATAAAAATAATTGGCAAAGACTAAATTAAAAAAAAAAAGCTGCATGAACAACTCCTGTTAGTAAGCCTCTAGACTTATTCCTGCTGTGGTGAGAAGTGCGATTAGTTCAGTTCAAACTCTTGGCTCCTGGTCATTTAAATAACATACTTAAACCAGGGAAGTTCTGAAACCCAGGACTGGGTGTGGAGTTAATGTGGGTTTCAAGCCCTGGAGGCAGTATACTAAAAGTTTATAAAAATAAGGAGTATTACATTTTAAAAAAGCTGAATCATTTACAGTTTTTTACACTACACAATTTAATACTACATAAATAAATTGAAAATTGAAAATAAATGAAAAATACAATAATACAGCAATAGCTTTATCAACAAGGCCAGCAATGCACCATGCTGCATGTAATTAAAATAATGTTGTCAAAACAATGTGGTTTTAAAGAGTGAAGAAACCAGGCCAGCATGGTGTCACAGAGTCATGGAAACATAGGACAACAGGCATTCATCGATCATATAACAAAAACATCTGCTTATCGAATAAAACAACACATTGAGAAGTATGAACAATCAAGTCCTAAGAGTATTGCTGGAGTCGGGTCAAAATGAACAACGCAAGAGTATAAAAACCCATTTGTTTTCCTAAGTGTTTATTTTGACTGTCAAAATCCTCCACAGATTAAAGCATCTTAATCTTTGATGTGCAGCGCTTTGTGATTTCTTGCAGTTGTTATGGGTTACCATCTGTTTATTTAATATTTTCAACCGCACTTACCAGTAAACAAGCAAGGAACTCTCTACATCTATAAACTACTGCAAATGACTATAAAAACAGTTACTGCACAGCAATAATGGTGACCTCCAAAGGCAGTTTGAGTATTGGGTAGAGAAATTGCTTTCTATAACTCAGGTTGCAACCACTCTGTTTATTAAGGATCCGGGATAAAATATAAAAAAAACTAATTACAATTGAAATTTGAAATGATATGTTTCCTGCACACAGGAAAGTACAGAGAATACCATAAAAAAATCAAGGGGTGTATAATGCTTTAACAGACTATTGTAAAACTGAACTGAAGACGTAATAGTAACAAATGCACATCAGTATAGCACACAGACACTAGGGTTATGTACAGAATTTTTATTGTGCGACCAGAATTAACCCAAAAATGAGCTGAAGGGCTAATCAACTCCTGAGAAACGTTGTATACCACAGCTGAAAATTGTCCTGCACACCTGAAACCTTTATATTTGTTTTTCATTACTTTAACTTTATGATCTGCCTTATTTTGCAGAGGGGGTGGGTTTTTACAGAGGATCCAGCTTTCCCTTTAGAAACTGAGTGATGTGCATTGCATTATGGGGCACTCTCAACAAAGGAGAAATGTGGAGAGAAGCATTCGTGTGGAGATTTAATGGAATTTAACTTTGGAATTGCTCAATCGTATATTTAAAAAACACAATGATAATTAGATTTAGATTAATTAAATGCACTCAAAAGTTAAAAGAATTTGGTAAAAGTAAATTAACCATTTCAACACCATGACGTTCGCACATACATCAAATGAAAATCCACTTACAGTACCATATCGTACGCGCGTACATCAAGTTTCCCATTTTATTCTATGAGCGATATCTCAGTCTAGTGTTTCAGGTTTCATTCTCTAAGGCAGTGCTAGTACTGTGGAATGTGCAATGAAAGTCGAGGGAGGGTCAGGTGGCATTTGTATCCAATTGTGTGTCGTGTCGAGATTCTAATCTACCTGTGGGCGTTTAGAAGACAGATATATTGCAGGAAGCCATTCAACTTTTACAAGTATATATATAGTGTTTTATATTATTACTTTTTTGCTTTATTATTAGTTTTACTTGTTTAACAAAAGCTAAACATGGCAACATACGTGGACAGCAACAATGGGAGTGATGAAGATTTTGAAGTTGGTTCGGAGGATACCAGCGACAGTGGGGCTGACTTATCACTCAGCGATGATGATAAAGGAAGAGGATGTGGAGCCAAGAACAGCAGGGGATAGGGTCTGGGTGTTTATTACTGATCCCTACCATGATGCCAGTCCTCCATCATTTGATTTTGCACCTGCTTACATAGATGTACACCCCACCGTGGAACTTAAAAGTTTGCATTCTCCATTGGAGTGCTTTTTGGCTTTTGTTCCCGAAAAGCTAATCACTTACCTTTCTGACTGTACAAACAAAAGAGCATGCAGCTACTTTACAGGTAAGCCAGCTGCAAACGGGAAGGTCTTTGGTTTGAAATGGCAGTGCTATGACAAAATACTATCAAAACACAATACTGGGTACAAGGCAATAAAGCAGGTGACTGCGGCAGCCAGATCCATTACAGTGCCTGCGCAAAGTAGCCCTGTACACGCATTTGTGACTATCCCTCCAACACAAGGGAAGCAAAGACTGCAAAAAAGGTGCAGGGTCTGCTATGAAAATGGAAACAAAAGAAAGGACACAAGAAAAAAGTGCAGTGGTTGCGAAGGCAACCCCAGGTTCTGTTGTATTGAACATTTCAATAAATGGCACAGAGCAAGTCAATAATGGCACACATTTTAATGTTGTTTGATTTTTATTTGATAATTACCGTTTACTGATTATTATTGTCATTAGCGTTTTTAGCATTTTTATCTCTATATTGTACATGGGTATGTAGTACACAGGAGTATAAACGGTTAATGATAAACACAGTTTATTTTTGTTTTATTCATCATATGTTAACATTTTATAGCAATTACAGGTTTGAAAACATTATTATTATTTTCAAAATCTGGTACCTGGGAAGGGGTATCATTTTTACATCTGGAGTTGAAGTGGTTAACAGATGAAAAAAAGACAAAACTTCACCAGTCTGGATGATTATCCCTCTAGCCAGGGAATACATCACAAATAACAGGCTGCTGTGGTCTTCTGACAAGTTATTGGCCACCAATCGGTTACTATGGAGACTACACTGGAGTGAGTGAAAAGGCCAATGATTATGAATATGAAGAATACTATATTACTGGCACCGCATTCCTTTTCCGTGGGGTTTCTAACACAAAGATGGTCGTCCCAATAATGGGTTTACCAGATACTGATCAAACAGCAAATCCAACCCAGCGTACTTTGAAAGAGTTTAACCTCCTCAACTTGCCTCTCCAACAAAAAGCACACACAAAAGAAGTTACAGATGTTTCAAAACAGTTTTCTTCTTTATTAAATTACTTGTATAGCTTAGGTGGAAACAAATAAAAACATCTGTATAAATGGAAATTGCTAGTGTAACAGGGTGGAAGGCTGAGCACAAACAGGCGACCTCGCACACCACAAGCAGGCATTTTAACCGCTATGCAAAAGAGCTGGGCTCGGCTGCATTTGTGGTTATAAACCTTCTTTAACCTCATCTCATCCCTTTGTCAGGGGACAGAATACAATGCGACAGTGCATCACACAACACTTCCCGTTACAACAGCTATCATTTGGGGAAAGTGATTTACTGGTTTACGTATTTTTTTCCATCATGAGAACTAAATTCAGCACCACCACCACCAATTTATGTTTTTTTTTTTTAAATTCACAATTCTTAACAAACAGCTACTTCTCCAAAAGCTCTGATGATAAATGTAATTTTGCCAGAGCATGTCAGGATCTTTACTGAATTTAGGAGTGGAGGGGTTCAGATTGTGTTTCAGCGCTCTTAGCAAGTGATTCAGCTTGACACCACTGTGGAGGAACATGCACAAAAAGGCCTTTATTGTTTACATGCCAGGAGCTTGATTTCTTTCGAGCTCTTTCTGAAGAACAGTTCGACTCATTTTTTTTAATCACCTGAATGCCAGGCCCAAAACCACAGCACGCAAGTCTGTGTGAAGTGGGAAAAGGCATTTAGGCATCTGCTATCCCCCCAAACTGTAAGTTCCAGTAAGCTTAAAAAGGCCTGTATTAAGGCAATGCAGCTGCACTGGCTCATATTTCATCGAGCCACCAATTTCCTTTTTCTCTGACAAACAGCCCTTCAGAAAGAACGCAGAGCAGGAATTCTCCACGTTAGCGGAACATTTCCTCTCCTTCCATTAACATTATTATTCTGCTCCTGGGAAAAGCCTGTGTTTTCAGCCTTGGCGGTGGTTCGGGCTCGTGTTAGACAGGAGGCTGCTGTGATTTTTGTTTCTCCTTTATTAAATGACATTGGTACATCGCACGCATGTAGGCTTCAGCCCTCAGTGCCAAATAATAAGAGGATGAGAGAGAGAGAGAGAGAGAGAGAGAGAGAGAGAAAAAGACAATCCTGCAAAATATGCTGACAATCCCAGAGGACTGCTGTCTGGTCACTGGTTCCTAATAACTGTTTATGACCCACTTGACTGTAATTGAGGTCAACTTCACCGCAAATCTAACTAAAGCCAATTTCTCTGGTGTGCCCGTAACTGGTTAATGAGACCGAGTCTGATGCCATCATTTTTTTCCTACCAGATTTTCAATATATTTATACATTCGCTATGTGACAACATGTCATTTCGAATAAACATAAATCAGCGTTATATGGCATTGAACGATTTACAGTTTCACTTTATACTGCATTTCACCACTTCTGTGCATTTCCATATGAATAATTATAGGTGTTTGATCCTTAGTTTCATAAAAAGAAAAGCATACTGGCCAAATGGGTTAGCAGAAAGTAGAGGTGGCCTTTAGGTTCTGGGGTTGTGGTCTTTGCTTCCCAGCTGGGCTTCATTCAGCTTAATCATAAGTCTAAAATGAGTAGCCTGCTGTTCCATTAAGAATGAACTGGTGAGACAAAAAAACACCAAGGACTAGAAAGACAGGGAAAGGTGATTAGAAACCGATTAATTTTTCTGGCATTTTGTACTTGACTTTAAAGCTTGGACTATGACCAAAGTCCTGGACCAAACAGTGTGGAACATGCAGCAATTATTATTTAAAAACATTTTTGAAGATATATATTCCTTTCTCCCATTCCTTCAAATGCTTCAAAAGATAATCTGCTCTTTTTATGAGCTATTCAGCACTGCTATTGGTCGGTGAAAGATTTAGAGAGTCAGCATCTATGATCACCTCGATATCCCCTTCAGTTCTTCAGAGAAAACCCATGAGTGACATTTGTGGCCCTAGGACCAACTACAGTAGTGTGATATTAGTGTTGTGATCTACTAGTGTTGTGATCTACTCTGCTGTATCAAATAGGGTCAAATGAAATTGATATGAGGTGTATATGTTCAGGTATGCAGCATAGCAACAGGATGATACAGAAACTTTGGGATTTTGGGTTGTGGAATCAGGGAATGTATAATTGGGGATGTATAATTGGGGAATGTATAATTGGGGATGTATAATTGGGGAATGTATAATTGGGGAATGTATAATTGGGGATGTATAATTGGGGGATGTATAATTGGGGAATGTATAATTGGGGATGTATAATTGGGGAATGTATAATTGGGGATGTATAATTGGGGAATGTATAATTGGGGATGTATAATTGGGGATGTATAATTGGGGATGTATAATTGGGGAATGTATAATTGGGGAATGTATAATTGGGGATGTATAATTGGGGATGTATAATTGGGGATGTATAATTGGGGATGTATAATTGGGGATGTATAATTGGGGATGTATAATTGGGGATGTATAATTGGGGATGTATAATTGGGGATGTATAATTGGGGATGTATAATTGGGGATGTATAATTGGGGAATGTATAATTGGGGATGTATAATTGGGGGATGTATAATTGGGGATGTATAATTGGGGATGTATAATTGGGGATGTATAATTGGGGATGTATAATTGGGGATGTATAATTGGGGATGTATAATTGGGGATGTATAATTGGGGATGTATAATTGGGGATGTATAATTGGGGATGTATAATTGGGGAATGTATAATTGGGGATGTATAATTGGGGATGTATAATTGGGGATGTATAATTGGGGATGTATAATTGGGGATGTATAATTGGGGATGTATAATTGGGGAATGTATAATTGGGGGGTGCATAATCAGGGTTTTGGGGAATTAAACCTTCGAATTTTTGTGTGCAACTTTTCAGCAACAATTATGGATTTCTTGTGGTACATGACAGCTGTTGTTCATGCAGCAGGCATGTCCCACAGCACAGTGGCTGCATTGACCAAAGTATTCATCGCCGTTCTGGTCATGAGCAGGGCAGTGTGATAAGCAAGTGACATGTTAACAGTGCCCAAATCACAGACACCTTCAACAATGCACAAGACACGCCTGTGTCCACTCATTTTTTTGTTTTTTTAATGGGTATTGTGTAACTCAATAGTTGTTACAAAAGGATAGTAATGCATTTGGACATGTACTCACCACCTGCCACAAAGGCATAAACCAAGTGATATGACTACGCGGTGATCTGATTCAAGCATTCAAATTCCTAAAAGGTATAGACAATGTCAGAAAATAGGAGGCACTTTTTTTACACAGAGAATTGTGAGGGTCTGGAACCAACTCCCCAGAAATGTTGTTGAAGCTGACACCCTGGGATCATTCAAGAAGCTGCTTGATGAGATTCTGGGATCAATAAGCTACCAACAACCAAACGAGCAAGATGGGCTGAATGGCCTCCTCTCGTTTGTAAACTTTCTTATGTTCTTATGAATGCTCACTGACACAGAACGCAATACACATGTGTCACCTGATGAGATGGATTGTGACAAAACTACTTTGTCCTATTGATATTAGCTAATAAGTTTCCCCCTTTTTTGTATTCAGCTTTACTAAAGTTAAAAGTAGATTACAGTGTGGTCTAGAGTTTTCAATAGTTTGCTTAATTGTCCCATTTCAGCCATCTTGCTGCTTATCACAAAATCCACCGGCAGGTAACAGGGCACCAGGAAAGAAGGAATATAAACATCAATTTCGAGGGTATAAACTAATTTAAGACAGAACCAGAAGTCTGCAGAGAAAGGAAATGTGAGGTATTGGGCAGACTCAATTAGACAATCTGGTTAATTCCTTGATTATATCACAGAAATCTAAACCGTTGATCAAATGGGCTGCTCTCGCTTGATTGAAACCAGACAAATTGCCTCAACAAAATCCATGACTTAGGGCATGTTTTCTTAACATAGAACTTACATCACGAGTGCTACCACAAAAATGACAAATAGTGTTTTCTTACACAGGGGTTCTTTAGATGAGTATTAAAGAAAAATCAAGAATTATTTCAAGTTTAGGGTTTGGATAGCCACAAGAAGCAGACCTACGTTTCTCAGCAATATCAGTACGCTGGTAAAGAGGGTTTTCTTTAAAGGTTTTCCTTTCAATCAATGTACTGTACTGCATTTGTATTAAGCTTGTGTGCAGCGACAAGCATGCTGGAAAAGGCTGAATATCTGGTGGTTTTGGAGCAAGCTTTCCATCACACCGGCCTCAAGCTGAGAAGGCTTGACACTCGAAACCCTGTCAGCATCACTAAGGACTCCCATTCAACAATAAACAGACTGTAAAATAGCTGTGGTGGGTGGGAGGGTGAAGCACAATCCCTGATTCACCTGAACTATATTTAGAAAGACTGAGACCCATTGAGGCTCGTGGCTCACTAGGCTGGCATATAAAACCTTTCACCTAGTTTGTCTCAGGGCCAGGGTGATAATGATCGAAAGTGCCTCACATCAGTTCCTGGTGAACAATTGTCTCCGTCAGTCTCTCAGAGTAGTTATTAATGGGGTGGGCCGGGACTATAATCAGTGTTGGCAATAGTTTAACCCTTTTAGTGCCCATGCCAAGAGAACTTTGTAGCGCCACCCAATGAACCAATGATGTCATAAATATATTGATAAAAACTATTGCCGTAATGATTTTGTTCGGTAGTTGTAATCTGCTGATATGTTGCAACAGATCAAGTTAAACAAAGGCTGATTTAAAATACAGACACAGCTGAGGACAAACAAAGCAATTTACAATATTTAAAAACCTGATTTGCTAAAAGGATTTTTATCTATGAAATTGTCTCAGTACTACCGCACAGGTCTGGGTCTAAATTTGTAATCGGAAAGATTGAATTCATGAAAAGTAAGAATATGTGATTAACTTCTTCTGATTAGTCAACATGTATTTGTTTTGCAGTCTTTATCAACTTCAGCCATGTAAATGCTACATCTGAAATACTGTGCTTGTATTAGGCATACATGTATTAATTACTAAGGCATTGCTAGGCCACCTGTAAAACCTTGGATTTCAGTTATACTGAAGCTGTGGGCAAGCTCCAAAACGTGGGATGAGTCAGAAGAAAGTATCATTGACACTGGTGTGTTTGAGAGTGGTGAGGGTATGGAATGGGTTACCTCACCATGTTGTTGATGCTGAATCACTGGGATCTTTTAGGATCCAACTAGATAAAGCTTTGAGATCAATCAGCTGCTAGGAACCGGACGGACATTGATGGGCTGAATGGCCACCTCTTGTTATTTTTTATGTGTATAAAACGTTTCCATTAGAATTTGTATCAGTACAATATTTCAATGTAGAGTTTACCTCAGAAACTAAGGTACAGTATGGAACAATCAAGTAACCAGTTAATGAGGAAACATTTTTAAGTATAAAACTTTACATGATTTTGTGACACTGCACCTTTAAGGGGAGTTTGGGTCTGAGTAAATATGTAAATCACTGGTATCATCAATATTTCTCTAAACATAAACAACTGTCTGGATGTCATCACATATAATTAGGTTTCAAATAAAACCTTCAAATTAGCTTTCCAGATCTCAGTTTAAAAAGTGTCCTAAAAACCAAGCCATTTCAAGAACCAATCCTTGCTTTCTTCTGGGTGGGCAAATTTAAATCCCCTATGTGGAGCAGAAAAGCAAGATGGCTGTCCCTACGGTGTCCTGTTTTACTGCACACATCTGGGTTTTATATCAGGCCTAATTAATCCCCAGTGGCTGCTGGGTACTGACAGCCAGGGAGGGCAGGCTATGATTACATCTCCAACCAGGCATGGTGACAGGCTAGGCCGGAGCAGCCTGAGTCTTGATTTATAGCATCTCCCTTATCTACATTAGGAAGGGATTGCTAAGGGATATTTGTTTAGAATTAGCATTATAATTTTGTAAATCAGATATGAAGGGGGGTTGTACCTCACACAAAGTGAGTTACAGCTTTTAAAATTAAGGTTTTTCTCAGATTTTAACTTTTGTCCCTTATTATTATTTCAGTATTACCAAATATACCTCTTAGCAGAGCAGATGGTACATTTCTGAACCTTTTTTTTTGGAAACCCTCAGCCAAAGAGCTGTTGAGTCAAGTCAGTGTCTACAGCACCAAGGAGACAAAGGATTCTACTGAACCCACTTAGGCCTCAATGGGCCTCTAGTCATTATGGTAACATTTTGGAGTTCAGGCACCACTCTTTATGGCTCATAGAGCAGATATCTTGAAACAATTCCTAGGCCTCAACCTGGTAGACCAGAAGAACTCCCACCCGTTTACTCCATCAGCTATTAGGAAGTGCAATGGAGCAGAAAAAGATGCCAGATGTTCTGCTTTCCATCCCTGCAATGGTATTCCTTTTAGGGCATGTCAAACGGCTTGGAGTGGGCTACCAGATGTACCCCACAAGTGAGAAAGAGCCCAGATACCAAAACGTTATCTCAGCTTTTCACAGGAGCAGAATAAATCTGTCCTGTTAAGTATTCTGTCGATATATTTTGCTGTATTAGGTACAGCTAGCAAACCATTTACCTTCAATTCTTCAATTGTCATTATAAGTTTTCCATTTGATCAGCTATTATGGTTACACAGGGGACCCTCCCTCCCGTGTTGATTTATGATAATAATGCCTGGCTGGTAGGCCTCGGAGTGATAATTCCTTCCAGTTTGCTCTGCAGTTAGCACTTATGAAAAAAAAGAAATCTATCCCACAGCGAGTTACAAGACCACACGTATGGTAGATAAGATTTAAATATGAACATGCTTTACAAAATTATACAAGATATTGAGTTCATTTGTCGACCATTCCTTGCTATTCTTTGACCCAAGACATAATTTTCCCGGGACAGTAGCCAGAAATACAGCTCCCTGTACAATTTAGTTGTGTATTAGAACAGGATGTGGTTATCCCAGCGTGGATGGTCATCAACTCTGAATGTTCAAGACTGTAACTAGTCAGCACCTAGACAATTAACCAAAAGCCAATAACAGGCATGATTCATCTCTCCTGTATTGCCAAAGATAACCGTTTGACCATAAGAGAAATATATTCTTAACTCAGCAACATACTGTAGCCCTGCACTATAACAAACATGCAACAATAAAACCCTGCCCAAATAATTTTTTTTTGTAAAAGTTTCGATTAGATAGAAACAACCGCATTTTAAACATCTCTGGCCTGTGCTTTCTTACTAGTTTTATAAAGTGATGTTGTTCTTTTCCCCTTTTTATGCTTTAAAAATCAGTCTGTTCCCTGTCAATGGAATATTTTATTTATTTATTTAAAAACTAATGTTTAGATTACTAATATTAAAAGTTGACTAAAAAGAATATATATATATATATATATATATATATATATATATATATATATATATATATATATATATATATATATATATATCCAGGCTAAACTATAGACACAGTTTTATCCTACATTGATTTTGCTGCATTTTAGATTGAACTGTTTATACCAAATAAGCAGTCTTTTCAAACCCACCAATAGAATGGAATCCTTCAGCTCTAAATCAAAAGAACCATATTGAGGAGCTCAATGAACCCGATACGACTCAAGAGGCCTCTGCTGGACAGCTCTGATCTCGCTCTAATCACCCATAAAGTTTTACACTTGGGTAGATGATAAGAAAATTAGGCTTCTCAAATCCAGCCCAGTTGTTTACACTTCTGTCTTTGAGAGTTCCTTCGCTGCTCAGTGTTTCATGAGCCGGCATCAGATTTCAGACAGGAGGAAAGCACTGCCATTAACCCAACGTTGATCAAGATGAAGGGAAAAGTGTTCTGAACTTTGTTTTCTAGACGGAGAAAGAAGCTTATTTAAAAGTGGAAATAAACCACTTAGATGGAGAAATTAGCAGTTCTGTTTTTTAAAATAGAATGGGAAACACCATTAAAATCTTTAATTACCAGAAAACAGCCTGTTGGACCTATATGCTGTACAAGAATTACTTCTATACACTTTCTCTACAGTATGTGATTGTACAATGGCTCTATATTGTAGCAATTACTGTCACGGCTCTATCTTGTCATCAAGCCTGATTTGAAGAGCCTTTATGATAGTACAAAGCATATCATTATTGGTTACCAGTGGCAGGGGGCTGGGTGAGAGTTCTGAAGATAATGCTTTAGATAATTAAGTTTTCGCTTTCCCCCCAGTATCAGCAGCAAGAGGGAAAGCAGATGTGCTGCCTTAGTTTTGTGTACAGAAGCTAAACGGCTTAACACCCTGGAAGATACAAGAAAAAATCCTAATCCATCAATGGTCTGTGAAGAAATGAAGTCTAGTATCAACAAACTTCTTTAAAATAGAGCATAACTTTTTTTTTTGTTTGTTTATGGAAAGCAATCAAAATATCATGTCAGAGGTTTTGGTTAAAAGGAATTGTACCAGCTAAACATTGCTGATCAACATGTGCCCACTCTGTTGAGATGCATGCTACTGATAAAAGCATTAGCTGTTATCTTCTCAACTTTCTAATAGTTTTACCTCTTTATTGAGTACCCAGGCTGTTTATGGAATATGCTATAAGTAACAACATAAAAAAGTAAAAGTGAGGAAGACAGAGAGTTTGGACTAAGTAACAAACACACACATAAATATGTTAGACAAGCAGTAGGTGTGAATGAATGTTTGTCTGTATACTTGCAGCGGTTTTAGCTCCCAGTCCTTTATATTGTTCTGGGTATTAAATGCCTTGCCATTAGTATTTAAAAAACCCTTCTTATTTTAGTAGTTAAGTGTACTGTTATAACAATTTTAAGGACCTCTCCAGATACTAATAAACCAGAGATGCAGTTAATCACCGATTTCCTAAACGAATATCGGATAGGTGATAATCTACAATAGCCAATGTTTTGAAAACACTTTATTATTCAAAAGCAAGCAGCATGAATACTTTTCACAAGTCTTCAAATACAACAGGAAAAAAAGCAAGCGCTAGTTAAAAAATATATATATATATAGGCATGTGGCTCCAAAAATGGTGAATAATGGATTAATGAATATTAAAAATAAATCAATTGATTGTTGAATCAATATAATAAACCACAGTTTTATCTCACACACCATTTTGCATGTGGCAATCTACAATTTTGTATTCGTAATAAGATCAAGATTGAAAAAAATTGCTCCTTGATATTTTAGGAATTCGTAGTCCCCAATCTGGTTACCAAGCTTCCGAATGTGGTTTAATTCTGTGGATTTTTTTTTTGTACTGGAAATCGCTCTTACAGTTTTTGACTGTCTGTGCAGGAGACACGTGATGGGAGGGCATGCGATACAAGTGGTTTAAAGTAACAGGAAACCTGGGCAGGATCATAAATCAAGATTTTCTGACTAGGCTTATTGTACTGAACATAACAGATTAGATTGAATATCATGCATGTGCACTCTTACCCACCAAACACTTTTCTCAGTCTGGCTAAAGTTTTAGAATAATACAAGTGTAAGAAAGAGTTAGCATAAATGATCTCTAATTAGAAGGTGGAATGTGTTTACACTGGAAAGTGGAACATACGTGATGAGGTTTTTACAGAAACAGAGAAGTGCAGCAGTAAGCTGGTGTTCAGCTCTAGTAGCATGGATACAGAACATGCTTTACCTTAGAAACCACATCTTATATACGGTATACTACCCAACAAGCAATGGGAATGTGGTATACATTGATATTTACAGGTCTTGTGAACAGCGCTTTGGGAAGAATCAAGAAGTCTTGAACCATGAGACAGGTTCAATATTTCTAAATTGAGATCTAATATTGACCAACGTGCCTTTGTATATCAGATATCTCAACATAAACATAAAAGCAACCTTTTCACAATACCTTTTGAAATATGTATTATGAAGCTGACAAGGGTTGCAAATCCTGTAAATATTGACTGACTAGGATCATGTAAATTGAAGTTGTTTTTACTTTTTTATGCTTTTATTTGTATGAATGTTTTTTTATGATTGTTCAGACTGTTTTTGTCCTGTTTGAATGATTTATTGATTTTATAATGTTATTTATTGCTGCCTTCTCCTGCCAGGACACCTTGTAAATGAGATCTATATCTCAAGGGTTCTCTCCTGGTTAAATAAATACATTTGAAATTTGAAATCTGAGGTTCACCTGTATTTATTAAAAATTATCTTTAGTAAAATGAAAATAACGTGTTATAAAAAAGTAATATTCACTCCGTATATCTTTGCAGGGTATTCTACAACTCGAGTCCCAAAAGCTTGTGTAATTTTTGTGACACTTAAAAACAACTCATAGTTCCAATGTATTGTTTTCTTTTTCGGTCACCACATCCTGGTGACATTTCTCATAATAATATCTAAACTCTAAGTGCATCAGACTTTAACCACTAACCTGTCCCCCTGCAACTCTGCCAACTATAGGAAGAATGTTGCAGGGGGACTGGTTAATGGTTACACTCGTATACCGTTGTACTTGAAGACATGATTCTGAGAGCTGTATTAAGGGCCACAGGGGTGCTTAAAACATTTAAAACATTTAAAAAAGCAGTCGCATTTATAACTTTGAACTACATACTAAGTTAAGTTAAGCTGAGTAAATTGGTTGAATTGAAACATGCAAAAGTAAGTAAATATTGAATTGTACATAGCCATTGAAATGATCCACCAGGAGGTGGAGGTGAAACATCACTGAATTAATTTGCATTCTGTGAGTGCAAGACGCTGTTGTTTCAGCAGAATGGGAGTAAAAAAAAAAAAATGATGTCTTGGATGTCAGTAATTTTTCAAGGTCTGTGTCGGAGAGTGTTGGATAATGTGCAGAAGTGTCTTTTTGTGTTTTTCTGTAACATTTACAAACCACTAAAAATACATTATTTGAAGTGACAATGTCGGGGTGAGTGAATATAAAGACAGTAATTTTCTTTTCTTTTTGTTGGCATTTTTTTCTGTTTTGCTATATTTCAGTTCATTTAATTGTTCTTCATTCAAATCGACATGTCTACTTACTGCTTTTGGGATTTTTTTGCTGGTAATTGTCACTCAGTGTTATAGTTACCGGTTACTGTATAGCTGTACCTGAAGACAAGATGGATACCGGTACTTTAAATTCTGTGAGGCAGCACAGTGATTTCGAATATGTGACAAGGACAGCTGGAACTTTGCTCGACCAATCACATTGCTATGTTTCACGTTCCACTGCCAGCCCTGGATTATATATATATAAGAAAAAAGAGAAAAGGATATTTCAGGTACTTAAAAAGGTAGAATAATTGATTACAAATCAATTATCAGGACGTTTCGGACTACAAGTCCTTCATCGGCTGAATACAAAAAAAAAACAGTGCTTTAAGAAGTTGATAAAAAACAAACAAGTAGTCTTTTAAAAAAATTCCAGAATGTTGATGATGATGATGATGATGACCTCAGAATAGAATGTTCATTCCAAATGGCTCCAAAGTGCCTAGTTTGAAAATAATTTCACATTCCTTTTGTTTCCTGACAGCATTAGTTCCATAGCATTGAACCATCCCACAAATTGTGATGTCTTCTATAGTGTGGTCATTTCTGTTAAAATGTCTGGTGACAGGAAAGGAAGAGGTGTTAATTCGTATACTGTACTTCTCAGATGTTCCATGAAGCGATCAGCCAAGTGTCGTTTTGTTTCACCAATATATAGCTTGTTACATTTGATGCAGCCAATGCAATATACTATTCCTTTACTAATGCAAGTAAAAGTATCATGGATAGTAAATGAGGATTTTGCTCCCTTAACTACTGTGTTGCTGTGAATGTATTTACAAGTTGCACAACGTGACCTATTGCATGGAAACGTACCCTTAAGACTGTCCAGATTGGGTCGAATGTTACTGGGGACCAGATTTTTGTCTCTTCTGTATGACATTAGAGGAGGGTTATTGAAAATAGGAGCTGTAGAAGGATCATCTTGAAGAATGCTAAAATCTCTTTGTATGATGTGTTGTACTTTTTTGGTCATAGGATGATATATAAGAACAAGGGGAATACGATTGTTGGTATTCTGTGTTTTGGTTTTGTACAAGGCATCATTTCTGTTTATTGTCGATACTCTTAACTGAGCTTCTCTAAGTATAGTGTCTGGAAATCCACAGTTTCTGAAAAATGCACACATGTCATTTGTTTTATTCAAAAAATCACAATCATCACTGCAAATGCGTCTCAGTCTTAGTAATTGGGAGTATGGAATGGAGTTGCGACAAGCTTTGGGATGTGAGGAGTCGTATCTTAGATATGAATGAGAGTCTGTTTCTTTGTAGAAAATTTTAGTATTGATGGTACAATTAGAAACAATGATGGTAATGTCTAAGAAAGAAATTTGTTTAGAAATGTTCCATGTATACTTTAGATCTGGATGAGACTGGTCAATAAAATGTATGAAATCCATTAAATCTTCATTAATGTTATCTGAGATGCCAAATATGTCGTCACTGTATCTAAGATATAACATTGGTGTATGTCCCTTGTTTTGTTGAAAAACCTTATTTTCGATCCATCCCATAAAAAGAGGGCCCCATTTTTGTTCCCATACCGACACCTCTAACTTGTTTATAAAAGTCTCCATTAAAGGAGAAACAATTCAAAGAAAGAACGAGTTGGGCTAGTTGCAAAAGAATATCGGTTGCAGGTTCTTTTACTGTCCTTTTATCATGGAAGTATTTTAGTGCTTCTAAACCGTCACTGTTGGGGATAACTGTGTAGAGGCTTTTGACATCCATTGAGAAGAAAGTTATATTTTCACTGTTACCATTTAAAGAAAAATGATAGAGCAACAGTGACCTGCCATGGATCGAATATATATATATATCTATATATACTATATATATATATATATATATATATATATATATATATATATATATATATATATATATATATATATATATATATCATATTGCAGAAAATTGGAAGCTAAGACTGCATTCTGTGGTGTGTATTTTTAGCCAATGGCTGTAGAAGGAAAACACATCGAGTAAGGAAAGGGCACGGGATGTATTGCAGGCTCAACCCTCCCCACCTCTTGGATGAATTGCACCCCTGTCCTCCTTTATGAACCCCTAGCTTTTGGCATTGAACCAACTGTTAAAATAAATGATTCTAGATTCTCATTTGCAGACAAATCTATCTTGAGAAATACCATTAATCATAAGTGCAGTGTTAATCTTAGTTAATAGCGTGACATAGGCATCCCCTGGACCCATTTCCAGCTCTTGTGTACAATTCAGTGGGGAGGAGGAGGAGGAGATTGTATATCTGTATTTAATTTGTGTTAGATATATTCTATATTCAAGAAATTAAACAGACTTCCAACCCTTGTAGAAGCACTGCTTGTATTTTGGCAGCCTGTGAATCATAATGCTACTTTATGGCATACAGTAACACTATACATCCTGTGCAGTTTTTTTTTTCTGAACCCTACAGGATAAGCAAGGGATGTGGCACAATGGGAGACCACCCGTCTAATAAGCCACACTATTTGGTACAGTCTTGGATTTTTTTAACTGACCAATTCAAAACCAGTTTGATTTCTTCTGTTATTGATATGAACCATGTTGTTTTGTAGTCTCCATGTCTTTACTCCAACTGTATTTTTCTATACAACTGTGTTTGCACAGAGAGAGAATAAAATGGCCACAGTTCATTTATAAAAGTTTCAGTAAAGGACAGAGGAAGGCATATAAGGGTTATAATATCAGGAATATATCTGACAAGAACAAAGTATACAAACGGGTTGTAAACTAGAAGACTTTATGGCACGCCATGCTTGACGCGTTACTTTAACACCTTCAACATTCTCCAGACCTGATGACACCCGGGAGTCGAGCCACACATGGCAATTTTGTTTATCTAGATAGAATCAGTGATTGAAACCACCATGTGATATTGATGGGGTGTGGACTACATTGTAAACCGACATGCAATGCAATTCCTTCACTGTCTTGAAAGTGCAGTTATATTGGTTGAAAAAGAAAGACACGTGGCATATCTATTATAAGATGATCATTTGGAAGGGAATCAGGAACAAGTGAATAGTAATTATGAGTTTGTACTGTATCTAAAGGGTCAATTTATGGATCTAGGTGATATTGTACAGTACGGAACCCTGAAGAACTGTTCAGCTGATTAAAGTTTGATGTTAAAGACATGAGTTTTCTTACTATAGTGCTTACTATAGTAGATACTGCAGTTTACTATAGGAAATTGGGGCGATATTGTATTTTTTTTTTAATATGGGAGGTTGCACCAGTTTCACCCTCAAGGTCTTTAAAATCAAATATTGTATCACACCTCTACAATGAAAAAGTTTGTTTCCAATATAAAATGTTTCATTAAAATCTATTGTTTCACATTCTTTACATCCTATTTCATTTGTGACAGAAATAAACTGACAATGCTAAAAAATCTTGTTGTGTGGTAACTGCAGCCTAGGTTTGGAACTAAAATAAGAGTGACACTACTTTGTGATTAAGACCAAGGAAGGGAAAAAAACAGTTCCCCCGGCATATGACAAATGACCATGCTTATAGATATTTTTATCCTGTCTTGATTAAAGGGAGGCCATGTTATGGTTGTGAATGCAGTTTATTTTACTCACAGTACACAACAAGAACAGATGACATGGCTTTTGTCTTGGGGCTTAAATTGTAAGCTTTATTCTTTCCTTTAGAAATGATTTGAAGGTTGAGGCAATAGCAAAAAAAAAAAAACCTAAAACCATGCCGATTTGAGGTCAACAATTAATAAAAAAAAACAATAAAAATACACTAAATAGGATACCATCTACGTATGCATGTTTATAATTTGAAAAATAATGTGCCTAATTTGAAAAATAATGCAACATATGTCATAACCAGCATGTGCACAAACATGGAAATTGCACAGAAAATATAACAAGAAGTGATTAAAAATGTATTTTCAATGTTTATTCCTGATATCAGTTGTTTGCCTGCTCAGAAGTTTTCTACAGTAGAGCTCAGTTTGCATTTGCTGGAAGGCCCAGGCCAGGTCTTCAAAGTGACGCATACAATTAGAAGCTGTCCAAACACAACATTGCAAGTTTCAGGGCTCAAAAACTAGATTCTGTCTCTTGAACTTAGTTTCCACAAAACACTAAGACAGGTGTTGAGTCGAGTCCTTGTTTAGACATCAGTATGGAGAACACTTACAATTCCTTAAATCAAAATAATCCTTGTTTGATGACCACAAACAGTATGCACAATTAATAAGCAAGCAGCTTCAATGGAATCTATCAATCTGCAACATGAATCTGGGAAAGGGGTAGCATTTAGGTCATCATAATACAATAAAGTGCACTGGAGAGGCATTACGTTTAGAGTTTTTGAAAATATAGTATGTTAAACATATATACATACAGTACAACTTTAATAAAAAAGACTTAGGGGTATATTGAGAGATGCAGGGGCTTATCTAGCTGATGTAGAGTGCTACATTTTGGTAAAGACACCGAACAAACCACAATGCAATAAAGTGTCCATAGGGGGTGATGTTGAAGTCCATATGTGCTTTTGTTAAGTCTCAGAATTAATCAACCACATGAGTTGGCTTCAACAGTCCCCTATGGGCATCATTGTATTGACCACAATTCAGCACGAGGCTGGATCATTTTGAGCCTCAGCAACCCAAACTCAAGCAAAGGCCCCCGATTCACATTAAGAATTCCCTGCAGTTTAGCGTCTCCAAACATTAGGTTACTTACTGTAACTCTGGTTCCCTGAAACAGAAGGCGACTACCAACAAATACTTTGGGAAATGCCTGCCTTAGGTAGGTATTCACTGAGCATTTTATGTCAGAGCTGCCGATAGGCCCCTCCGTGGAATGACGTCCTCGGTCCCGCCTGCCAAGGGAATAAGTGGTCGTTCCATGGAGCTCACTTCCTCTTTTGCATCAAACCCGCAATGCGAGTGATGCGACCTCGCAAGGTTTGGTGGTTGTCTTCTCTTTTAAAGAACCAGGGTTACGGTAAGTAACCTAACGTTCCCTTTCAATTCGAAGACGACCACCAACCAATACTTTTGGCAAAGTATACCGGAGCCGTTGCAAGGGGGCGTGAGCGGACAGCATACGAGGATACACTGCTGTTATTGCAAATTCTGTGCTCGCTTCCTCAGTTCTTTCTTTGCCTGCCTTTTCTTCATTTGAGCATCTCACCATCAAGCTCCCCTCTCCCATGTCCCTCATCCTTGCTGTTATCTACCATCCACCTGAGAGCAACTCTGCTTTTATTGCCGAGTTTTGAGAATTCCTCTCACTCATCTGCACTTCTACTGACAAAGTCCTACTCCTAGGTGACTTCAACATTCATGTTGACTTGCCTTCCTCCCCCCTAGTGACCGACTTCAACATGCTTTTGGACGATCTTGGACTCTCTCAATCTGTCAACATCCCCACTCACACCCAAGGACACACCCTGGATCTGCTCATCAAAAGGGGTCTTGATATCTCCAATCTCTCCGTCTCAGATAACTCTCTCTCTCTGACCCTTTCTTAATCACTGCTAATATTAATCTCCCTGCTCCTTCCTCCGCTACTGATACTGTTATCTCCTTCCGTGTCTCTTCATCCCCTCTAACTGGTACTCTCCTGTCCTCAGTTGATGATACAGTGACACTCTAGAACACCACGCTTACTCATATCATCGACACTGTTGCCCCGCTTACAAACAGAACCATCAAGAAAAATCGAAACTGCCCATGGTACACCCTCGAACTTCGAGTGCTTAAGTCTGCCTGCCACAAGCTTGAGCACAAGTGGAGTTTGTCTGGACTAACGGTTCACAGAGAGATCTGGACCGACCATCTCGCGAGCTACAGGCGTGCGCTCACCACGGCCAGGGTGAAGTACTTCTCTGAAATCATAACTATGGGACATGGTAAACCCAATGTTCTCTTTAACCCTTTGCGGTCCATTGTCGGACTGGGTCCGACATTGCAATTATTCCTCACAGGTCCTTTGTCGGACTGGGTCCGACATCATTATAGCAACACAAAAAACGGGTTTCTAGTCGTTTTTCTCCGAAAAGCCGAGAAAACTATTCAATTGCCGAATGGGAGTGACAGGAGCCGAGACAAGTCGAAAAAAAAAAAAAAAAAGGCGTATCTCATGAATAGTCATACATGGTATCTGGTATCAGATAACAGGGCGGTCATAAGTAAACAAGCTGGCTGACTGTGAATCAGCGCACAGAACACGGACATTTGCAGAGCTTTTTTGAGCTGTTATAGTAATAAAATAATTACTTGGATCGCATTATTGAGGAGTTTGGTGATAAAACGAGTGATCAAGAGATGATCGATCGGTATGTACAACTATTATTATTATTATTATTATTTATTTCTTACATAGGTGAAAGCTATAGCGAACGAAAGGGTGGGGCGGGGCTGGAGATGCCTAGTGAGTGCTTTGTTGATATGCAGGGCCATTTAAACCCGTTTGACTGTGAAAAAAATACTTTTAAACAGCTGCCTAAAATTAACTGCGCTGCGTGTGAAAATTAATTAGACCTGGCGTGCCTGACGCACAATTAATAAATGGACTGCAAAGGGTTAAGACCATTGACCAAATCCTACTTCCAGTCACCGACAGATCCATCTCCCTTTCATCCTCCTCTCTTACCTGTCATGATTTTTCCTCTTTCTTTCAGAACAAAATTGACAACATCTATTCACGCTCTCCCGCCACAAACCCAGTTTACTACTTGACCACCTTGACTCTCCTCTGGTTGCCCCTCCTGCTCTCTCCTCCTTCTCTCCTCTCTCCATTGCTGATGTCTCTGGCCTACTGTTGAAATCAACTACTGCCTCATGCCCCCTGGACCCTTGGACGACTAACCTTGTCCGTCTCTGTGCTTCTGATCTTTCCCCCTCAATTATACAAACTCTCAACCTGTCCCTGGACTCGAGGACTCGGTTCCTGCTGCCCTTAAGCTTGCCGAAGTTACTCCGGTACTCAGAAAACCCTCCCTCGACCTGGCTGACTTTTTAATTTCCGTCCCTTCTCCAATCTTCCTTTTCTCTCCAAAACTCTTGAAAGGGCTGTAGCCAGTCAGCTGATGAAACATCTCACAGATAACAATCTGCTTAAATCTCTACAGTCTGGCTTCCGGCCACATCACAGTACTGAAACTGCTCTGCTCCAGAATGAGAATGGTGCTGGTGCTCCCCTGTGCTTGTCCTCCTTGACCTAACAGCCGCTTTTGACACCATAGATCATGGCATTCTTCTTGACCGCCTTCAGAAGTATTCTGGAATCTCTGGAACCTGTCTCTCCTGGATGTCCTCTTACCTATCTGGACGCATGCAGTCTGTTTTCTATGTTGGATGCAGTGGTGTCACAAACCCAGTCACTTGTAGTACCCCCAAGGATCTGTTCTTGGATCCCTTCTCTTCAATATCTACTGTGCATGCTTCCCTTGGGTCACCTCATCCGCCAACACAGCCTCATGTTTCACTCCTATGCTGACGATACCTAGCTCTACTTAAAACTCAACCCTGAAAGCCCCTCTGCTATGGTCTGGCTCTTGGCTTGCATTCAAGACATCGAGGCCTGGATGTCTGCCAATTTTCTTCAGCTGAACACAAGCAAATCTGAACTCCTTCTAGTAGGATCTAAAACTCAACTTAAGAATCTCAATATAGCTGCCCTGAACCTCGGGAAACTGTCTGCTGCTGCCTTCCCCCACAGTAGGAAGTCTTGGTGTACTTCTTGACAGCAACCTCTCTTTTGATGCCCACATCTCCTCTGTGGTCAAATCTTCCTTCTACCATCTTTGAAACATCACCAAAGTCCATCCCTACCTTTCCCTCCTGGATGCGGAGATACTTTGTCATGCATTTGTCTCCTCTCGACTCGACACCTGCAACTCTCTATATGGTGGTCTCCAGGCACACACAATAAACCGACTGCAGCTAGTTCAGAATGCAGCTGCCAGGATCCTTACCAGATGTAAAAAATGTGATCATATCGCCCCCCATCTTGCCCAGCTGCACTGGCTACCTGTAGGATTATTTCAGGATTATTTTCAAAACTCTCCTGCTCACCTACAATGCCCTTCATCAGACAGGTCCCAAGTACCTCCTCAACCTGCTGTCCTGCTATGTCCCTGCCTACAAGCTGAGGTCCTCTGACTCTGGCCTGCTTGTTACCTCCAAGCAAAAGTGCACCACACTTCGGGAATGCTCGTTTAGCTTCATGGCTCTGACTCTTTGGAACTCTCTCCCAGCTTTGGTGCGTGATGCTCCCACCGTCACTCGATTTAAATCAGCTCTCAAGACCCACCTGTTCTCTCTTGCTTTCCATGCTCTTAAGCCTGATATCTGGAGCAACAAGCCTGACAGGAGGCGTAATACGGAACCCACTAGCTCAGAGAGCGGGACTTCCCGTAGTATGCCATCCAGATAGGCGGTCAGGATACTCGCCAAGTGAGTCACCTGTGCTTCAGCTGCATACGCCCACTTTAAGTGCGTCTCCATGACCCTGCATTGCGGGTTCGGGCATGCATGGTCCTTGGGCAAGCTCCTCACCGGAGGAGCATTGACCAAGGCCGCAATGGTGGAGTTCAATGGGGGAAAACCCGCCAGGCCCAGCTTGTCCGCACCCTCTAAAGAAGCGAGCAGAGCCACCTGCTTCAGCACACTGTTCGCTGAGGCCAGACAATTCCAAAAGGAGCGTACCTCCTTGTGATCAGGTGGGCTTGATTGGTGCATGTGGGTGGTGATGTCACGGACCAGGAAGAAGTGCAAAAACAAAAGGTACAAGGCTAAACTGCCATAGCAAAATAAACAGGTTTAACAAAACACACCAAAGAAATGAGCACATGGGCCAAAACAAAACTAAACACTAACAAGTGATTTTCTTTTACAATGAGTACCTTCGCTTCTGGGTAGCAATCACTATTGCTCACACTCTTACTCTTCTAAGCTCTCTCTCCACTAATTAGCTCGGAGTGGGTCTTTTTATATTTGTGGCTGGAGCCTTAATTACCTATTAATAAATTATTTTATTAAGTCTCCAGCCACATTCCCATAGGTTTTATAGGGATGGGGTATTTAACCCCATCCACACCAATTACACTTTTACATAAAATGACGGACGGGTTTCATCCGCCCGCCCGCACACAAATACAATATAATCCACTAATAATAATAATAATAATAATAATAATAATAATAATGCATAAATATGCACAAGGGGAGTGTACTCTGTAGCACTTCTCCATGAAATCTGGGAATGCTAGGAAGGGCTGAGGATGAGGAGCCACAGCCTGCGTCCTGAACACGGACCGGCGTGGCTCAGCTGCTGTTGCCTAAGGGACCTGTAAAAAGTTTGTAGCATGTCCCATCAGGGCTGACATGGAGCTTGAAAACCTCAGAGCTAGGCTCTGCCTCAGTAGAGAGCGCAGGTTCCTCTCCTTCCTCCATTTCAGGAGGCCGCTATGGAGCATGCATCGTCCTCTGCTGTCATCCGTGCTGACGATTCCAGCTCATCCTGAACTCCCTCGGTAGGAGCGTTAGCAGTCTGCTGCCGCGCCAACAGCTCCAGGACCTGGACCATCTGTGCCTTCAGGTCCATAATGTCCCTCGCCTTCTTGATCGCTTGACCTGCTTCACCATCTGTGGAGATGGGGAGTGGCTGCAAGAGGGTGGCGGCTGAGCCTGCACGCAGGGGATACCCTGCGAGGGGTTCTGGGACAGTTGGAGGAGGGGGGGAACCGGGGCTCCTAGGGCCTCAGACGGCTCGGTCGTAGGGGACGAACATTCAACCCCCCTGGCTCTGTTAAGTCTTCTGTTAAGTCTCCTGCAAAGCACCCAGGGCTGGAAAGTCGCACAGATGTTGCAGAACGTCTCCTCCTCTGGGACTGAAGTGGCTTGCTGGACACCCAGTACACCGAGTACACCGAGCACCGTGTGCACAAATTGCACCACGTGTCCCGGGCACCGAGGTGCTATGCGCGCCGAGGCACCAAAGCACCGAGCACCGCTTGCACGGAGCACCGAGTGCACCGAACACAGAGTGCACTGAGAGCACCGAGGCGTTATACGCACTAAGGTACCGTTGTATCATGCTCACTGAGTGCACCGAGCTCACCGATCACCATGTGCACCGAGGCACCGGTACCGTCGCACGCGAGCACCAAGCACCATGTGCACTAAGCACCATGCGCACAGAGGCACTGAAGTACCAAGGGCTGACCATGCACCGAGGTGCTGAAGCACCGGGGGGCAGCTAATGCAGTGGGGCCTACCCTAACTACGTGTAGTCGTTTAGTTCGAAAAAGAATATAGCAGAAGGGAGAACGCACTTTTTTGCCCAAGCTACGCGAACGACAGCTGGCAAAGTCACTCAACGACGGCGCAGCAAGCAGAGCCCAAGTGGAGGAACGGTGTTCTCCCTGAAGATGTAGGCTGAAAGACAACACACGCACACACCAATACTGCACAGGCAGTCACACTCATATGACAGACAGCTAAGAATAGACGGTCTGTGACACAAGCGAAGCAGACCATAAAAAAGGATAAAGACATTCAAAATGGAGCTGCTGATTCCACGAGAGTGGCAAGCCAGCTCTCAGCACGAATGCAAGGGAACTGCAGTCAACTCAGAAGAACTGTTTTCGAAAAACAGACTCTGGTTAGTGACACAGAAGCGTACCTTACCGTAGGTGAGAGGCAAAAGAGGAAGTGAGCTCCGCGGTACGACTACTTATTCCCTCGGAAGGCGGGACTGAGGGGCCTATTGGCAGCTCTGATATAAAATGCTCAGTGAATACCTACATAAGGCAGGCATATCCCAAAAGTATCGGTTGGTGGTTGTCTTCAAATTGAAGGAACCACGAGGACACAATCCATCCAGCATCTGCTTTTCTCTAAACACCCAACATCTGCACTTTGAATCAAACATGCTTTAATACATACATAAAGAAATTTGCATTGTGCACATACTGCAGATGCAATACAACAAGAAAAAGAGCCATCTGTGTATAAACATTTTTTTATTTGGTTAGCAGCTTATAGTGAGGACATAATACTTAACCAAAAGGGTGTTGAGGGTGATTGATTCTTTATATTAGATGCTGGAGATTATAGTTTAACAGGTGATTGCATTGAATTTTGCATTCTTTGTTGATCACCTCAATATAGAACAGATCGACTACATTTATTAAATGCAGTTTATTACATTTATTAGCATCACTGTATTTAATATTTGTGTTTGTTTTAATAATAATTGCTGTTATTTGTGAGCAACTCTGCTGTTTTCAGCCCAATCAGTTCCTCAATAACTGAAAAACTGAACTACAGTATAAATGAACAATGAACCTGTGACAGCATAGTGTTTATCTAGTCCGTGATTGCCACCTGATGCCCGCAGTTGTTAGCACTAGCTCCTACCAACACAACCGATGTAGATAAACCAGACTAAAGGATTCTGTACTCTATCAAAAATGTCACATAAGCCTGAAGCCTTCTTTAACATATAAGTTTAGATGTTTCCATTTGTTAACTAAAACCTTGCACCCCCACCCCAAGCGAGATGTCTAATATACCAACTGTGATTATCTTACATATGGCACCTCTGGGGTTAATCTGAGGGTTCTTAGGAGCTCAGTCAATTTGCAACCTAGGACCTTTATCATCAAGTACTGACATGGGGGGGGTCTCACATTTCCCATTTAATGACTTGTTCGGCAATCACGCCTAGGAGAGATAGATGTGTTTCTGTGTTTGCCCTCTGCAGCTGTGAATTGTTTATTTACTTTCTGTCAGAAAGGAACAGCAGTAATTTGAAAGGTTTGGGGCTGGAAGAAGCAGGACCACTTAAACCACTTCCATATTGTGGCGCATTGGGTTGAGGGTTGTACCGCTGGATGCCTTTCTGCATTTCATGGGAACAGATAGCTGCTGTTATTTGTTTGTTTAACAGGTGCTGTAAATTGTTTCAGTTCATTACTAAATTATTTGCTTTTTATGCAATAATTGTACTGTAAGGACTGGGCATTATTAAACAGTTGACCATATTTTAAAGAATAACTGCGAAATAAAAATGTTTTGACCAGTTTCTCCTTTTGCTTTTGTTTCTCAAAGCTATTGAAAATACCTGCTAATTAGAAAGGTTATTTTGGGTTTATTTTAGTTTTACAACAATGTTCAATGGTACAAATTTAGCACCAGACAAAAGCTTTGAAAAATCAAATGTCAGTGTGTTATATTCTAGATTTGTAAATCAACGGGCTCCAATATTTGAAAAAATAGCACTGGCTAGTATATTGTATATAGATATATAAAAGTGGACAAAGTATTTAAATGTATTGCTATAAACAGGTACAAGACAAATATTTGTTTGCAACAAGCGAGCAAAGTAAAATTGTGAGCTAGTGGAAGATTAGAAAGCAAACATGCAATCCTTGAATAATAATAAACTTCATACGGTATGGAATGTGAGAGAGGACCTGATTAAAACGAGCTGTCCAAGTTAAAGAGTAAGCTTTTATTCAGAAGCAGCAGCTTTATTCAGAAGCAGTATCCAAAAAATCAAGTACGGCAGAGATGTTGATCTTCTACCACAGAAGCAAATACAAAATGAGAGCTATCAGTTACATGAAAAGGCAGCTCACCGTGACCTAGATGCATTGTATGAACATGTATACTGTAAATGTACATTTCACAGCAACATGCTTTCCCCACTGCATCGGTTCTTACCAGTCAACCTGGAAGTTCAAGAAAAGCTGTAAGATAACCAGAATTCCCATTGAAATGGCTGTGCAATGCAAATAATACTTTTTAAAGAAATGAACAGACAAATAAGAAAATATGATGCAAATACACAAATAACCAAAGCAATTGTATTTAATTCTATTTCATTTACTAAAGGTACCATCTATATGAATTGTTTTGTGCGTGAGTGTGTGCGTGTGCGTGTGTGTGTGTTCCGTCTTGCAGCTCTATAGGAAAATACCTCTACTGCAATCTAGGAAAGAAAACTCCACTAAACACAGAGGACCAGTTTCTGGTCCCAGAGTATGTCTTTTTATTAATTACTTATTTTTATAGCCTATTTTTGTTGTTGAAGTTTTTAAAACTGTTCTATGGGGTACGAGAAGTTGCACTGCCAACATAAAGCGATGGCCAAAAGTTACCCTATAGAATGGACTCATTACCCTATAGAATGAACTCATTTTGCTTCATAAAGTCGAATGAAACTTGCTGAATAATGTTACGTTATATTGAATTACATACCGCTTTGTAGTTTTCCATGTTGCAAAACTTTTGACCATAGCTGTTGATTAAATATAGTACATATAGGTAATTTAACAGTACAATAATGCATGATAGTGATTGATGGGGATAAGAGGCACTGAAATACTTTTTTGCAAAATAGCTGAAAGTTAAAGATATAAAATAAAAAATAAAAAACATTCCTGAATTTTACGTTCAGAGCAGCAGGGGGCATTCTGGTCCTAATTGCAAGGTCTCTGTCCAAATGTTGCCGTTCCAGCGTGACAGACGCATTCCATTTGCCCGTCAGACAGTGACAGTTTGAGGGACGAGTCACCACTTGTGTGATGCGCTCTGTCTGCCTGGGGCGCTAGTCTTGGAGGAGCGCAGGAGAACAGCTGGGGACCATTACGGGTGCGGAAAACAGGAGGACCTGCCCAGCCGGACTCACTCCGACCATCATCAGACACATCTGAGCATAAGGTCACCTGCTCTCGCGATTTCTTTGACCCCTAGGTCACGATTACTTTTTATTAGTAGGGGATAGCTCCGCCCCGCAGGTCCCGCCACAAAACTGTGCAACACAACCAGCCACAGAATCTCCCTAAGGGATCTCACTGGATCTGAACATAGTTAATAGCTGCACAGGTAATTGAAAGTGAATGAATGAATAAAGAGGAGACAGTCTGTTCAACTGATCTACATCAGTGGCAAATACATCCATCATGAAGATTTTTTTGGCCCTCCCTTACATATTTTTTGAAGGCAAAAATACACTGAAGAGACTCACATGCACGATTGGTTTTCATAACCTTGATATAAGCACATAAAAAGTGGTGGTATATATGCTAGAATAGATGCTCATGGGATTAATACAAAATCCAGTGTGAGTGCAAGGAAGATTAGTGCTGAAGGCATAGCTAATTGCCAGTGAACTATTTCAAGAAGCAGGTCTGAGTTTCTTTGCCTTGGGTCTCCATGGACTACAGCGACCCCTCTAGTTAAACTACGAAAGGTGCATGGATTTGCCAGCAATATTTAAAAATAGCACAATTTCCTGCATATTTGGATATAAATCGCTGTATCTAAGCAACAGGAAAAAAAAAAGTTTGATTGGCCTGAGAACTGAATGTTCTGGTCAAACATGGGTGGCCTGTCTGAAAATAATTTACACTGAAATTACACTGTCATGCATACTGTGGGCTCCGTCTTTACTGTCAAAAGACCCGTGACTATAGAAGCCTTTGTTTACATTCAACCACAACCAATTGCGTTTCTTGTTGATACTTTCACAGAGGAATGCTGACCAATCATTCCCTTCCTTACAATGGTTGGCGTGACTGCGGCTCTTATAGTCTCAAGTGTTTTTCAGTGACCCCGACAAAAGACTTACGTTATATATTCAAGGGTGGTTGCTTGGCAACCCAAAGTGAGGGAGAATGTCCTGTTGCAATTAGACCTTAATTGTATTTAATTGGTTTGGGAATACGAGGGTAGGCTAGCACCTTAGTAACACCATTCTTAATATTTTTTTACCCCCATATATGGGCTCTTAGTGAAAACAATCTCAGTCGAAGAAAGGCAATGTTTCAGGGTAGTCTACAGCTAATACTTAACATCAATTAATGTCACTCCTACCAACACCACAACTTCGAAATTACTAAAAAAAAAAATAAATAAATAAAGAACTTAAGTTGTCAGTGGGCCAGATTGTATTGCCAAGAAGTTCTCAGAAATTGCTTAACATAGCTGTCTGGATATTCTTGTAAGCTAAGCACCAGTATAATAAGTCCACACAATTTCATATTCTTCAGCAGAATTTTCAATGGGGTTTCAAGAGCATTAATGACACAGATTCTGCTAAAGGAATTTAGAGTCTCACTGGAGCGAAATCTGCTATGAACATCAACCTTCAAGTTGAGGAGGACTAAGGAAATATGTGGGTATTATTATTATTATTATTATTATTATTATTATTATTATTATTATTATTATTATTATTATGGACTGTAAAATGCAGTAGCATATTGCTCATTATTACATTATTAGTGCATAGTATTGATTGATTTATTAATTTATTTTCTAAATCCACTTGGGTTATCACATAACTTGGCTTGCATAGCCAAAAAAAAATGCCTCTTAAGAGTTAAGAAATACTGTATAAGCTAAGCTTCGAATTCGAAATTTCTATAATTAGCAGAAATGTGCTCAGATGTATAGTGTGAGAGAAGAGTCTCGTGCACAACTGAACACATCAGAGAACTAGCCACACGTCGACAAGGCCACGAGTGGAATGAATGCTCCATTAGAAGGTGATCTCTCTAGGTCAGGGTTTAAGCATATCAGCAAATCAGTTTGGAATAGCCTATACCTGTGTTGGCTCATGCTGTGCTAATCTGCAATAGAAAGGAAGTTTTCTCACTCCAGTGTTTTTTCCAATGTGAGAGCGCACTTACAAACATACTGGATATGTAAAACAACACAAATGTTTTGTAGCGTGTTTAACTTCTAGGGGGATTTTAATATGTTGGGGTACCACTGTACCATTAAAAATAGTGTGCATGTATTTGAAGAGGACATCTATCTATTAAGGGATATGTATTCATCTGTCCCAATCGTGTTAGATGGTAGGTTACAGCATGTTCTTTCTCTTTCTGCTTGCTAGTAACAAACACAGTAGTGAATAATGCCATCTAACGGACGATCAGAGCTTCAGAATAACTTTAAAGAGCTTGTCAGTCAATGACTGAGGACTAACCTTTCCCTTAGCAGGGACTCCTATTGAGCATTGTACTGTGAAACGGAGCTTTTATTACCAGGGCTGCACCTCTTTGGAGCAATTCATCTTTGCGGAAAGCATTATAGAGAAACATGTTATGGTATTAGAAGCTCTTGCTATGTAACCTCACATTCTTCAATCAGGACTTTGTTTTGTCTCCATTTTCAAAGTTAGCTTAAGATGTCGATTCTTTTGAGAGGTAGTTTGATTAAAGAATGGAGGTTTGTCTTTCTTGAATGACTGCTAAGAGGTGACGGCTGAGTGATTTATATTTCCAAATCAACCTTAAATAAGAAACAAGTATGTAGCAGTAAAGAACTACTCTAAACCTTATCAGACGGGGCAGAAGATCTATGTTAATTAGTTTGTGCTTTAACGGCTAGTTTCACAGACCCTGATTAGCTATAGTCTTGGATTACCTTACCAAAATTAACACTTTGTAGTCCAAGACTAGTACAAATTGTGGTCTGTGAAACCAGCCGTTAATGTATAATTACATGGAAACAATGTACATTACAATCCCAGTTACAATAAATGTGAAAGGAGGCTTGAAATGAAAATACTGTACACACTAGGCTTTGATGTGTCTTAATGTTGTTTTAATAATAACCATATTTTCATGATGTCTACCTATCTTTTTTTAATAAATACATATAATTCAATTTTAAACATAGACGCTCTTCAATTGTGTGTTTTCGCAAGCACCCTAAAATGTATACATGTACACATATGAATTCAGTTTAAAAGCATTTTTATATATTGACATATTATAAATATGTAATGAGTTAACATAAATGTTAACATATATGTACATATTCTAATTATGAATTTTAATACGAATGCATGTTTTTGATGCTTGTTTCAATACAGCAAATACCACCTTATCCATGCATATTTTATTAACCAACAAGATATTCCTAAATAAAACTACAACAATGTTCACATGTTTTTTTTTTCTTTTCTTTTCTTCTCGTGATGTATTATTAGAGGATCTACAGCATTTTAGGATAAATAATTTAAGAATTAGAAACAGAAAAATGGGTATATGCAGAAGCCACAAACAATTCTGACACATTCTATAGTTCTCAAAAAAAAAAAAAAAGATTGAGTTTTGTGAATCTAAAGCAAAAGCAAACAAATTATGAACACTGATCCCAGCAGGGTTTAAAAATTTTTTTTAAAAAAACCTAAACATGAAAAACTTTGTTTTTCTGTGCGATTTTGAAAGCAGGAAGCAGCCCTCTGGTTTCAGGGATGAGCTGTGATATTCATTCAGCAAAATAAAGGAAATACAATGACATCGCTGAATTCACTGCTTTTCCTCTCTCAGCTTCATACAGGAAATATAGATTAAACTCAAAACCCAATATGAAAGAAGCTTTCGTTGTTCTGCCAGCAGTGATGTATTAATTAAAAACACCTGACGTTCATGTTGAATTCTGATCCCGGGACACTAAAAGCATATTTCATCTTGAAATCTTTCATCTTTCAAATCTACATAATGAAAAGTTAGGACTAAGCATTGACCAGAGAAAATGTGAATAACACAAACATGTTTTTAAGGTATATCATATGAATACTATATGATTGTGGCCAAAAAAATTATTTAACTAAATACTAAGGTTATTAGTTAAATGACAAATATAATTATTAGAATTGACGGATGAGATATTTTTACTCATGATGTAAGGTTGCTGTACAGTAGTACAGTTTTTTTTCTGTATATTACATCCACATATACTGTACATAGTTGGTAAACCCAATATAATGTTACAGAAAAAAACACTGAATCCAATATTATTATTATTATTATTATTATTATTATTATTATTATTATTATTATTATTATTATTATTAATGCTTTACAAGCTTTGATAGCTATAACAGGGTTAATTCATCTTTAGCAATCAGTAATTCTACTTGTCTAATAACTTCATACACATGTTGATAATGTGTGTTTATTAATTACCTGATACAAGTCATTATCCTTCAGCCTTCACTTTAGCATGTCTATCAGCTCTTGTTTATTCTCAGGCCTCTTAGATACCACTACGACTACGACTATATTTAAAAACATTAAAAAACTTTTCTTTAAACTTTTTTTTTCCCATATATTTTTATAATTTATTTTCTCTAAAGTAGTAGTACACCTTTTGATTTCAACATATTTTGATTTTAGTTGTTTTATTTTATATCAAACACCGTTTCTGCCTTTTTCTTTCTCTCCCTGCACTTGTGCTTGTTTGCAAGTGCAGGAGGGTTTTTACTTTCTTTTATTTTTTAAACATTTCTTTTATTGATGTTTTAATTTTTATCTTATCTTTAGCGGAGATCAAGACAGCCATTCTCCCCATCCCCCTGGGCTGCAAGGACCAGCCCCTCCATCACGTCCTGTTCTTCAGGTGCCAGGTTATCATCCACCTGACAGGGCAGGACGTGGTTGAGGGGACCAATTATGTCATCTTTTTCTCCTCTGAGAGGTGCGGTGCTACCACTGCAAGGAGCTGGGGCACCAGAAAAAGAGGTGCTCTAAGCTCAAGCAGGGCGCAAAGGCACCCGCGCTGGCACCACGCCTCTCCGAGTCCACCTCCCCCCTGGGCCCTCAAAGAGGCCTACAGAGGGGGTAAAATTACACCTGCCCCTTCCCAACAGCACCAAAAGGAGGAAAGGGACGAGGAGGCCCATGTGGCCACCTGGGGGCCAAGCAGGGAGTGACAAAGCCCACCACCACTCCCTCGCTAGAACTCCCTGTGAGGCAGGACGGCAAAATCACCCATAAAACTAAACACCTCACCCCCGAGGGACAGGGACAATGTGCAACCGGAGGCGAAATACCTCCCATCGTGATACAGAGGGTTACCGTCTCCGGTGGCATTAGAGGAAAACGAAAGGCACAGGCCTGGCTTCCCACGTGCCACAAAAGTGAGGAAGGCTGGCCCCGGTCCTACCACCAAGAGGCCGATCGCAGTGGGGGTCACTGAGGGGGCAAAGGAGAGGCCCCCAAAACAAAAATAGGAGGAGTGGCAAACACTGTTGCAGCAGCAAAGGTCATTCAAAATGATCTAGACGGCATTCAGAATTGGGCAGACACATGACAAATGAAATTTAATAGAGAAAAGTGTAAAGTATTGCATGCGGGCAATAAAAATGTGCATTATAAATATCACATGGGAGATAGTGAAATTGAAGAAGGGAACTATGAAAAAGACCTAGGAGTTTATGTTGACTCAGAAATGTCTTCATCTAGACAATGTGGGAAGCTATAAAAAAGGCTAACAAGATGCTTGGATATATTGTGAGAAGTGTTGAATTAAAATCAAGGGAAGTAATGTTAAAACTCTACAATGCATTAGTAAGACCTCAGCTAGAATATTGTGTTCAGTTCTGGTCACCTCGTTACAAAAGGATATTGCTGCTCTAGAAAGAGTGCAAAGAAGAGCAACCAGAATTATCCCGGGTTTAAAAGGCATGTCATTATGCAGACAGGCTAAAATAACTGAATCTATTCAGTCTTGAACAAAGAAGACTACTCGGCGATCTGATTCAAACATTCAAAATCCTAAAAGGTATAGACAATGTCGACCCAGGGGACTTCTTTGACCTGGAAAAAGAAACAAGGACCAGGGGTCACAAATGGAGATTAGATAAAGGGGCATTCAGAACAGAAAATAGGAAGCACTTTTTTACACAAAGAATTGTGAGGGTCTGGAACCAACTCCCCAGTAATGTTGTTGAAGCTGACACCCTGGGATCCTTCAAGAAGCTGCTTGATGAGATTCTGGGATCAATAAGCTACTAACAACCAAACGAGCAAGATGGGCCGAATGGCCTCCTCTCGTTTGTAAACTTTCTTATGTTCTTATGTTCTAAAAGTGACCAAAGAGGCTTCCCCTCTCTATCAGTTACAAGGGTCCTGGCCCTTGTGCTGCCATGGAGGGGGAAAAGGACACATCCCCCGAGGTGGTTTCGGGGTCCACTGAGGACGTGGAGCCCATGGAAGAGGCCTCCACTGAGGGACAGGAGGGAGGGGAAGAACCTGAGAGGGCAGAGGGAGGTGGAGCCCTTCAGGTAGATCCCCTCCCCGATACACAAGAGGTCCCAGAAACTGGCCCCGAACATACCATCGAGGGGCCAGCCGCAGTGGAGGTTGCTGAGGGGTCATAGGAGGGGCCCCCAAATGAACAACTGCCTTAGGTTCCTGCAGTGTTCCCTGGGGGTGGAGCATGGAGAGGACCATTGAAACTGAAGACAAGGCACAACATGCACACACAACGTGTTGAATGTGTTGTGCTTTACCATCGTGAGGAGGGCGATGGGGATCTGGGGGAGAGGAAGGAGTACACACCCTTCTCCGGACATGGCCATTTTGGAGGCCACTATCCACCACAGGGACAAGGTACAGCTGGCCCTGGACAAATGGAGGGATTTCCAGAGAGTTTTAAACTCAGTGAGATCCTTCCTCAGGGTCGGCCATGCTGACAAAACGGGCTCGAATGTGAACTTCAGGAGAACTCAGGATCTCTTGACAGAAGATCACGTATCACATCGGTACTGTGAATGTCAATGGTTGCAAGGACCATTTCCGCAGGGCCCAGGTAATCTCCTACCTGAAAAAAAGGAGCTTATTCTGTGCTTACTGCAGGAAACCCACACAAGTAAAGAGACCAAAGCCAACTGGCTACTGGAGTGGAGGGGGGGAGTGTGTCGTTCAGCCACCTCACGGAAACATCTTGTGGGGTGGTGACACTCCAGGTCCTTTCTTCCCATGGTACTTGATGTGATCAATGTCGTGCCGGCCCATCTGTTATACCACCAGATCCAGGATGGAGACAGTATCATTCACCTCTTGAACATGTACGCTCCGTCCTCGGGTCCGGTGAGAATCCAGTTCTTTCACAGGATGCCGACCAACATGACCAACATCAGCGCCGACGAGCTTGTGGTCCTCGGGGGGATTTCAACTGCACTCTCGAGGCCACGGACAGGGTGGGGCAAGAACCCTACCCGTTCTCCTCGGCAGCTCTGAGGGAGCTGACTGCTCATTTCTCTCTGGTCAGCACCTGGCGTTGGCAACATTCGGACGCCTTCACTTTCATTAGGGTGAGGGAGGGGCAGGTGTCTCAGTCCCGGATCAACAGGGTCTACATTTTGCGGAACCACGCACATTGCGTTAGCTCCTCCGACATAAGGCCGGCGCAGTTCACAGACCACAAACTGGTGGCATGACGGTTGCCCTGACACCAGCTAGGCAAGGTGCAGCCTACTGGCATTTCAATAATGGCCTGTTGGAGGATGAGCTCTTTGCGCAGTCTTTCTGGGACTTTTGGATGGTATGGCGCAGCAGGCAATCTCACTTTCCCATATGATGTCAGTGGTGGGACGTGGGAAAAGCGCAGATCAAGATCTTCTGTCAGGATTACACAAGGTGCGCGAGCAGGTGGAGGGACTCACGGGTCGAGCGTCTGGAAAGGCAGCTGCTCAATCTGGAGAGCTGTCTGGCTCACGGGACCAACTTGAGCAGTGCTCGTATGAGGAGAAGAGCACCTTGCAGGACTTGCAGCTCCAGCGGTCCTGGGGGGTGTTTGTGCACTAGTGAATCCAGTGCCTTCAGGAGATGGACCAAGGCACACACTTAAAAATCAAGGAGACCATAAGAACATCACCTGCCTTCTGGCAGATGACGGCTCCCTTCTAACGGATCCGGAGAACATGAATGAGGGGGCCAGGGCATTCTACTCTGCTCTCTTCTCTCCGGATCTAGATGATTCCGATGTGTGCAGGGTTCTTTGGGACAGGCTTCCAACAGTCAGCACAATTGAGGGCCAACAGACCCTGGCCGAGCTCTCCGATGCCCTTCGTCTCATGTCATACAACAAATCGCCGGGCATCGATGGGCTGACCGTAGAGTTCTATAAAAAGTTTTGGGACTTGCTGGGACCTGCCTGTGCAGGTCCTGATGGAAGCCTACGAGACCAATGAAATGCCCCTTTCTATCAGAAGCTGCTGTGTACAGACTACAAAATCATGGCCATTGCCTCCTCTCTGAAGCTCTAGTCTGTGCTGGCAGATGTGATCCACCAAGACCAGATCTATACGGTCCCGAAGCGGACGATATTTGATAACATCTTCCTGGTTCGGGAACTGCTGCACTGCTCACCTTTTTGTCTCTCGACCAAGAGAAGGCATTTGACCGGGTGGATCACGAGTATCTCTTTGGAACCCTGCAAGCATTCAGATTTGGGCCGGGTTTCATCTGCCTCTTCCGAATGCAGTACGCCTCTGCTGAGTGTCTGTACGTCAAGAATGCCCTATGTCTGGTCAGTTATACGAGCATCGAGCCCTTCCTCTGTATCCTGTGAAGGAGGCTCACATGGATGGTCTTGGCAGACCAGACACGAGGGTAGTCCTTCGGCTACGCCCAGATGTGCTCCTCGAGGCCTCCGATCCGGTTGATCTGGAGAGGATGCAGAGCTGCCAGAGTGTTTACTCTGCCATGTCCTCTGCCAGGATCAACTGGAACAAATGCTCCAGGCTTTTAGTAGGTCCCTGGCAGGTGTACTTCCTTCCTGTCTTGTTCCAGTACTTCCAGTGGAGTGTGGACAGCCCTGCGGAGACCTCGGTCGTAGCCAGGGTCCAGAGGAAGCTGACAGACTTCTTCAGGGCCGGAAAGCATTTGGTCTCTGTCGGGGTTCTGTGCCTCCCTCTGGCCGAGGGAGGACAAGGATTGGTGTGCATCAGGAGTCAGGTGCACACCTTCTGCCTACAGACACTGCAGAGATACCTGTACACAGACGCGGCCCTGCAATGGTGTGCACTGGCCTCCCTCCTCCGCCAGTTGCACAACATGGGCTACGATCAGCAGCTGTTCTGGATCAACCTATGGAGGAACAGTCTCCCTGGGACCTGCTCAAGACCTGGAGCATGTTTTCCGTTGGCTAAGATGCCGTTCTGACCGAGGGGGAAGAATTCCTTCTGTAGCCCCTGCTGCACAACCCCCATCTAGGTGCACAGGCATTGGAATCTCCCGCGGTGCGGAAGCTGTTGTTCTCGGCCAAAGTGACCAAAGTCTGGGATCTCCTGGATCGCGAACGCTCGGAGTGGCTGACTCCCGAGTCGCTGGCTGCCAGGGTGGCTCGGGGGACCATCAAAGAGCATTGCACCCAGACTGTCAGGTATCTCAAGGGGGTTCTTAGGACCCTGTACGAGATGGTACTCCACACCCTCCATTTCCTCGGCCTCATCTCCTGCCGGGACACCGCTTGGCAGGAACCCCTCCAACCCCTGGAGGGCGAGAGTACTCCCAGCTGGTTCCTAGAGTAGCTGGGGACCTAGGATAGAGGGTGCTGCATGGAGCACTCACGTCAGGAGAGATCCTGCGTCATTTTACCGTCTCGGACGGCACATGCCCTTTCTGCAGTCAGTCCGAGTTGGTGGCTCACATTTATTTTTTATGTGCCAGGCTACAGCTGTTTTTTATTCTGCTGATGAGCCTTCTGCTGCAGTTCTAGCTGCATTTTTCCCTCTACCCTGTTCATTTTCCGGAACCCTGTTTATGGCTCCACCAAGAAGAGAGGCCTCCTGGTGAATCTGCTCCTGGCTCTTGCTAAATGGCAATTTACAAGACCAGGAAGCGCAAGATCATCGGGGAGGGTCTCTTTGACTGCGGGGCCATGTTCAGGGTCCATTCAAGGGTTACTTTGGAGCATGACAATGCAGAGTCCACTGGCGACATGACAGATTTTGTTGTATCTGCTGTACTTGTACTTTTAAATCTTAATTTTTGTGTTATTAAAACTGTTATTATTATTATTATTATTATTATTATTATTATTATTATTATATAATAATAATAATAATAATAATAATAGTAGTACTAGTCGTAGTAGTAGTAATAATAATAATAATAATAATAATAATAATAATAATAATAATAATACAAACATTTAGATTTGAAAGTACATGTATAGTAGATTCAAAAATTACTGTGCTGTATAAGAGAACAAGATATTTCAAATAATTGGGTTTGAGGTCACTGGAATTGCAATGCACTTCATAATAAAATAGCTGCAAATTGGCCATTTTCCCTCAAATGAATGGCTGCATAAACACTTTATGAAAGATTAACACTGGTATCCTAACCACATATAGAGATCTGATGCTCACTGAGCATTTTCATCCTGAATGATATACAATTATCATAACATTTCTCCTTGCACGGCTTATTGCAATTGACACAACTCCAAATCTTGTCACACCCTTGTTCTTTTCCATTCATAACACATCTCCTGTCTCGCCCCCAGGACCTCCTAGAGTTGGAAATATTGGCGCGGGAGATGTCTCATTAATATCCCTCTGCATGGGACTTAACAAGTGAATTCACACTGTCAGCCAGTTCAAAGGGAACCATTTCTGTAATCCCCCACTGTTTATGGATGATGGTCTGCTGCAATAGCAGCTGGCTGAATTACAGTAAAGCCGTACATCTGTTTCAATCAAACCTGGTCTCAACAGTTACTGGAAATTGAGTCTTGCTAAGGTATGCACACCGCTTCATTACTTTTGTTCATTGGTTTACATTTTTTTGTCATTGTTTTTTTTTTTAGTTATTCCAGATGACACTGTGGAATAGTTTATCCATCCCAGTTTAAGACATTAAGACTTATTGTAACACAAAATGCACTGTGATGCAATACAATGGAAAAAAAACATCACTTACTATATAGTACTGAAATTTATATTAAGGATATTGATATTGTTAAATTGTATTTATTAATTGAATCTTTTAATTTCTTTCTGATTATTTCATGTTTTTTTGTTTAATTACATCTGTTCTGTATGCATAAGACCAAAATTTCATTTTGTTCTTATAGAGGAGGCTGTGTGGTCCAGTGGTTAAAGAAAAGGGCTTGTAACCAGGACGTCCCTGGTTCAAATCCTACCTCAGCCACTGACTCATTGTGTGACCCCCGAGCAAGTCACTGAACCTCCTTGTGCTCCGTCTTTCGGGTGAGACGTAATTGTAAGTGACTCTGTAGCTGATGCTTAGTTCACAAACCCTAGGCTCTGTAAGTTGCCTTGGATAAAGGCATCTGCTAAATAAAACAAATAATGCATACCTAAGTTAGCATACTTCATACAGATATGAACTATACAGATATTTTTAACTTAAATAGTTATTTAAAAACAGGAAACAAACATTCATTTTGTTTTGATTCATTTAAAAAAAATTGTTTTTCACAACGCTAGCAATCTTTATTTAATAACTCAAAACATACTTTATACATAACCCAATATTATGCTCAAACACACATACATATATAGAAAGTTAATACATTCAGTAACAAATGTTTAGACTAAAATGATTTTTCAATGTGCCTTTTAAGTCGAAATATTTGTTTATTTATTTTTTTGGTATATATACAGTATATATATTCCACTCTTCAAAAAATCTCTAAAATCAACACAGTTGCACGGTAGGAAGTTGTGTCAGAGCAAAAATAAAGGTCATAGGTCACATGGTGTGGTGGGCATATTGGATTTTTTGAAAATTTTGGACAATTTAAAAAAATCTTCTTCTCCGAACCTGTTTACAGCAGAGATCTGAAACTTGGTGCATATAAGGTTGTTCAAGAGAAGTTGATCGGTCGTATCGTTTGGCGGCCATATTGGATTTGTCAAAAATATTCAAATGACTTCTTCTCTGAAACGGTTATGCCGATTGAATGAAAACTTTGCATACATAGCCTTGACAAGGTTGTCTATCAAGGTTGTTCAAAGCAAGTCGCTACATAAAAAACCATGGCCGCCGCAAGCCAATCAAATTTCAGCTATGGCCAATTTGCATGTATTGCAGTGTTTCTCTATGGTTCAATGTGGTAGAGTGATGCAACTTCATACAGTAGTTGTCAACAAAAGAATGAAGTTGATTGGTCACAGGGCCGGCGTTAGGGGGGGGCAAGCAGGGAATGGCTCCGGGCCCCTGGACTCGGAGGGCCCCCAGCAAAGCTGTTGCGTCATATTTATAGTGCCGGGTATGTAAAATGCAATGCGAATATCACAGTCATTTAATCGCTATAGTGAAAATAAATCACATTGAAGTCATATAAATAATAATATAAATGTACAGCTGCTGCAGGAATTAAAATAAAATACATTCTACGCTGGTGTTACCTGTTATATGTTGTAAACTCATCTCTTAACTGAACCGCATCTCAACCGCGTTTGCTCAATTTGTTAGGTCTGCGCTATGAAGCAGCAACGAATCACCAGTGATTGGTTGTTTCTGGACTGGAGAGCGAGCCGAGTAATGATTTCCATTACACGAGAGTAGATGTTAAAACTTCATGCTGATTTGAATTCGGCTCTCGCCAAGATAAGCACCAACTAAGACGTAGCTTTACAGTAAACTAATGTGATCCATCTGTGTCTCCATCCATTTGTGCTTCCTTCCATATGATGATGTAGATATCCTTCTGTCTGGTGTTGATGGCTGAAGTGTAATGCTGGCTCCAGGGATCAGCTTATTGCCTCCCTAGCGTATCAATAGTGATCGGCGGCACAGGATTTAGTATTTTTGAATTATTTTTGTTAAAAGTATAGTATATATTGGACGGAGGTGGGAAAACTAGAGAGCCGGAGATGAAATGCTCCTATTCCAGCGGTGCTCCAAAAAGACAAGCTTATGAAGAAAAGGCCAAACGCTTAGGAGCATATCCTAAATTGACAACCTTTTTCACACAACAACAAGAAGCTCAGGCAGAATGTGTTGGGGACAGTTCAACATCTAGTCCTCCGTCAGCTTTTAAGCCTCGCACAAGAGATATTTTCAGGACACTTCATAGTGTGCATTCTTGTATGGCACAATGTTTTGTTTCATATCAATTGTGCAAGCAAACTCTTTCAGTCCCCCCGTAGGGATGAAAGCCCTTAAAAACAAAATTCAGGCAGTGCTAACATTTCTGCAAGATCAGAGAAAATGGGTTTGCGTCAGCTCACACCTCTGCACGGGAAATCAGAGAACAGATCGGGATTGAACTAACATTTCTTGAACAGAGATGAAAGAAGAAATCAATGTTCGATTATGAATGTCCAGACGAGGTCTCCAACACTCCAGAGGAGAGCTTAAATCAAGATTTCTTTTTTCCTCTAATAGATGCCGCGGTAACGAGCCTGAACGAGAGGTTTTCTCAGCCAGATTTTTTTTACAGTTTGTTTGGTTTTCTTTTTAGCACCAGCGAGATGGGGAAGGCTATAAAGTCACCTTAATTAAAAGTTGCCAACATTTGTCACGAAATGGGTGACATCGATGCTGATGACTTGAATCTCGAGATCTGCTCCGCTGTAAAAGGCTTGCCAACTGGTGTGTCTAATTCACCTCTGCAGATGTTAAACTACATTTACGCTGAAAAGCTGTTGGTTCTGTACCCAAACCTGAGCATCGCATTGTGTTTTCTTTTGAGTGTACCCGTAACTGTGGCATCAGGAGAGAGACGCTTCTCGCATTTGAAGTTATTGAAGACTTACGTATGGAATACAATGTCACAGGACCACCTGAATGGTCTGGCTGAGATTTCCATCGAACACAACATTTGTCAGAAGTTGGACTTCTCCAAAATAATTGGAGACTGCCTCTGCTAAAGCAAGGAAGGTCCGCTTCTAGTAGGTGATTGGGGTGTCATGTTTAATATTCTTAAGAAATGTATGTTTGTGTTGTGCTGTATATTATTAGTACTAATAATAGCTGTTGATAATGATGACGTTCTTATTGGCAGTTTATTGGTAGTAATAGCAGTAGTAATATCACCCTGTACGTTTTTTGTTTTTTTTTGTTGGGGGTGGGGTGGGGGTGCCCATTCTTTAGCTTTTGCCCTGGGCTCTCGTCAGTCTATCGCCGGCCCTGGTTGTACGAAAACTCAAGAAACTTGGTAGGGTGGTAGGCATCTAAGGCGAGTTGTGTCAGAGCAAAAATGAAGATCAAAGGTCACATGGTATGGTGGCCATATTGGATTTTTCAAGAATTTTGGACAATTAAAAAAAATATTCTTCTCTGAAACCGCTTATCGCAGAGATGTGAAATTTGGTGCAATAGACTACTACCCTCATGGCCTAGATTTACGGTTGTTCAAGAGAAGTCGATTGGTCACATGGTCTGGCGGCCATATTGGAATTGTCAAAAATATTCAAATGTCTTCTTCTCTGAAAAGGTTATGCCAATTGAAGCAAAACTTTGCATACATAGCCTTGGCAAGATTGTCTATTACGTTTGTTAAAAAAAAGTGGCTACATAAAAATTATGGCCGCCATGAGCCAATCAAATCTCAGCTATGGTCAATTTGCACATATTTGCACATATTGCTGTATTCATTTAAGGTACAATGTTGTAGACTTGTGAATCTTCATAGAGTGGTGGTAGAGGCCTTTGGGAAGTTGTGTCAGAGCGAAAACAAAGTCATAGGTCACATGGTTTGGCAGCCATATTGGATTTTTTGTGAATATTCGCCAATTTAACAAGATCTTCTTCAAAAACCTCTTATGGTACAGATGTGAAACTTGGGGCACATACTACCCTTATGGCCTATATTTAGATTTGTTCAACACAAGTCAATTGGTCACATGGTTCGGCAGCCATATTGGATTTGTCAAAAATATTTTTCTCTGAAACCGTTATCCCAATTTTAGCGAAACTTTGCATATATAGCCTTGGCAAGGTTGTCTATCAGGTTAGTGCATACAAAAACATGGCTGCCGTGAGCCAATCAAATTTCAGCTATGGTCAAATTGCACATATTTGCACATATTACCTTGCTAAAGCTCAAATGCAAAACTTAGACAGTGTCATAGTTACTATAGAATACACAAATTAACCCATATATGCTCTACTCAAAAATTAACTTGACCCTGACTTAAGGTCAAATGCGAAACTAGCTTATAACTCCTTACAGAGTGCAGATAGAGTCATGGTTAATATGGAACAGATATAGGAACCCATAAATGCTCTATTCAAAAATTGCCTTGACCATGACCTTTGACCTCTCCTTAAGGTCAAAAAAGACTAGCTTGTAGCTCCTTAGAAAGTGCAGATAGGGTCATGGTTATTATGGAACAAGAATGCCATGTAAGCCGTCAACTAGTTTTATTATTATTATTATTATTATTATTATTATTATTATTATTATTATTATTATTATGACCCTCTCACAGACCTAAGTGAATTTATTAGGCATTGTAGTTTGTCCTTGTTTCTTCCTTCTGTTTTAATAACTAAATTACCACTAAATTACTTCTCTCCTCAGCCCCAGTTGAAAGCTTCACACATAGTTCAAGAATCTCTTAGCGTGTGCGTGTGTGTGTATGTGTGTGTGTGTGTGTGTGTGTGTGTGTGTGTGTGTGTGTGTGTGTGTGTGTGTGTGTGTGTGTGTGTGTGTATGGGTGTGTGTGTGTGCCGGGTGTTACATTATCTGAGTAACTAAACCCAGGATCAGCTTTAAAGCCAGAGTGCTGATAAGCATGATTAAAACTCAATGTCAGGTTGTTAACTGTCTTCAACCCTTAATTATGAAAACCCCTCTCATACTCAACAACAAAAGCGCCTGTAGTCTGCAGGACTGCTCTCAGTTTAAATGATAGAGGCTGGGTAGTCCTGGCTATTGTCAGCTTCAGCAGGTCTGCTAATGCACTGCTTATAGCACATGATCTTTTCTTTCACTAAACACAGAAAACAAATGAATGGTCTTTAAGATAAGGCTTGTAAAGCAGTTAGCAGTAATTATGATTGCACTGACAATAATAGCTTTAAGGGTTATATAACAGAGAGTGTAAGAGTAGGCATTGGGAGAGCACTACAGCTATGGCCAAAAGTTGCATATCACTTTGTAGTGACATTTCTAACATGAAATACTGTGCTACTATTATGGCTTCCGGTAGACTTGCAAATATCATTTTGTAGTTTCTTGGATTGCATGATGTTAAATAAAAGATCTAAATTATGTTTATATATATATATATATATATATATATATATATATATATATATATATATATATATATATATATATATATATATATATATATATATATATATATATATATATATAATGATTTCCATTACACGAGAGTAGATGTTAAAACTTCAAGCTGATTTGAACTCGGCTCTCGCCAAGATAAGCACCAACTAAGACGTAGCTTTACAGTAAACTAATGTGATCCATAGATGTCTCCATCCATTTGCGCTTCCTTCCATATGATGATGTAGATATCCTTCTGTCAGATGTTGATGGCTGAAGTGTAATGCTGGCTCCAAGGGATCAGCTTATGTTGCCTCCCATGCGCATCAGCACACATAACGGCTGTGATGCTGGCTCCGGGGATCAACCACAGTGCGATCTCCCCAGAGCATCAGCATGACAACCGTCTGGATTGAGCTAAGTAGGGTACATCTCTGGGGTCTTCAAGTGGGCACCTTCCATCCTCGGTGTTTCATCGACTAGCCCACGACACCTCAAGAGGGCTCGACGGTGATTCTGGCATCCCAGAATCACCCCCCTCCGTCCCCCACGCACCTCAGCCCAGTTTACTTACCTGTACATCAGAGTTTCTTTCTTTCTATTGTGCTTGAGATCCCCAGCCAGAATCTTTCTGTCTCAACCACAGCCAGTTGCTGCTCCTCTCTGCTGCTTCAGATAAGTTCTTCACTGTGCGAGGCAACTCTTGGCCACTGAATCCGACGTCTTTGAGAAACCGGGTTGTAGAGTGTGCCACAAATCCTCGACAACCCACCTCCACTGGGTAAGCCCAGACTCTCCATCCTCGCTGTTCCGCATCAGTGGCCAGTTGAGCATACAGCAGTTTCTTCCTCTCATACGCCTCATCTACAGCATCCTCCCATGGCACTGTTAACTCTACCAGGTGAACAAGACGTGCTGATCTAGACCACAAGACAATATCTGGGCGAAGGTTAGTGGTGGCAATCTCAGGTGGAAAAATAAGCCGTTGACCAACATCTGCCAGCATTTTCCAGTCTTTAGCAGCTTCCAGTTGTTCTGGGTGAGGATTGGTTATAATAACACCTTTTCTTGGTGGTTCCTCTCCTGGACGGAGGAATGTTGTCTTTTGTGTGTAAGGTTTTGATGGAACAGGTGGCAACTTATTGGTCATGTTACGCTTGTCTTCCAATGCTAAGGCCAGTTGTCGTCAAAAGTTTACATAGCCCAATGTAAATGTATCATTTCTCAAAATTTCTCGAAAACAAAGAATTATAGGAAAAGTGTTTTATAGCAAAAGTTTTGCTTTTGTGGATGAAGAAAAAAAAGTTACAAGAAATAGATGTCTACAATTATTTATTTCAGCAATTTTTATGCAAAATGCTAATTCAACAGCATCCATACCCTGTGAAGGAAAATGAAATTAATAGCTAGTTGAGGCACCTTTATCAATAATAACCTCTTATAATAACAATTAGGATATAATAACCTCAATAATAACGATTAGGATATTTGTCAATGAGCTTTTGGCATGATTCTTTAGTGGTTTTTGAATATTCTTTAACGCCAAATTGTTCCAGTTTATTCAAATTCGGAGGACTTCTCTTGTGCACAGCCTTCTTCAACTCATACCAAAGATTCTCAATCAGATTTAGATCGGGACTTTGACTAGGCCATTCCAGAATCTTGATTTTATTCTTCTTTAACCATTCTGAAGTAGATTTTGATGTGTGCTTTGCATCGTTGTAGTGATGGAACATCCAGCTGCGCTTTAAACCAAGTTTTGTAGCGGAGGGTTTCAGATGATGGCCAATATGTTTTGGTATGCTATGGAATCCATTTTACCATCTATTGGAACAAAATTTCCTGTCCTGTGCCATTAAGAGGAAAAACAGCCCCATAGAATGATATTACCACCTCCATGTTTGACAATAGGTATGGTGTTCTTTTCTTTGTACGCCTCACCAGACTTTTTCCAAATGTCTATCAGCGTGACCAAATAGCTTGATTTATGTTTCCTCACTCCACAAAACTTTTGACCAGAACTCATATCCATCATTCAAATGCTGTTTTGCAAACTTTAAGTGGATGTCCTTGCAGGGTTTGTATTTCATTTTTGTGTACTGGGGATTTCCCCTATGCTGCAGCCAATTGGGGGATTCCAAAATTGTAGGGGGGGATGGCAAAAGAAAAGGCACTTTTGCATATAAAAAAACTATATACAGTATTTGTTTATTTAGCAGACACCTTTATCCAAGGCAACTTACAGAGACTCGGGTGCGTGAACTATGTATCAGCTCAGAGTCACTTACAATTACGTCTCACCCGAAAGACAGAGCACAAAGAGATTAAGTGACTTGCTCAGGGTTACATAATGAGTCAGTGGCTCAGGTGGGATTTGAACCGGGGACCTGTTGGTTACAAGCCCTTTTCTTTAACCACTGGACCACACAGCCTCCTGTCTATCCAGTGGTTAAAGAAATATATATATATATATATATATATATATATATATATATATATATATATATATATATATATATATATATATATATATATATATATATATATATATATATATATATATATATATATATATTACTGCATCATCATTCAAAATGGTGTTGCTTTAAAATAAGCTGCTTCAGGAGACCTACAGCTGTTCATCACTGTGAGACAGAATAAATGAGCAGGAGTTAAATAATTATTCCTTTTGAAGAAAAATGACGAGAGTGCGACCATGAATGTCTCTACGAAAACTTTTTGGTAAGCCGTTTAAACTGGTAGTCTGGCTGAAAGAATTCTGAACTTTTGTTTTTCAGTTGAGACTTCACTTCTTGTTGCATGTAATTACCTTATACTGGTCAGCACCTTGTCAATATTAAGCATTGTAGTGCACAAATGCCTTTTTTTGCTATTTATATATATATACAGTACTGTGCAAAAGTTTTAGGCAGGTGTGAAAAAATGCTGTAAAGTAAGAATGCTTTCAAAAATAGACATGTTAAAAGATTATATTTATCAATTAACTAAATGCAAAGTGAGTGAACAGAAGAAAAATCTAAATCAAATCCATATTTGTTGTGACCACACTTTGCCTTCAAAACAGCATCAAGCATCAATTTTTCTAGGTACACTTGCACACAGTTTTTGAAGGAACTCGGCAGGTAGGTTGGCCCAAACATCTTGGAGAACAAACCACAGTTTTTCTGTGGATTTAGGCAGCCTCAGTTGCTTCTCTCTCTTCATGTAATCCCAGACAGACTCGATGATGTTGAGATCAGGGCTCTGTGGGGCCATACCATCACTTCCAGGACTCCTTGTTCTTCTTTACGCTGAAGATAGTTCTTAATGACTTTCGCTGTATGTTTGGGGTCGTTGTCATGCTGCAGAATAAATTTGGGGCCAATCAGATGCCTCCCTGATGGTATTGCATGATGGATAAGTATCTGCCTGTACTTCTCAGCATTGAGGAGACCATTAATTCTGACCAAATCCCCAACTCCATTTGCAGAAATGCAGCCCCAAACTTGCAAGGAACCTCCACCATGCTTCACTGTTGCCTGCAGACACTCATTCGTATGCGGCTCTCCAGCCCTTGGTGAACAAACTGCCTTCTGCTACAGCCAAATATTTCAAATTTTGACTCATCAGTCCAGAGCACCTGCTGCCATTTTTCTGCACCCCAGTTCCTGTGTTTTCGTGCATAGTTGAGTTGCTTGGCCTTGTTTCCACGTCGGAGGTATGGCTTTTTGGCCGCAAGTCTTCCATGAAGGCCACTTCTGACCAGACTTCTCCGGACAGTAGATGGGTGTACCAGGGTCCCACTGTTTTCTGCCAGTTCTGAGCTGATGGCACTGCTGGACATCTTCCGATTGTGAGGGGAAGTAAGCATGATGTGTCTTTCATCTGCTGCAGTAAGTTTCCTTGGCCGACCACTGTGTCTATGGTCCTCAACGTTGCCCGTTTCTTTGTGCTTCTTCAAAAGAGCTTGGACAGCTCATCTGGAAAACCCTGTCTGCCTTGAAATTTCTGTCTGGGAGAGACCTTGCTGATGCAGTATAACTACCTTGTGTCTTGTTGCTGTGCTCAGTCTTGCCATGGTGTATGACTTTTGACAGTAAACTGTCTTCAGCAACCTCACCTTGTTAGCTGAGTTTGGCTGTTCCTCACCCAGTTTTATTCCTCCTACACAGCTGTTTCTGTTTCAGTTAATGATTGTGTTTCAACCTACATATTGAATTGATGATCATTAGCACCTGTTTGGTATAATTGTTTAATCATACACCTGACTATATGCCTACAAAATCCCTGACTTTGTGCAAGTGTACCTAGAAGAATTGATGCTGTTTTGAAGGCAAAGGGTGGTCACACCAAATATGGATTTGATTTAGATTTTTCTTCTGTTCACTCACTTTGCATTTAGTTAATTGATAAATATAATCTATTAACATGTCTATTTTTGAAAGCATTCTTACTTTACAGCATTTTTTCACACCTGCCTAAAACTTTTGCACAGTACTATATATATATATATATATATATATATATATATATATATATATATATATATATATATATATATATATATATTACAGAATCATCATTCACACTGGTGTAGCTTTAAAATAAGCTGCTTCAGGAGACCTACAGCTGTTCATCACTGTGAGACAGAACACTCTCCATTGCTTTTTCCATTGCCTGACGTGAAGTTTTTGCTGCAGCAGAAGAAAAAGGTGCTTTTCTTTTTAACCAGCGCTCCATTTCTTTTTTTTAACTCTTTAAACTCAGCCCTATTTCCGCCTGCTTTTCACTTTGTATGTTGGATAGTTTGTACTGCATACATGTAACATATCAAATGAAAGGCCACAAAATTCCCTTTCATATTATGTAAGTTGCAATCAGGCATACTATATGTGGTAGAGATGAGAATATATGTATAAAAAGAAGAAAAAAACATTTTTCCAAAATAATCATGCTTGGTCACTGCTATATATATTGTAATCATAGATGGCTTAAAAAAAAACACTGCACCATTGAACCTCAATATGAAATTAACATGGGGGGAGGGTGGGGGGGGGTGGAGGACAGCTGAGCTTCTAAGCTTTCCAACGATACCGCCCCTTTCAGTCTAGCTGCTACAATGATGGAGCAATAGACTCAAAATGAAACCTAAGCTGTGAACTCTGTCACATGATGAGAGGCTTAAATTCAGGCGATCGTATGTCTGGCTAGGAGTACCGCATATAGGCTGCGTCCCAAACCACACCCTTGCACTCTCGTTACCTTCCCTTGAGGGGCGGAAGTAGTATGTTTGCAATCTTAAGGGTTGTCCCAATTCCTTAGGGAACGAGTGAAGGGAGCTTTATGTGCCCTTCACTGCACCTGTCGACTGAGTATACAAAACAGTTGACTTCTGCGGAAGTGTTTTTATGCTGAAGTCTCAGAACTCTTTACGTTAAAGGCAAAGACAAGTGGGAACAATTTGCAAATATGGCAGACGCGGCTGCACATAAATATAATGTAAATGTAGTTAGCTAGGAAATTGTAGATATTGTTAAGTTATTTAACAAGCAAATTATTTGTGAAATGTATGTTGTATTGAGTTAAACAGCTAATAAAATGAATTTTTAAAATCTATGATCATGATTTAAATATATGATTAGAAAGTACAGTGAAAAATCTTTTCAGTGCATATCGATTGCTGTAATTAATTCTCTATCAATTAATTAATTAATGAACTACAGGTAGTGGACAAAAAAATGGAAACACCAATGTAAAGTCACTTAATAGGGCGTTGGGCCACTATGGTATCCCGCTCTGTGGAGTTCTCGGCGACCGTTTTTGATGAAACTGGCTGCTCACGCCCCAGGTTGAAATTTGCAGTCAATTGATCTGTAGTTGCTCAAAGGTTTTGCCTTGCACTTCGAATTAATGCACGGATATCATGATCCTGGAGTATGTGCTTCCGCCCACTGTTGCCCTTTGCTGATGATGTCTTTCCCTCAGAGTTCCATGCCGACATCACCTTAGACACCGTTGCTCGCGAAACATCAGCAAGTTGAGCTGTCTTGGTCACTGTCTGAAGCTCCTGCCAAACGCGCCGCAACAGTCACCCCTCTTTCAAAGTCACTGAGGTCTCCTCTTGCAGCCATGCTAGCCATAATTATAGGCAACCAGGCCTGTCCAGCATTTTTATACATGACCCTAAGTATGCTGGGATGTTATTTGCTTAATTAACACATGAGCCACACCTGTGTGGAAGCCTTTGCTTTCAATATACTTGGTGTCCCTCATTTACCCAGGTGTTTCCATTTTTTTGTCTACCTATATATATATACAGTATATATACAGAGCATCAAAAGAAACTTATCACTATTATAACACATTTATTTTCGGGGGGAAAAAGGTATATAAATGATGGACATTGACGCAATGTTTTTGGTTTCTTTTTAATCACTCAATCATTCATCCTTGACCATGACACGCTTGAGTGACTATGACTGAAGCATATGCACTTAATCACCTAATTAGTGAGACAGTTGATTGGACACTGGATATGGAGTGATTTCAGCTGTGAATTGCAAGCTTGAATAAAAGCAATAAAGAAAATCACAGAAAAAAAACAATATGCCACGTCTGTCAAGAGAGCAGCGCCTTCGTGCAATCGGCATGTTGGAGGCTGAACTAGGGCAGTGTACTGTGGCTCACCGTCTTGGGTGCTCACAGCCAGCAATTTCAAACCTGGCGAGACGGTATAACCAGACACACTCTGTCATTGACAGGCCACGAACTGGGAGACCAAGAGTCACAACACCTGCCCAAGATCGACAGATCATTTGGCAGCATCTTCGTGATGTCAATTGTTAATCAGCACAATAAAAAGTTACTGCATCTGCTCTAAAACAGAGTTTGTCATTTTTTGATCACATCTAGTGAATTTTATCCAAATATAAGTGATAAGTTTCTTTTGATGCGCAGTATATTTGCATTTTTTTAGGGCTGTTAGGGCAGTCTCTCAGCAAATACACAGAAACCTCTAAATAACATTGATTAAAATCACAGACTGGTGAGAAATGTGCCTAATTCCTTCATTATCAGCTGTAAGTGTGGCATGATTAGTATATTAATTTAACAGTTGGACAATGTTAGTATGAGAATTAAATAGAGACACTGAAAATAAACTGCAGAGACAACTCTATCATAGACTGCCATACGGAACTCAAAAGTGGCTTAAAAATGCAATAGCATTCTACACCAGCTCTCCAGAAAACCTGTGTTGTGTCAAGGTAGAGGCCTGCACATGGGCTATATTTAGGGCTTCTGATTTTTAGTGGGGTTTGCGAAGCAAGAGTCCCCACTTTAAATCTTCGACATACTTCTTCTTCTTCTTCTTATTATTATTCTTTGGCACACTACTCCTCTTACACCGTTTAAGCTAGAAACGCCGTTCAAACTTTAAAACGTGTAGACCAGTCTGGAATAGTGTGCTTGTATACAGCTTTTTGATATCTTTTCTACTTTTTAAACTGTTAAGCTTTTTGTCCTTTTTTGTCCATCTTCATTCACTTTAATGGGACTTTTTTCAACATTCTAAAGCTCCCCATTGTTTAAAAACTCCCAGACTTCCAACATTCTATTTACTGTTAACGATGTAACTTTTGACACAAATCAGCTACTTTTACCACTTTCCCAACAAGTAAGACAGAAAGTTAGAGCATATGGAATCTCCCTTTACTTCTCTGCTATTCAAATCTGAAATCAAAACATAAATAACTTTTACCAATCAGCTGTTTTAGTAACCGTATGGAATCTAAATGGAGTTTTTGCCACTGATCAATACAAAAAAGTCAATAATGTCAAAGTGAAAAATAAAGTCTACAAATTGTTCTAAATTAATTACAAATATAAAACAGAAAATAATTGATTGCATAAGTATTCACCCCCTTTGCTATGACACACCTAAATAAGCTCTGGTGCAACCAATTGTCTTTAGAAGTCACATAATTAGTTGAATGGAGTCCACCTGTGTGCAATTAAGGTGTTTCATGTGATTTCAGGTTAAATACACCTGTCTCTGGGAGGTCCCACAGTTGGTTAGTACATTTCCTAACAAAAACTACATCATGAAGACGAAGGAACATTCAAAGCAAATCCGGAATAAGGTTCTTCAAAAGCACCAATCAGGGGTAGGATATAAGAACATTTCTAAGGCATTGAATATCCCCCGGAGCACAGTAAAGACCATTGTTAAGAAATGGGGAGAATATGGCACAACTGTGAATCTGTCTAGAACAGGCCGTCCTCAAAAACTGAGTATCCGGGCGAGAAGGCACTAGTCAGGGAGGCCACCAAGATGCCTATGGCAACTCTAAAGGAGTTACAGTCTTCCACGGCTGAGCTGGGAGACACTGTGCATATGGCAACAATAGCCCGGGTGCTTTACAAAACTGGCCTTTATGGGAGAGTGGCAAAAAGAAAGCGATTGTTGAAAAAAACTCACATCAAATCTTGGCTAGAGTTTGCCAGAAGTCATGTGGGAGACTCTGAGTCCAAGTGGAAGAAGATTCTATGGTCTGATGAGACCAAAATAGAGCTTTTTGGCCTCAACACTAAGTGCTATGTTTGGCGCAAGCCTAACACTGCACATCATCCTGAGAACACCATCCCTACCGTGAAGCATGGTGGTGGCAGCATCATGCTATGGGGATGCTTCTCTGCGTCAGGGCCTGGAAAGCTCGTCAAGATAGAGGGCAAAATGGATGCAGCAAAGTGCAAAGAAATCCTGGAGGAAAACCTGCTGAAGTCTGCAAGAGACCTGGGACTTCGGAGAAGATTCATCTTCCAGCAGGACAATGACACCAAACATACAGCCAAAGGCACACTGGAGTGGCTTAAAAACAAAAAGGTCAATGTCCTGGAGTGGCCCAGTAAAAGCCCAGACCTCAATCCAATTGAGAATATGTGGAAAGAGTTTAAAATTGCTGTTCACTAAAGGTCCCCATCCAACTTGACGGAGCTTGAGCAATTTTGCAAAGAAGAATGGGCAACAATTGCAGTGTCCAGATGTGCAAAGCTCACTTTGACATTTTTTTTGTGTTGATCAGTGGCAAATGTTGTAACACAATAAAATGTGCAATAGTCCAAGGGGGGTGATTACTTTTGAGAACCACTGTACTGTATGAAATTAGTGTTTTTGGTTACTTTCCAAAATGCTTGAGCGTTTTTTTTTTGGTGTGTGTGTGTGTGTGTGTGTGTGTGTGTGTGTGTGTGTGTGTGTGTGTGTGTCAAAATATGTATAGTAACTCGACAGTACTTGCACACTTAAGTTGTACCTTCTTTCCTTTGCTGTCTTCCACAACGAAATCCCTATGGTCACGGGCACATTCTTCTGGGGTTTTTGTGAGTAGGCATTTTTGTACATTTCACCACAATTCTGTTTTAAATCCACCATGTCTTAACTGTAATAACTGCCTCCATCCTGACTGTAATCTCGTTTTAAATCTTGCAAGCGGAGTCTCCAATTGAAATGTAGGAATGTGCTGTCACTCAGTAGTTGGGGCGAGTTTAAAGTATTGAGAACTAATCAATGATAGATACAAGTCAGGAAGGCGGGACATTGCCCAGCAGCACAGGGTAATGTATTTATTATTATTTTTGTTGTAGGTTTTATTTTTTTAAATGTGAAAAGGGTAAAGTCAACGTGAATAGATTAACCATTTCCACAGTTTTTCGGGTGTCGTAGTTGTAGTAGTTTTTAACCACCAGGGGGCAGTCTGATGAATCGACAAATTAACTCACCCCAACTTTAAGCTGCATTGCTTGCTGTCCATTTTGTTTCAGTTGCACCCAAATCTATACAATTCAAAAGTTACAGCTGTGTAAACTCAGAGCTCTGCATATTTTTTCTTTTATTTTCTTTTTAGCATTGTTCAGCATATTGAGTTCTGGCTCATAAATCATATATTTCCATTGAAATATTGTTATTTTAAATATGTTAGCATGGTTTATCCAGAACAAGTCTTTCTTTTTAAGGTTCTGCTTCACCCCCTACAAATGCAACCAGCGCATCGCACATTCAGAGGGTCCTCATAACTGTGTCATAATCACACAGTGCCTGAAAGGTAAAAATTTATCACATTTATGGGCACATGCAATCCAAATGGTCAATAACAGGCTATGAGTGGATGATAGAAGTTTGATGAAGAGAGATCTAGGACTTATTTTACAAGTAAGAAAGAGTAAGTGCCAAAGAAGTGCAAGCATGTTTTGTGACCTTTGAAAACCCCAAGTTGAGGGAATTAACTTGTCTTGCACCCAATTCTGGTTATGGTGAGATGTGTACTGTCGGTGACCCCACCCCCACCCCACCCCACACCTTGCTTTCACCCAGGAGCATATGGCTTTCATTGCCTCCAAGTGTGTTTTATTGCTGCAGAGATGGAGGTCCCCTGCCAGGTGCCCAGTCAGAGCCTGGCCATGTGGTGGCACAATGGTCCACTTGAGAAGCCCCAAGGTGTCTGACCTACTGTGCCGGCCAGGCAGGAAGGAAGAGGGAGGAGAGGGGCTTTGTGCCACCCTGCTGAGATCATATTGGGTATCAGGAATAACTCTTAACTGGGCGAGTTCTCTAAACTCTGAGACATCCACCTGAAATAAACCTAAATCTTAGTCATGTTGCACTTCCATTTACTACAAAAGGTCTCAAATGTGTAGTTTTGAATGACACACATGGTATATCACACATGTATTTTCATTTTAAAACATGATATCTGGCCCAACTTTAGGTTAGGAAGATCAGTTTATATTCCTTATTGGGTTATCTGTTTGCATTTGCACTTCCTGGGACTAAAGCATGGCTGCAAACAAAGATTTCTTTAACCTAAGTAGTACCAGATAAGATGAAATGACATATTTGCTATAGCATGTGTTTCTTTCAAAACTGCACATTTGAGACCTGGCAGAGAAATTGTATGGAACCATTTTATTAGCTACAGTTACTTTAAGTATTACTAAATCAAGTAAGTGAAAGCTATTTTTGTTTTTGGTCATCTAAAAAGTGCTAAAGATACATTATATCATACCATACCAATTGCATTTATACACTATTTACCACTTATTACAAAATAAATAATAATGGCACTAGCGTAAAGTATGACCATTTAATGTATTTAATCATTATCATTTAATATATGTGTTACTGTAATTTGCTTTGTGCTGGTAGCCATTATAAACCACACATATATCTCCTTACATTGTTCGTTACCAAGTAGTCCACTGGCAGTAGGTTATTTAAAATGTGATTTCAATTTCCTGTTGGATATTAATTACTATTTCCATTACGGGTTAATATAATAACCTGTAGTTTACACTTGAGGTACTGCGAGGTTATTGGAACTGGGTCTCTATTCAAAATAAATAAAGGGCTTTTAGGACACTCCCTAGCAAAGCTTTTGGTTCTAATCATGTTCGGTGGACTTTGAAACCTCCTGTTGGTCTGCACTTATTACTGCTGACAAATTACCCTCTGCTCAGATCCCGGGGAGCGTCCACTTTAGTGTCACATTAAACTGATATGGAACAGTAAGTTTAATTGAACTCAGCATGGGGCTGAGTCATAAACCACAGCACTTCCTTTGCAATGAAATATATGACACATGAGACAATTGTGAATCCTGAAGAGCCACTAATGTGTTTAATCTTTCAGGACTTAAAGAGCATTTGGACACCTTCAGCCATGGTGCAGTTGGATGATTGCACTAAACAGAGGGCATTTCCAGCCCGATTTATACATCCCATATAGCAGAATCGGTTAATAGAGATAAGTCATGCTCACGCACTAAAACATTCTCATCACAATTGGGCACATTCGCAAAGACTGAATCATTTTCACAAAGGAAGTAATAGTACCACATTAACCTTACTGTAACAGAAAAAAAGAGCATTATTGATACTTTAAAACAACAAGTCGATCAGTGATCCTGCAACCCTGCTGCAGCTGTATCAAATTTATCATTAGGACCTCATGTACATCCACCCTATACACCTCCATATATCCACAGATTCTAACACCCCCAGTAACTTGTTTCACAGAAATGATATATACAATAAATAGAAATTAAAGTTTGACATACATGCTAAAGGATGGACAGAAAAAAGGGCCTTTCTATTTCATCTGTTTCCATTAATGTCTTCTACAACACACGCATTTAAGATACCTAATCAATGAATGGACTGTTTTTACCATGACGTTAGATTAGACGAAATAAACAAAAAGGTTGTATTTTGACTGAGGGCAAAATCATTTGATTTGGGTATGGGTACGTCACTATACAAAAACAAGTTAAATATCCATATATACACAATAAAATTAACAGCTCGATAATTCACCGGTTCAATAATTCACTGTTAGGCCATTTTGCAAAACCACTGTGTAACATTTTAAGAATCTGTTTTCAAAGCATAAATTGGTATGTGTAATGTGTTTATCCTTCAGCATTACTGATCTCTTAGAAAAAATGCAAAAACTGCTTTGGGTCATGATGAGACTATACATTACTGCATGTCAACATCAGATTGGCCCAAGATCCTGAAGCTGCAATCAACATCATCCTACAAGCACTGTGCTCCTGTTTCCATGGGAATAGCGGCTGTTTTATTATTTTATCAAATGGAAGAGTGAAACAGATTCTTATCAATGTTTCCTGAAAACACAGAGCAGTTTGGCTGCATATTATAAGGTGTAAAACTGTCAACATTCAGGGACAGAAGCCACATAGACACCCACATGAAGAGGATATTTTTTTTAAGCTGCATGTGTGAATTCTAACAGACCATTGGAAAGGTGCTGCGGTGTCTGGTACCCTGGTTCTGTTCCTGACAACATCCCGTATATCACAGAAATTCCTGCATGGATGCTGGGTTTATGTTTTTTTAAGCACCTTAAAAAAAACACTTCAATAGACACTGATTTTACAACAGAATCCTTGTCGTTCAGGAATGTTTAAAACTGATCGCTCCAGTAGGTTGGGTACTGTTCTCTTCGCACCTCAGATATTTACATTGAAAGTTCATCCATAACTTTGAACACAAAATCACAAAATCTGAATAAAATGTAAAGGGATTTTTTTATAGGAGCAGTTTACTAGGAACCAGGAGAGGATTTTCTTGTGTTCTTATGGTCTTATGATACTGTGGGCCATGTTTTCAAAGAGTTTAATCCTTTAATTAACTCCTATATTTTTTTTAAGTGGTAAAACACCTGTTCATTTTACAAAACTAGAACCAAACAATTAACTATTTCAAGTTCTCGTAAGGACTCTGGACTCCAAAGGTGTTTTGTTTTTCATTTTGTAACATTAATGTGATTTTTTTCACCTTTCCAAAAATAGGAGTTAATTAAACAATGGGGGAAACGCTTTGAAATTATGGCAAATTATTTGCATAGCACAGTAAACCTTGATGTGAGGTCACCTCAGTAAAAAGGCCACTTTTAAATTAAGGCCACTTCTTTACAATCCAGATTTACTCCTGCAAACCATCTTCAATAACACGACTATCCCTGTTTTTAGTGTTAAGGCTACCATCACCAGTCCCAACCTATCCACCTCTGTTAAATTACCTCTCTAGTAAGACCAACATCCTGTAAGATACCCAACCCTCTGAAAACTAGGATGCAACACGATGTAACTCATTCTAACCATTACAAACTAAAACACTCAACTGAAACAGTTTGCACAGATGAAAACTAACTACCATCTTTGTAAAAATGTTGTTTCAACTATGTACCTTCAGTAGTAAGGCCACAATTTCTTGGTCCCATGACTGGCCTTAATATCTCACTGTTTTTAATTGTTTTATCTGTTAATGGTCCCTTATGTATTTGTATGTATTTTTATTTATTACTGGTTCTTTACTCATGGATATCTGACATGATTAATAAAGATACTAGAATATTTGATCTTTGGCTCAGTATCTGAGCGGAATTTCAATTAAGAGGTTAGTACAAAAATGACCACTATATAGCTATGGCCAAACGTTTTGCATCACCCTATAGAATAAAACATGTTGCTTCATAAAGTCAAATGAAACTTGCTGAGTTATGTTAACATATCAAGAGAAACAGTAGTTCCTCGCGCAAAGTTACAGCGAAGCACGAGAACTGCCAGTGACTATCTATACAGCAAGGAAGGAAGGAAAAAAAAAATTAAAAATCAATATTATTTGTTTATTTAGCAGACGCCTTTATCCAAAGCGACTTACAGAAACTAGGGTGTGTGAACTATGCATCAGCCACAGAGTCACTTACAATTACGTCTCACCCGAAAGACAGAGCACAAGGAGGTTAAGTGACTTGCTCAGGGTCACACAATGAGTCAGTGGCTAAGACGGGACTTGAACTGGGGATCTCCTGGTTATAAGCCTGTTTCTTTAACCACTGGACCACACAGCCAATAGTTTGTTACAAAATACAGTACTAATATGAATTATACTTTTGTTCTATGAAGCATCAGTAACTACATTCTGTATATTTCCTGTAAAATCAGGTTCAGCGAGTGACAGCTAAACGGTTACTCTCAGGAGACAGTACTAAAAGGACTATGCTGTGCAAAAAGGAGCACAGCATGAACAATATGTAAGGATTTCTGTTCAGTTTTCAAGTTGCCTGATACTACAGGTAATTGGATGCTATTTGCAATTATTGTGCTTTTAAATATGTTATAAATGATGATGTTTTCGTGATTTCATATTAGTTCAGTAAAATAATACATGTAGCATAATGCATTCTGTTAACGGTAAAGACATATTTTATGTAAGGACTGGGAATCAGCAACCTGCTTAATTGTGTTAAACTGTATTACAGTATACTGCAGTTTTGATAGACCAAGGCTGACTGAGAAATATGTCTGGGTTTGGTCTGAGTACTACTTCCTAAACATAATCACGTTACAATATAATAAATGAACAGATCAAGCTTATTATGATAGTTTGCAAAATTAGATTATTATTTGTTTATTTAGCAGACACCTTTATCCAAGGCGACTTACAGAGACTAGGGTGTGTGAACTATGCATCAGCAGCAGAGTCACTTACACTTGCTTCTCACCCGAAAGACGGCGCACAAGGAGGTAAAGTGACTTGCTCAGAGTCACACAATGAGTCAGTGGCTGAGGTGGGATTTGAACCAGGGACCTCCTGGTTACAAGCCCTTTTCTTTAACCACTGGACCACCCAGCCTCCTTAAGATGAAAACTTTCAATACAATCGAGATAATACATAAACATTATTTACAAAATCTTGTTCATCTCATAACACTTGTTAAAAACTGTAACTGCTATACTATCTGAACATGCGAAATGAAAGTGTGGTGTGAAAGCTACGGCGTCGGCCCGGCGAGCTGCATTAGAAGCATGTCTTGGGTTCGATTCCCACACAGGGTTTATATTGCACACTTCAAAAAATAAATTAAATGTATTTTATTTATGTGTAACAAACACATTTTTAATAGTTGACATGAATGACACTTTCATTGAACATACATACTTTTGCACACATAACCTTAACATGCATATATATTGTTGATAGTTTCTTTTGTATCTATTTGTGGTAAACTGTTGATGAAATAATATGAAATCATGATTGAATTTCGATATGTCAATTGTATTATGCTAAATCAATTAGTATATATATTTTTCATTTTAAATCACTTTAATTTATGTGGCAGATTGCTGCTGAACATATGTAACACCCCGGGTGGGATCAGCCATGCAGAATACCAGAAGGAAAATATAAACTAGACCACACTGTTATGTCAGGCAATGAACATAATTTTATTAAATACAGGTGGTAAATGATTTTATATATATATATATATATATATATAGTAACCGGCTGGCACTCACGGTCATTCGTTTGCCCCTTTAAAAGCAGACCCAGGACAAAGAAATGGAGTTTAAGCGCTGACGCGCTATTTTTAATACACAAATAAAACACAAACAAAAATAAACACCTAGTTCCTTGTTGGAGCACTAAGTATACAGGCAGGTCCATGACTAGCTCACAGGACGGCTAAGCCGTTTACCTGCCAAACAAACACAAATCACAGCATTTACTTTTCTTTTGACTGCTCGGAAACAGAGCACACCACCTGTCTCCTCCTCAGCAGTCACTAGCAAACTGACTGCTAACTTTTAATTACCTGCACCTGGCATTAATTTATAATAGTTACCAGGTGCGGGTGATAATTAATAATAAAACAATTAACAAATAATTAAACAATTAAACCAAAAGTGCATACACACATGTTTTATGCAAGGAGGATATTAACCCCCTCCCTGCTGTGTTACAATATATATATATATATATATATATATATATATATATATATATATATATATATATATATATATATATATACAGTACTGTGCAAAAGTTTTAGGCAGGTGTGAAAAAATGCTGTAAAGTAAGAATGCTTTCAAAAATAGACATGTTAATAGATTATATTTATCAATTAACTAAATGCAAAGTGAGTGAACAGAAGAAAAATCTAAATCAAATCCATATTTGGTGTGACAACCCTTTGCCTTCAAAACAGCATCAATTCTTCTAGGTACACTTGCACAAAGTCAGGGATTTTGTAGGCATATAGTCAGGTGTATAATTAAACAATTATACCAAACAGGTGCTAATGATCATCAATTCAATATGTAGGTTGAAACACAATCATTAACTGAAACAGAAACAGCTGTGTAGGAGGAATAAAACTGGGTGAGGAACAGCCAAACTCAGCTAACAAGGTGAGGTTGCTGAAGACAGTTTACTGTCAAAAGTCATACACCATGGCAAGACTGAGCACACCAACAAGACACAAGGTAGTTATACTGCATCAGCAAGGTCTCTCCCAGACAGAAATTGCAAGGCAGACAGGGGTTTCAGATGTGCTGTCCAAGCTCTTTTGAAGAAGCACAAAGAAACGGGCAGCGTTGAGGACCGCAGATGCAGTGGTCGCCAAGGAAACTTACTGCAGCAGATGAAAGACACATCATGCTTACTTCCCTTACAATCGGAAGATGTCCAGCAGTGCCATCAGCTCAGAACTGGCAGAAAACAGTGGGACCCTGGTACACCCATCTACTGTCCAGAGAAGTCTGGTTAGAAGTGGCCTTCATGGAAGACTTGCGCCAAAAAGCCATACCTCCGGCGTGGAAACAAGGCCAAGCGACTCAACTATGCACGAAAACACAGGAACTGGGGTGCAGAAAAATGGCAGCAGGTGCTCTGGACTGATGAGTCAAAATTTGAAATATTTGGCTGTAGCAGAAGGCAGTTTGTTCGCGAAGGGCTGGAGGCGTGCACGAATGAGTGTCTGCAGGCAGCAGTGAAGCATGGTGGAGGTTCCTTGCAAGTTTGGGGCTGCATTTCTGCAAATGGAGTTAGGGATTTGGTCAGAATTAATGGTCTCCTCAATGCTGAGAAGTACAGGCAGATACTTATCCATCATGCAATACCATCACGGAGGCATCTGATTGGCCCCAAATTTATTCTGCAGCATGACAACGACCCCAATCATACAGCGAAAGTCATTAAGAACTATCTTCAGCGTAAAGAAGAACAAGGAGTCCTGGAAGTGATGGTATGGCCCCCACAGAGCCCTGATATCAACATCATCGAGTCTGTCTGGGATTACATGAAGAGAGAGAAGCAACTGAGGCTGCCTAAATCCACAGAAGAACTGTGGTTAGTTCTCCAAGAAGTTTGGACCAACCAACCTGCCGAGTTCTTTCAAAAACTGTGTGCAAGTGTACCTAGAAGAATTGATGCTTGATGCTGTTTTGAAGGCAAAGGGTGGTCACACCAAATATGGATTTGATTTAGATTTTTCTTCTGTTCACTCACTTTGCATTTAGTTAATTGATAAATATAATCTATTAACATGTCTATTTTTGAAAGCATTCTTACTTTGCAGCATTTTTTCACACCTGCCTAAAACTTTTGCACAGTACTGTATATATATATATATATATATATATATATATATATACTGATGCACAAAAGAAACGCAACACTCTAATGGATTTAATCACATATTTTAAACAGATATGTAAAACAAAATCACAGAAAATGTGAACAAAAATACAGATCAAAGAAATCATGATGAGTTTTCAGTATAAAACGTGACACACTGTCAAAATGAAAACATTACAAAGTTAGTATCGGGTATGACCTCCCTGAGCAATAACACAATCCTGGCAGCGTTGATGCATAGACCTGATCAGCCTCTGGATAGACTGCTGTGGGATGTTCCGCCACTCTTCCTGTGCAGCTGCAGCCAGCTGGCGAAGGTTGGCTGGTCGTGGTTGCCCAACCGGTTGGCTTGCAACAGTCAGCATAGTGGTCCTGGGCCGGTGTGGTGACCCTCTGCCTTCCAGGACGTGGCCTGTCCCTCACAGAGCCGGTTTCTTGGTTTCTCTGGATTAGTCTGCTGACTAGGTTACTATTTAAATTGACCCTATCCAAACTGCAATACATTGCTTTAATATAGGTTGAACAATTTTGCTATTCCCATAATGTGTGTGTGTGTGTGTGTGTGTTATAAAGTGAAACAAGAAGTGATATCTGGGGGGGGGGCGACATTACCAGTGTTCATGTTTATGCTGCTTTCAGATTCTATACTTTGTGAATTCACACTTTTGGTGCCAGTATCAAATGTATTCGCATATACAATTTTCAACAACACTAAATACACAGCAGTTTCTTGCCATATTTTGTAAAATAAGTGCTGCATTTGATCTGATTCCAATATGAATGTTTTGATACAAAAAAGATTTTTTAGGCTGATTCAGAATTTCATAATTTAAACTATGAATACATTAATATTTCTTCTCGAAAAGCAAGCTTTTTTATTGTGCCAGCACATGAGGAGCAAATGACAATGTGTTACATTCTGGAATAAAAAACAAAGCTTGAAACATAACACAATGACCCAGGCTCCAAAGGAATGTATACATCCTAGGGAACAGAACACTGCAAGCTGACCACATTCCTAACTGTAGGGCCTACTTACTGACAGACGAGGAAGGGAAGTCAAGTGGTTGTTTTGGCTTCTGCTCAAAGCAAAATGTTTTATGTGAAGCAGATACTACTGGATTGGACATGGCAATATATGTGTGGTGTTTCTGTTTGGAGAGGACTTACATTTGTTTATTATGAAATAAAAAAAGAGAAATGAAATTTGAAAGGTAGCAATTTGTCATTGTTCTGGCAGACGTAAAAACATGACGCATCAAATATTACTTCAGATTGTTTAGAATGGGATCAGCCAATGAAAAAAAAGATTCACGCAACAGTATTCTGTGCTAGTTATTTTATGCAAGATCTCTCATTTGGGTATATTTTTGTTTTGAATCAGCTGGAAAAATGTATTATTAGTAGCAAAGAAAGAAATATGAACATAGTGTAAGACTTTTCGGAGACTTCGTGTGGGTTTAGAAAATCGAGACCATTCCAGATACTGTCTTCAACAAGATGATTTTAATCAGAGTCAAAAATTGCAGGCATTCAACATGAACTCACTGACTATTCACTCGCTGCATAGCGTGAGCACACACCAAAACAAGTCACTCGTTTTCTTACTGAGGGCGGAACTGCGCTACTGCAAAAACATTCCTTCCAGGAAACACTAAATCACAAACTCTTATTGATTTACTTTTACACATTGTGCTTGGTTTCACTTTCAGTTATTAACAATAAATAAATAAATAAATAAATAAATAAATAAGTTATTAACAATAACTACCTTCTTTAAAAAGGAGAGCTACACTCTGCTGTGCAGTAGAATGTATATATGTGTTTTAATATAGTAATTTATAAATTCAGTTCTGGAAACAAATGCATTTGTATACATTTCAAATAGATGTTGCATATCCCTGAACTAAAAACTCCAAAGTAATTGAAGATGTTTCTAGAACACCGTGTACATTAGCAGAAGCAAATGATTAACCAAACTCCACAGTAACTAAAAGTAATGCAGTAATGTTTGGCAAAAAGTACATCCTGATTACTGTTAAGTCTATAGGGGTTAAACTCCAGTCTTGGCTGCAGATTATGTTCCTGTTGGTTAAATCCCAGCAGTGCCCAGTACTCCAATCCTATTCAAGTCTAGTCCAATATTGCAGCTAATACAGTTGTTGAAATGCAATGTACTGAAATGTTGGACAATACAGTGCATGCAGGCTGATAAAAATTAGCCCCGGGTTCTACAAAGTGTATTTTTAGCTTTTGTTTCATTCCCCTTCTATTAGCTAGTGGCACATACACATGCTGGTGGTAGACACAACTCTAGCTAAGTGGGTTGTTTTCCTAGTCAAATGAATGAAGACAAGCAAGAAAAACAAACTTGTACTACCAAAAATATTTACTCTTGTTTTTATCTATGGGGTGGTTAGTGCAGTGTTAAGGGTTTCTCCGACATACATTACCACATTACCATCACCATGGTGTTTTGGTACCAGGAAAAAAAACAACAGAACAGCATCTCATGACAAATTCTTGGAACCAGACAGGCAGTACCCAATATATTTGAATAGCTCATGTGTCAATAGTCACCACATGTACATTCATGTATGCTGAAGAATTTATTTTACTGAATATAAGTTTTATTAGATTTTGGGCCAGTGATTCCCATGGATTCATTTGCCCAAGCAAATCAGAAGCCAGAACTCAAGAATTAAGAAATGTCTGTAAGTTTCATTACAATTGCACGGTTATCAAGATATAACTAAAAATGTTAGCGCAGACGATAATAAACACTGCAAGCTTCTGTTTTTTAAATAATTTATTTATAGTAGTATCCATCCATATCCCCTCAGTCACTATGTGCATAGTTGTACCACGTTAAGTTTCTTATCTACAGTATGTATTTATTTTATAATGCTGTGACAAAGAGCAAATGAATCCTAATCAACAATCTCCCTCCCGACCTGTGAGGACACTATATCACCGGAGCAGAGTACCCCGGAATGGATGGTTTGGCAGTTCATTCCAGGGTCACTCAGAAACCGGCCATCCAGGAAGGGGGCGGGGCCACGATGCCAGAAGTCAGCGCCTGAATGCGGTAGGCAATGTGTCAGTCACGGATTGGAGGAGATGTGATTGGCTGCGCCACCAAAAGAGGGTGTGACAGAGGGTATTTAGGGGAAGTGGCCCCAGTGATCTGGACCTTCGCTATGGTTACAGAAAGGACCCATTGAGAGAACGGACATAATTAATAAATAGAGTGAGTGTTAAGTGTTTTGTTTGTTTTGCTAACTGTCTGTGTTTGTCTTTGTAGACGGCTAAATATCCGGGAGCTGTTGCTATTCAGCCAGCATCAAACCCGGACTGCACTGTACTGTTATTCACAGTTCACTGTTCAAAACATCACTTGCACCCGGAGCACTCACTGTTGGACTGGTGATCGTGGTTTTGACTGGCTGTACTCATCGTTGTGTACAGTCAGTCGTATTATTTAAAAGCATAAATAAAGCTTAGTTTTGACCATTGAACTGTTGTTGGACTGTTGTTTATAATCACTGCCTTACTACACCTGTGCGCTATCAACCACACGTTCACAAATGCATACTGTTTTTTTTTTTTTTTAGCAGGTCAACTTCTTGAACTCCATAGAGTTTACACAAACTGTTTGAAAATTGTGACCGAAGGGAACATGACCCTGTGGCAGGCCTGATGAGTGCTACAGCAGTTTTGTGAATAACCCACCCAAGAACCACCAGGTGGCGCATTTTTCAGAAGTCGTTTAAATTTGATGTGCATGCATCATTTTTTTTTAAATGTTCTGTTGTACTGTTTTGATTGCTGCTGTAATCTACAACATGACTGTCAACCGCCAACCATCTCTGCAGAACCTTTTGAGTTTATGTGGATTAAGTTGCACTGCAACACAAAAGTAACAAGAAAGTAGATGAGCCTCTTCAGTGTGTTTAACTGAATACCTGTGGTAACTTGAGTCACGCCAAAAAGGCAGTTCTGCTCTGAAAAGTGGAACAGTGCAGAGAATTAGATATTTTATTGTGGGACAGGAACCGCCGAGCAAAGGCCTGACCTACAAGCCAGCGGTCTCCACTGAACCATCAAAGGCTTTTCACATCCGAAAACAGCTGTGGGGAAGATTCTCGTACCACTTTGACGCCTACAGAGGAGGACATGGGTGATTGTGTGCTGCGACAGGCCTTGTTTCTGGACCACCTTTGGAGATTTGGATGGGAAAAAAGAGGGCTTTAATAAAGGGCTCTGACAAGGGGAGATATGGGTCTCCAAACTTGGCTGCAATAGCAAGCACATGCCTTAAGGATTACATAGCAAGTGAACTCTGTCAATTGAAGACCCTGTCAGTGAGAGGAATTAAGGAAGAAAACCCTCTATTGTTCAAAGACAAGTCTTCTATTGCTTTGACTGGCAGAAGAAAGACTTGAGGTGACAGACTCAGTGTCAATATTGTCTAACAGAAATGCCAAGGTCTTCGGTATATTGGGTTCTTTTAAATGCTTCCTTTATTTATTTATTTTTTAAATCTATTTTCTTATATTTCAAATGTAATGTCTTTGGGTTCTGGCCTCCAGTCAAAGCCCATTTGAATTGTACAGCTATTTAGAAAGTGTAGGGTAAATCTGTTTATTTTAATTAATGTATTGGTTTCTGAAGATTCCTGTTGTCTGTATAACACATGTCTATTACATGTTACTGTCTGTCTCAGAGAAAATCTGTGATCCCAGGGTGTTAAAGTTATATTAAGAAGAAAAAACAAATAATACAAGTATATTTAAAAAATAAATTCTACTCAATACTCAATGCTTTGAAAAATAAGATTATTAACACATAATAAGCACTGTGTTAGTAAACTAAAAACAAAATGCCCCTTTAGATAAAGCATGACTTTTTGTCTTTGCATTGTGACACCTAAGGATCTAAATGATTCTATTTTGGGGGGGGATTTGTGCTATCATTGTGCCATCAAGTGGTCGGTTGTGGAGTTTTTTTTAAATTCTTGGAATTCTTTTTTTTTTGGGGGGGGGGTGGGGGGGGGGCAGAGGGGGACATGACACTTTATATAGTGTGTAACAATCCTGCTTAAGTATTGAGGACTTGCGCAATGAGCATAGCCGAAGGGTTGTATTTTAATAAGAGATAGCAATGGAACTGAATATAGGCAGGACCACTATTTTAAAAAGAGTAGGAGGTGCAGACTTCCCATTTTACAGGACAGGTAACTAGGCAAGGGACTGCTCTGCTACTCCAGCAGAAAAACCACTACGTTCATAACGAAAAAAAGAATAAATGCTTCTGACCTTTTGTGGGTGGCCAGGTTTTTTTTTTTTTCAATATGACCTTTGCCCTGGCAGATGACAAAAGAAGCTTGGAGTTACAGTGTTCATAGAAGTGCAGCCAGATTCTCCTTAAAACATACTCTCCCGGGAGAGGCTCATACAGTGAAAAAACGCTTACAATTCCGTATAAATAAAAAGCAGAGGGCCAGAGTAAATACATCTGTCCATCTCTGCTTAATAATACATGGAATTCTCCATCCCTCACAGTTCCTCCCAGCTATGTGCCTCAGAGCCAAACTTATGTCTTCTGGCAGTGGAATTAAACAATACACGAAAACGAGCTTATTCCAAAGAGCTGTTCATCCCTAGTAAAAATTAAACAAAATGAGCTTAACCCTTTGGTACCCTGCAGACGAGCATTAGGAGTAGGAATGTAGGGTGACTGCATTGCATCTACAATTATGACTGAAAGAAAATGAACAATGTTTCAAGTAGCAGTGATTAACTTACAGTAGAAGTGACAATACACAGCAGCTATGATTGCGGGTGTTTATCTTGTATGGCTATGGCCAAAAGTTTAGCATCGCCTAAAATTTTAGGATTGAGACATCATTTATATATATATATATATATATATATGTGTGTGTGTGTGTGTGAACATCATTTAGATATTTTATTTAACACTGTGTAATCAAAGAAACTACAAAATCATATCACAAAAGTCTATCTTTCAGGCAGGCCCGTCTGCAGGAGTCGCTGGTGCGGGGTGAGCCGAAGACACCCTGGTTGACCTAAGCCCCTCCCACCCGGGCGGCGCTCGTCCACAGTCAGCAGTGGAATAGACTGAACTCGAACAGGCGATAGGGTGCATCCTGCACTCCACGCGGAGCGCCTTCACCGGATGCGCCACTCAGGAACCCACATATTTCAATGTTTGTCAGTTTTTCGTTAAGTATGTGGAAAACTACAAAGCAGTATGTAATTCAATATGTTAATGTAACATTAATCAGCAGGTTTCATTCAGTTTTATGAAGCAGAATTAATTAATTCTATATAGTTATGTAAAGCTTTTGGCTGCAGCTGTAGGGCTATATTACAATATAAACTGTTTAATCATGAAATATTCATTAGTGCCATTTCCTCTGATGGGACTGGACTCCGTTGAGATTAGTAATTGTTTCGGACAACTGATCACAGTCTGTTCCTCACAGAAAAAAGCCTTGTAAAGACTTTATTTAGTGTTTTTGTATGCTTTTATTTAATCAACTATCAGTAGAGTAATAACTCATACACACACATAGTTTACAGCCTACCTCTATAAAGCGCTTTGTGATGATGGTCCACTATGAAAAGCGCTATATGGAAATAAAGATATTATATTATACACAACTGTAAATGTTTTAGCAACTTGTATATAGAATTATGATATTGAAGTTTGTTTTTTTTTATCACAAATTTCATTATAATAGCATGGTTCATATAATAGGTCATTTCTACTATTGGGGTTCGGATTAGTCCTAAATTACATTTAGGTGTAAAAGAGTCAAACGTTTCAGCGAAAGACCTTTCATCATCTTTCTTTGATCAAGACAATGGCAATCATAATGTTCCGTGTTTTTCACACTCAACTGTGGCTATAAATCTGTTCTGTTAAACCGCTACCCTAAAATGTCTATCCCTTATTTCTTATTTTGTTATTGCACATGGTACTGTTATAAGCAGGTCAATAAATCACTTCCTGGTGGTACAGTATTAAGAGACGCCAATGATTAGTTTATTTAAATCGACCCGGTCAAATGTATGGAATATTAACTACAGTTATGTAAGTACTGAACAACAAAAATATACAATGTATAATTATTCTCTTAAGCCATCATACAAACACACACTTCATGATGGCAGAAGAAAATACACCCAAATGATGGTCCAAAAGTACACATCACATATCAAGGTGTTAAGATTTAGCAAAAATTTATTTTAAATAAAAAGTGAAGAGTATGAATCTACTGCATATTGCCGAAACTCACGCAAGATGATTTCAATTAATTACTCTAAACACACACACACGCACGCACGTACACACGCACGTACGCACGCACGCACGCACGCACGCACGCACGCGTTTGCATTCCTATATTTGCGGGGACTTCTCATTGACTCTCACAAGCTGAAAGTCGACAACAAACTAAATATTTTGGCACATTTTTTTAAGGCATATTTAGTTCTTACAAAGTGGGGCCGTCCCCACAATGTCATTTTTCAAGTTACTAATCTTTGTGGGGACATTTTCTCAAATTTTGTCAGCACATTGATAGTAATACATGCCCCCCCTCCACACACACACACTCAAAGCATACTATTTCATTTTACAGTTACCAATTATTCCTAATTTCCACTGGAAGTTGGCAAGATCCCTTTAGTGATAAAGTAGATAACAGTAAAATAGTTAAATTAAATTAAACAGGCACAGGGTCTAAACCTCTTTCCTTACAGTTCTCATCAGCACCCTCCAGTGGTGAAACAGACACATGTCACTATTTATTTATTTATTTATTTGGCAAGTGCCTCTATCTAAGGCGACTTACAGGTATTACAGGACAGTACAGGGTAACAGTGCAATACTACTAATATAATACAATATGAAATAGGATGCAACAATTTGGGATTACAACACGTTCTAACTAAAATGACATAGTAGTGCAATAATGCATAGCTGAGGACCCAGTAACGTGGTGCTGAGGTCAGGCAAGTCCAGTGCATAGTGGGAGGGGTAGATCAAGAGATCTAAAAGTGCAGTCTAAACAGGGGGGTTCTCCGGTAGCTGGTTCCGCCATTTTGTTCTCACATTTGGTACACATCAGTGTATTTATACTTACAATACATAAATTGATGAGAGTTCAACAAAAGTGAACCCAGCCAAATATGCATTCCCATACAACATGCCAGAGTCTAAATACTCATCTCTCACTGCGGCTATCACATGGTGGTATTGTGAATTATATGAGTGTTTGTAGGCACTAATAAGTCCATGTAATTCAAAGAGAAACAGAAGTATTCATTGTGGAGTCCAGTCTGAATGGTTGGCAGTATGATTAGGGTAATGAAACTAATGCAAACACATCAACCCACACTTATATACTCCCTGTGCTGGACTGAAACAAAAATTCCATTACATGCAGCACCAGTTAATACAACAGATTCCTAGTGTTTGCTAAAGGATATGATTCAGCTGCCCATAGCTCTTACAGGGAATTAGCTAGGAACTCATCCTGGAGAGATTCCCATCATTTTGTTCTCATATTTGGTCAAGTCCACGGCAGTGTCTACAGAATGTTAAATACAAGTGTATGTAGAACTGGTTGCTATAAATAAATAATCATTAGTTAAACATTAATGTCAAACACAGCTGTAATTATTTGCTAGATAATTGTTAAAGACCCTTACAAAAGTGCCCCACAGTAAAAGCAATGCAAGGTCTAATAAAGCATTGTGAAAGCATGGAAAGCAAAGGTAAGCATTGTAAAGCACAGAGTGGTAAGGTAAAGCATATTAGCAAAATGTGTGGGACACCCATGGGGAAAGCATTGGAAACCATGGGGAAAGCACCCATGGGGAAAGCATTAGAAACCATGGGGAAAGCACCCATGGGGAAAGCATTGGAAAACTTTTATAAGGGGCTGTTTTAAATGATATTGGCTTAAATATTGTTGAATTTCATGGCTAGTACCACCTATGATTGCTATAATTGTTGATCATTTCAGTGGATTTATTTATTTATGTACTATTTAAAAGAAAGTCAAATCTGAACTTTCTTCACATGCAGATAAAAAAACAAAAAAAAACAAATAACTGACAGATTTTAGCTCTCCGACAATTATATCACTCTGACTACTGCAGCTGACTGGAGTAATAACAAATGTAACCTTGAACTATACATTGTGATATGTCACCAATAAAGAGTGCTGAGTTATTAGCTCAAAGTTTGATGAAAGAATTAAAGGTATCATTGCTGTGTCATGTATGTCATAACAGAAGTGATGGGCAGCCCAACAGCAGTATGTCACACACTACATTGCAGTGAAAGACGAAACAGCTGACTAGAGGTGAAACCTTAGCCACTTAAGGAATGCATTACTGCACATTTGGATGGAATTTCATGGATCACCAACATAATGAAAATACGATTTCAGTGAAAAATCAAACCCAACCTACTGCCTTAACTAAAACTTAGACATTTAATAAGAAAGGAAACTATACTGAACGATTACTAAAAATGCTGCTTGTAAAAGGGGAATGCTTGTTGTTTCCACATGGCAGATTGGAGTTATGCATCACACTATGGAATTACATTTCCTGAATAATGTTATGTAAACATATTGAATTCCATACAGCTTTGTATTCTTAACAGAAAACTGACAAAAATTGAAACACTTGACATTTTTTATGGCTTCCGGTACACCTTTGCATTATCCTAGTCGTTTATTTGATTAAATGATGTCTATATATATATATATATAAAATAACAATATATATATATATATATATATATATATATATATATATATATATATATATATATATATTGTTATTTTTGTTATTACAATGAAATGTGATAGGACATGGTCAAATTTGAACTGGAAAAAAAAAACAGGAAAATAATTTAACTTCAGAAATTATATCTAAACACAACAATTTGTAATAGTAACTATAATTATAAAAAGTCATGAGTTTTTATTCCTTTTTTTATTAATTGAATGTTTGCCAATGAAATTTCTCCCTTCATTCACCACCCCTGCATGTTTGCCTTTGGTCTCCCAGGATCCCATTGAAATGAGATGTCACGTCTAAAAGGGTTTGACCTGGAGGGCAACATTAACCAATTAAGCAACAAAAAGAAAGGTAAGAAAACATTGTTCTACAGGTCAAGTTTACACATTTAGATTATATGGGCCATGATGTTTGAAATCTGCCGTTTCACTGAAAAGATGAACTGAGTTGACTAAAATAAGTAGGCAAGGAGGTTGCACCTGAAATAAATTAACAATAAGTCAAATAACTAAAATCTCTCTACATAGTTACAAACTGAAGCGAATTGGCTGTTTCCCCCAGGGAGTAGTCAATTGCTTACAGTCATTTATGTGTCTTGTTAAAGACTACTTCCTTTAACACAGAGAACTCTAGTGAACATTTCAGTCATGTTATTTATTTTAGATTCTTGGTTCCAAGCTGGAAAGCAGATGAGAGATGTCGCTGAACAGACAGACACACACACAAACACACAACCAAATTTTTTAACAAAAAGTCATTTTGTTTTTCAAGAGGAAATAGGAACTTTCCATCTAGTTCTGCTGCATTGGGAAATCTGGGAAATGGTGAATTGTCAAATCCGGGATTTCCAGTAACACAGGCAGACTGTGCCTTTCCAGTAATGGTAGTTTGTGTAATGCCTGTCTGTTTTGGAACAATCTTTATGGAATCCATTGTAGGTAGTGTGCTTCAGTAGGTCTTACATGGCGCATGTCGCATCTGCCTTTTAATATAAGGCAAATATGTGTATTGCATTCATTACTGTCTGTAGGTTTGTGTGTTTTGTGTGCTGATTTGAAGTCATCTGGATATTCTGGATGATTTAATCACCCTATACCCTGATGGGATAAGCCAGAACTGGATTAGTTTTAGAGCATTTTATAGCACTGAGAAATCACCCTAGATTCTACCTAGCCATGGTTATACCCCTAAAAAATAAGAGGTTGAAGAAATCCAGGTTGATTCCTTGGTAATGCAAAATGTTCTAGAAAAGAATCCAGCTGTGGCTAATCATAACATGGTACAGGTTGATCAAAGCAAGTCCTTAGTTTCTGGTAAGTTTTATCCAATTTTGGTGCCAAATAGCTCCTGTTGAAAAGCTTAAGTGCTGAAGAGAACATTTGAAAATGCTTGGGCACAGAGAGGGAAATAGAACCTCAAACACTAATTCCTGGCCGTTGCTTTTTGACTTCTGTTAGGTGGTCCCACAATTACAGAGCCATCTTAATTTGCTAATTTCATGCCAAACCCAACTAAAGCTGCATCTGTTATTCTTGTAATGGCTTACTCAAAATATTGGGTCTTATAAGACAGCAGCATGAAGGAAACCAGTCAGAGGATTTCTCCAGTTTCAGCAAACTTAATGCAAGGCAGACTAGACTTCATAAACTGGCACACGCTTTAGTGGTCCTGATGTTAAGAGACTCAGAGGAGTGACTGAGTGGAGAGTGGAAAATGATAAGCAATGCCAATCAAGGTTGAAGTCACGAATACAGTATAGACTGGGCAGAGACATATAGAAACACACAATTAGATCATTTGGAGTAACTCTGAGAATGTTATTTTTGGAAACAAAGAGAGGTCTACCTGCGCATGGAATGGGCAGCTTATTCAAATGATTCAAATGATCTCACACTTATTTTGACACATTCTTACAGCACATTTTGGTGGGTTCTGTAAGTTTATCCAATGGCTTGTGATCAACATGTGGAGTATAAATGGAATATACAGCTGCCAAGCAAAGGGAAGTATAAGAGTCCCACATGTGGTGGTGTATGTGTGTGTGTGTGTGTGTGTGCGTGTGCGTGTGCGTGTGTGTGTGCGTGTGCGTGTGCGTGTGAGTATGTATGCACTTTGATTTTGCACTGAGTAGGTTGCTTATTTTAAACTTGAAGCCTGTTTTGTTTCTGTCTGTCTTCATTTCTTCAGATTATTGAAGTAATAGGGGATCATATAACCCAAAGACTTCTTTGACAGTGTTGTGTGGCTGAAGCAGGGACTGGAATCCACAATTTGGAAGTAATCATTTCACTCGAACTACAGTACTAGGGAAAAGAAAAAAAAAAAGATTTGTTTAAAAATACAGAAAAAAGAGACCATTTCAGTCTCGGCATAATGGACTATTTCTTTGAGAAATTATACAGGAAGCCAATTAAAATGATATTAATTCAATTGGTTTCCTGAAAAACCTGTCAAAGAAAAATATGAGGTAAACACATTATTCACAGCCAGTGGCAGTTTGTTCAGAGATCAAAAGAACAAGGCAATTTATACCATAAATACGGTGAGGTGCTGACAACTCCCAGGGGCTCAAAGCCGAAAGAATTAAGATGTTATGTCTAAATGGTGTAAATAGAGTCTGGTGGATGTTACAGTTGATTTGTCCCATAATAGGAACACTTGATTTTCAATCCATCTGAGGCCTCCACCTCCTGCTAAAGGGACCATCTGTAGTGAGTTATGGTGGCCCTGGTTTTAATGGCAAGAATCTATATCACAAAACCACTGGCTCTTCCAAATTCCTTGGCAGGTTTGTTCCTGTTAAAGCAACAAAAAAGGCCCAGACACTAGGAATGTAAGGCTGATGCAGCATATGTTTGGGCTGGGGTGTGTATCATGGTGATTCAGAAACGCCACACCAGGAGTGAAAGAAAATAAAGAAGCATTCAATTAACTTTTCAGGCACACGTGGCTATTGTCTGAGTGAAATCCAGTGCAATAGCGAGGTAATGCACAGTTCTGGTTTTAAAAGCTCACCATCTGAGCGAACTTCTGTGCTTAGTCTGCGTAACTTTAAAAGTAAAACAAGAAGCAGGACCCTGCTGAAAAGAAGGTTTGGTATCTTAGTTGGCCTGCAGTATCTATATTTGCAATCTGTATCTGTTGTATTTGCAGGATGACAGTAAACTGGACCAACTTAAAAATGAGACCCAACTGATTTTTAGTAGTTATGGACCTTGGTTATGTCTTACGTTCTACAAAGTTTCAGGTTGTTATTGCTGTAATGTCGTTGGTTTTAACTGTTTTGACCCACTTTGAAACTTGCGATCCAAATACTTTTCAAGTTACAGGTTGTTTTGTATTTGTGAAACGTAATTGTGGGAATGTCATCTGTGTTAATGAAGGACAGATGAAGGATGGCAGAAACAGCAATGACTGTATGGACAGCCATTGGTGGCCATAGAAAAAGCATCTAGTCTAAGAGAATTGTAACAGGCAATTAACCAACCGTGTCTGTTTTGAACTCCCAAAAGTGTAAGCATTTAAGTCTGCCCAGTGCCAAAACAGCTACTAGAAGGCAAATGCTGATACTAAGCTCTGGTTGCTCACTGCTTAAATAAGCCCTGTCTCGTTCTGTACAAGAGGAAACAAGAAATTACATACAAATTATCCTACGCATATAATTTCTACCAGAGAGTCTGGTGTAGCTGCTGCTGGCTGACTGATCTGCTTCAGTCAAGCCTTTAACACTACACAGAGCTCTTTGGCATAGGCAGTCTTTTGCTTAGCAACCACATGAACTAAACCATTTAATGACTCGCCCAGGCCCAGGAAGGCTGCAATCCAGGAACTGTTTTTCTGCTTCCATTGGTTACATGGCGCAGTTCATAGCAAGAGTACAGTGCTCAGGAAACTGGGTAACATGGAATGGCTGTGGTGACACCTGGTTTACATAAACGCTCTTGTTCCTGGACAGAGAAACCTTCCGCATGTTTACTGCCAAACTGAGACCAAAGAGGAATTGTACAGCTTCAGAAACACCCAAACAAACAATATTCCAGCCTGTGGCTCAAGTTATCATTATACCATTACAGGCAGCTTATGTTAGGGTCAATAGACCTGTCAAACTAGATCTTGGAAGGTGTTTAGAAATCCTCAGTCTTTACCGAATTTTATAGATCCACCATCAGGCAGCATTGTAGCTGTGGCTCCTTGTTTGTCATACAACTCTCCAAGCTGGGATTCAAACCAGATTTCAATCCCACAGCAGCACCAGGGACAAGTGGCTGGGCTGCAATGCTTTACTTTGATTATCGTCTCTTAAATCCTATCATTTATATAAAAACACACCTTCAATGCCACATGTTCGGTGTATATCTCTTGTTACCTTCCTGTTGAGTCAGCTGTGAATAAACAATGTGCCTTCTTTATAAAAGGGAGTGTTTCCAGACCTATGCAGAGGCATGAGTCCAGAGTTGTGCAATTTAAAAGACCCAGTTCTTTTCCAGGAAAAAAGGAAGTAGTGAGCTGTTAATAACACAAAAGCATGTCTGATATTAGCAGCCCTATTGGGTTTTCCTCAATACAGTTGACTGAATGTTTTCATTGGTCCAGATTTGAATTATGGGAATACAATATTGTGCTTGTGTCAGCCAGAGTGTTGGGAAATGGAGTGTTGTTTCTATAATAGTTTTCAGTAGTGTTCTGCTGGAAAGAACCTGCCCTGTAAGTAGTGGGTTAGTGTGCTATTTTGGTCAATTGTGGCTGCAGGGGTTTCCCATTGGTGTTGACCCTAATAGTGTTCCATTATGGACCTCAACAGTGGAAACGTAATGTTCCATATTGCATGATCCTCAATTACAGGTTTCTATTATTACCAACCTGGAATAATTAACAAGTGATTCCAGTCAATGGTGTTAATACAGAGTTCTAAAGACATCAAACTCAGTGATGGGAATAAAGTTATATAGGTTCTGTATGACTAGTGATCCGAAGAGAATTTTTGTTAAGTAGCTTTGAGATGAAACACAATATTCTATTGCCGGTCCACCATACAGTTGATAGAAATACCTGTTAATGATGTACAGTATGCCTGGGGCTGTCATTTATAATAGCATAATAAATGTACATGGCAATGCAGACACTATTTCAAAACCTGAGCTGTATCACTCTTTAATTTTGTAATAGTCACAATCAATCATATATTACAGCCGAAACATACAATATTCCAAACTAGAGTATACAGTATGACATAATAATGCAATGGAACTTGCTTTTTTAGACAGTGTGTTGAAGAACTGGAACTCAGAAGCACATGATAGAGGTTATATACCTTTTATCATTTATCATTGATAACATTGCAACTGGGGTCTTTTCACTACAGCTATGGCCAATGCATCATCCTATAGAATTAACACATTTTGCTTCAAGTTGTATAAAACCTGCTGAATAATGTTACGTTTGCATACCACTTTGCAGTTTTCCATATACTTAAAGAAAAATTGACAAAAAATAAAAATATTACATTTTGAAATCTAATATGAAATACTGTACTACTATTATGGCTTCCGGTAGACTTTTGCAATATCATTTTGCAGTTTCTTTGAATACATGGTGTTAAATAAAAGATCTAAATTCTGTTCATACACATTTTTATAATGATGTCTCAATCCTAAAATTCTAGGTGATGCAAAACTTTTGGCCATAGCTGTATATTTATCAAAATAAAAAGTTATATATACCGTATTCCTTTTCTGTGTTACTATTGAAAAAAGAAAACTCAACAATGAAACACAGATAAGAGGCCAGCATTAAAACGTGTTGTTTCAGAGGTAGGATTTCAATGTAATGCAAACAAGTGCTACCCTAAGGCTTACTACAGAGCTTAATGAGACGTTTTCCTTGCATAATTTCAAATGAATGAACAGAAACTGCATATTAAAAATTGCACCACTTAGCAAAAGAGGTCTGATTTTTTTTTCCTCCAGATCCTCTTGAGGCCTGCAATGAACCAATAGAATTTATTTTTAACTATGAATGAAACCGCAGTCAATTCAGATCCCCTATTTTCAACACTGACATGACTGAAGACTGTTGCCTCTTAAGACCAATTAACACAGAGGCCTCTTCTTGTCTAGATTGACAAGGGCATTCTCATCCTGCCATTGGAGCTACAGTACAATAGCTGAAAGCCATGAGCACCTGGACCCACCTCTTCCAATGAGCCATTCATTACTGAGTGACAACCTCGAACCTATTAGCGTGCAGCGGGTCACTGCAGAAGTTGACTTGGAGCTTTTTCTAAGAGCTAAGCAGACAAGAACAGTCTATACCTCTGCTTAATTGCACGGCTGACAAGTTGGGTCTTAATCAAGTACTTTCAGCATCGAGCACACTTCTCCGTTTCAAGCCACCAGATGAATGAATTAATGACTGTGCCTGAATGATGGAGGAGAGGCAGTTGGCAGATGTGTTCCTCTGAGCTGTTTCAGACATGACTGGTGTTCACAGGAAAGCAACAAGGCTATTTCAGCGGCAAAAATGTGGTGTAAACATCTTGAAATGGCCAATGAGCCTTGTAGAATAGGGTTACCAGATTTCCAGAGTGAACAACCGAGACCTTTTTAGATCAGCTTTTAGATCAGAAATTAAATTAAGCATGTGAGATGTGTGTGTGTGTGTGTGTGTGTGTGTGTGTGTATAATATATATATGTATGGCTGTTTATCAAGACACAATGGGGACTAACTTAAAAGGCTAACTTGGCTGGTGGCACAAGCCAGGTAACATTTTTTTTTAAATAGAAATGGTCCAGGAAGTTAAACAGTATTAATCATCTAGAAGCAGTAAATCCAAAGGTGGTCATACCGAATGTCACATACATTTTTTCTAAGATTTTATAAACTTTACTAAATATTTTATTGGTAAACTGATTGGTAAAAAATATATATAAATGCATTGTCATTGAAAATCATTAAGTATTTAATTAACCAGTAACAAAAATGACAATTAAGGATGGTTTGAGATATAGATGTTCCTTAACATTAATTCACTATGAAAATAAAACAACTCTTTGCCTTTGTCCTGGTAAATCAATGCTTACTTAATTGTAATATTGTGGTGTAGCCTTGTTCTACAATCCCATATGACTTAGAATACATGTAACAAATAGATTGAGCGTTAATAAAAACAATAAAATAAATAAATAAAAAGTGTATTTATGTATTAAAGAAGAAGAAAGTGGGTGGCAAAGAAAGCTGTGGAGGATGTATAGGCTGCCCTTCGAATTGGTAATATCATGGGGCAAGTTCAGCATGGAAGAGGGGGTCTTGGTCTCAGTTCAGCTCCTCCTACATGGCACAAGGCAGCCACAGCTCAACGGAGGAAGATGGTAGTCAACGAGGTACAAAAGCAGGAGGAGAGGATGAGGTGTATAAAGGCCATTTCCCAGGCCAAGCAGGGAGAATGGATGAGATGGGAGAGTGTGGAACAACGCAAGATTGGCTGGCAAGACCTATGGTCAATGGAACAGAGCAGGATCAGTTTCCTCATCAGGTCAACATATGTTCTCCCATCACCACAGAAACTAAACCTCTGGGCAGGAGAGGATCCCTCATGTCCTTTGTGTTCATCACCTGCAACATTAAGGCACATTTTGACAGGATGTAAGGTGGCTCTTAGCCAAGGACGGTTTACTTGTCGCCATGACCAGGTGCTGCGATGTTTGGCCTTAGCATTGGAAGACAAGCGTAACATGACCAATAAGTTGCCACCTGTTCCATCAAAACATTACACACAAAAGACAACATTCCTCCGTCCAGGAGAGTAACCACCAAGAAAAGGTGTTAAAACCAATCCTCGCCCAGGAAAACTGGAAGCTGCTAGAGACTGGAAAATGCTGGCAGATGTTGGTCAACGGCTTATTTTTCCACCTGAGATTGCCACCACTAACCTTCGACCAGATATTGTCTTGTGGTCTGGATCAGCAAGTCTTGTTCACCTGGTAGAGTTAACAGTGCCATGGGAGGATGCTGTAGATGAGGCGTATGAGAGGAAGAAACTGCGGTATGCTCAACTAGCCACTGAAGCGGAACAGCGAGGATGGAGAGTCCGTGTTTACCCAGTGGAGGTGGGTTCTCAAGGATTTGTGGCACACTCTACAACCAGGTTTCTCAAAGACGTCGGATTCAGTGGCCAAGAGTTGCGTCGCACAGTGAAGAATTTATCTGAAGCAGCAGAGAGGAGCAGCAACTGGCTGTGGTTGAGACAGAAAGATTCTGGCTGGGGATCTCAAGCACAATAGAAAGAAAGAAACGCTGATGTACAGGTAAGTAAGCTGGGCTGAGTTGAGTGGGGGATGGAGGCGGGTGATTCTGGGACGCCAGAATCACCGTCGAGCCCTCTTGAGGTGTCGTGGGCTAGTCGATGAAACACTGAGGATGGAAGGTGCCCACTTGAAGACCCCAAAGATGTACCCTACTTAGCTCAATCTAGATGGTTGTCATGCGGATGTGCTGGGAAGACCGCAGTGTGGTTGATCCCCGGAGCCAGCATCGCAGCCGTTGTGTGTGCTGATGCGCTAGGGAGGCAACATAAGCTGATCCCTGGAGCCAGTATTACACTTCAGCCATCAACATCTGACAGAACGATATCTACATCATCATATGGAAGGAAGCGCAAATGGATGGAGACACCTATGGATCACATTAGTTTACTGTAAAGCTACATCTTAGTTGGTGCTTATCTTGGCGAGAGCCGAGTTCAGATCAGCATGAAGTTTTAACATCTACTCTTGTGTAATGGAAATCATAAAGGCAAGATTAAAAGCCATACATTACATTTAATTCACAACTGTGAAATGGGCCTACAGCTCTATTTCTGACATTCTTAAAAGTTGCCACAAAATATCAGGAAATGCAGAAGAAACAGCAGTGATTGACAAGGACAGTTCACCTCTCCAGCTGCCCGGCCATGTAAGATCCAGACAGACTTTACAAGGCATGTTTTACAATGCCAACTGGCAAGTCGGTGGGTTACAAACCACAGTTATCCGAACTGGAAAAAAAAATGAAATAGGGAAGTGGAAAGAAAAATACTCTGTTGGCCTATATTATAATCCCTGCCCTTCTGTTATGAGCACTATGGCGGACCTGCAGGACATTCAAACTACCATCTCTCCCAGCCAGTGATCCATCTGCCTGTGCTAAACCAGCCAGGGTTTGTGTTTAATATCCGAGAGGCTACAAGGCTGCCCGGGGTGGGGGCTCTGATTTGTGGTGGTCTGTCTGTGTTTGTTTGAGATTTGTCTCGCAGAGCAGTGCTCTGAGTAAAGATTCCCTGGAATTGAATCCAGGAGGTTGGGAGGGTGGTGTCCAAACAACTCTGTCAACAAGCTCAGGAACTGACAGCCAAATCACAGGAGGGATGCAAGCTATGTTATTATTATTATTATTATTATTATTATTATTATTATTATTATTATTATTATTATTATTATTAATGTATTTCTTAGCAGATGCCCTTATCCACAGCAACTTACTTTTGTTACAAAATATCATAGTAGAAAGTCGCATTATAAAATATCACATTACAGAATATCATAATAGAGATAAGAGCAGTTATGAAAGTACAATAAGATCAAATTCAAGTAAGAGCAAAATAAAGAATACAGTAAATTATAAGTAAGAGCGAGTTTGACTAAGAGCAGTTAAAACTTATAGTAAACATTTGCTTATACGAGTAAAGTCCAGTAAGAAAACATAGTAAATATGATAAATGGATGAGAATTATTTCAAATAAGAGCAATTACAAAAAACATGAGTACGGTTACCTATAAGAGTAAAATCAGATACAGGATACAGGAAATAGTTATAGTTAGGAGCAGTAGTTGAATGCGGCAAGGTATGGAGCAGATCAGTACGAGTACAAGATGATGCAAGTACTGGTACAATTAGGTGCCATATAGTCTAGTATGGTCGAGAGTTGTGATGTTTGCTGATGCTGTCTGAACAGGTATGTCTAATATAGGATTAATGACAGGAATAAAACTGTCTGAATGGTAGTGTGGCAAAGTGGTTAACTGTGTGCAGGTGAAGGTAATGCAGCAGTGATTAATAAACAGACAGACAATTATAATCCAGGCTCAATGTTGTTTAATGGTTTTTAAATCCAATGGCCTGATGGCTAAACAACTGTAAATAATAACAATGGTAATGAAGCAATACAGTGGCGTGTATTGCTTATTTGTAATCTGCGGGTTGGCCCCGAAATAATAACAGTCCCATTTTTAGTTCACCCACACGTAACACATACACAAACACAAACACCAGTCCACAGTGTGTGCTGTAGTGCTCGTGGTGAATACAGCTCTTTAGTGCAAACAAAAGTGCAGTGTTGTTGATCCGGGTTTAGTGCAGGCCTTCGGCGACAGCTCTGGATCGTGTTAGCCGTCCAAATAATTACAAACAGTATTATTAACGACAAACAGAAAACAACAAAACACTCACGTTTCACAAGACAGGTTCTCCTTCTGAACATTTAATATAACCATTTACAAAGGAACAGATCACATTACTACATCCCCTTTTTATAACGTCACCCATGACCCCTTGGTCAACAAGCACATCCGCTCCTCCAATCTGCGGATGCCACGCCATTTGCTGTCTGGGTCACTGAGTTTGTGTACCGTAGTGCTGCCCCCTTTCTATATGGCCGACTTCCACCTAACCCTGGGAATAAACTGTCGTGCCATTTAGTACAGGGCACTCTGTTCCCTTTACACAGCGCCCTCGCAGGTCAGGAGGGAGATCTAACATCAAGAATCATTCGATCTCTGTCACAGATAGACCATAACTGGGTGCATTTAAATATAAATCTAAGAACAATAATACACAGAATATAATGGAATTTAAGTTGAGTGTAAATGTATTAAAACCAAACTAGATCAGGCCTATATATTTTATCACCGTTTATGTTGGTGGATTTGCTATGCACAGATACTGTAGGATATAAATTACATTGAAAGAAATCAGATTCATGTATTTAGTATCTGCAGGGTAAAACCAGTGCACAAACATAACCATTGACTACTGTATTTTTTTTTTACAAAAACACAGTTTATACCCAAATGCAAAAACGTAAAGTCTATTTTTAAATGATCTTTTAAGTGTTGTTAACGTTAAGCAGTTCTTTGAAAACGGAGAGTAAACTTCTCTAAAATGTGAAGTTTTGTGAGCAGTAAACTGGATTTCATTAAACAAAGTGCCCTTTAAAAAAACAGTTCTTAACAAAATGTTCATGTAATCAAAGAAACTACAAAATGATATTGCAAAAGTCTACCAGAAGCCATAATAGTAGTACAGTCAGTTTTTTTGCTAAGTATATGGAAAACTACAAAGCGGTATGCAATTCAACATGTTAACATAACATTATTCAGCAGGTTTCATTCCACTTTATGAAGCAAAATTAGTTCATTTTATAGGGTGATGCAAAACATTTGGCCAGAGCTGTATGTCGTGTGATAGAAAGACAGAGGACCTTAAAAAAAAATAAAAACAGACAAGCAGACTAGCAAGTAAGTTTTTTACTTGTGGATTTGCAGTAAGTCAATCCTTTATATTGAGCAGAACTCAGTCCTACAGAACAGTACTTGTTTGATCTAATGCTGGGCAGCAGTTGGTTCTCACTTTAAAAAAAGGTTCCTGTTCGTGATGAATTAATGTTAGGGTAAGGGTTTAATAAATGTTCTTTGTATCATGAACGGATGTTTACCAGTTATTTAAATGATTTATTTATTAGTACAGATGTAATAACATTTAATCAGTAACCTGTTTAAACTGACTCCTTTACAGCAATACTAAATACCTCTGAATTGAGCTTTAAAACCAGTGATTTCATGAGGGAGAAGGCTGTTTTCCTGGATTTCTTACATTTATTTCTATCATTTTACCACCACATCCTGCTGTGGTTGCACAGCAGAAAGTCCAATGGAAATACAAGTTGTCACGATCATGTGTTGCTACTATTCAAAAGGTATTAATTGCTTCTTTGTCCATTCCTATTCCTTTTTGTTAAACAGTAAAAGGGAACAGCCTGTCCGTGCCAATCAGCCCCAGCTTGCTCTTAGCCCTGTGAGCACACAGAGGAAAGCTTTTGGCTTTCTGTTGCACTGTCCATTGACTTGCAGTGGTGTGTGCTATGAGTGAAAGCCTGCCCTGTCACTTAGATCATACTCACTAAGCCCCCACCTATCTTGGAAAGAATGTTCAGGAAATGCCAGGGAGCTAAATACTGAGTTTGTCTGTGTGGACTGAGACAGCCGATACAAAAGGCTGTGGAAAGATATCTGTAACAGATCCAGTTAAAGCTGGTCCTGGGTAAACACACTGCTGCTCTCTGTATGGGCTTAAGCACAAAGTTGATTACAATACAAAAGGACTGAAGCACAGAGTTGATTGCATTTGACACGTTTAGAAATTTTTTGAAAACTGAAATGTTTTTAGGTTATGGATCCCCCTCCATCTTTTGCATATGACTTGAGCATTCATAAAAGTTGAGGACTGCTTTAGGAATGTTTTTAAGGACTGTTGATTTTTAAGCAAGTTTATTTAACAGTGCGTTGAAAAATCTGAATAAAATAATAAATCAATAAACCCTCAATTTAATATCTGAAAAGGGTTTCAAGAACTGGAATACTGATTTAATCAAAAGGTCCTTTAAAAAATAGTTAACCAAAGATTCTTTAAAAAATGTCCTTTTTAAGAATAAGTCGCCAAAAGAGTTTCTTCTTACAAGCTTAAATTTAGAGAGAAGTTATAGTATATAGTATATAGTACTAGTTATAGTAATGTACAGCTGTGGCCAAAAGTTTAGCATTGCCTAGAATTTTAGGATTGAGACATGATAAAAATAAATAAATAAATAAATAAAAAACTATATGAACATAATTTTGATCTTTTATTTAACATCATGTAGTCAAAGAAACTACAAAATGATATGGGAAAACTACAAAGTGGTATGTAATTTAATCTGTCAATGTAACAATATTCAGCAGGTTTCATTCGACTTTATGAAGCAAAATGTGTTAATTCTCTGGGGTGATGCAAAACTTTTGGCAATAGGTTAGGCTAATAGAGAAAATAGGACAGGATCTTAATGTACTAAAGAGTGTACAATGGAGGGTTAAAAAAGCCCTGTGCTGTAATGCTAGAGCCTGTGAGTGAGTGTTTTTAAGGTGAAGGGCTGTCGTTCTGAGTCACATATCTCGCAGAAAGATCGCTGGCATGTTGAGGGCCTTCCTGCAGAAAAGGCAGAGACGGCTGACGCAGCAGCACTGAAATGTTTCAGTGCACTGCTCGTCACTATTGTCAAAGACAGTTCAGAAATCAAAATGAATCGCTTGAAAGTCAGGACTGATAAGAGCAGGTTTACTCGTGTTGTTACAAGAGGCCCTTCCACCTGCCCGACAGCAGTGCCAGTGTCAGCTTTAGAACCCTGCATTGTGTTCTGTGTTCAATTACAGGCCTTGGCTGAGGTGGAAACTATGCAGTGTATATATAATGTTAGACGAGACCAGGGGTCAGGAAAACAAACATACAAACTCTTTTCTAAAACGGCAGGACATACTGTGTGCTGGTTTAAAATGAGCTGTATATTCTGACCTAGACAACCCCTTATTGAGTTGTGTTGAAATGCCCATTTATTTGTCCCAGTGTAAGGGACATGCAATATAAAAAATGAATGTAATTTAACAGTAACAGAAAATATGAAATTAGTTACAGAAATTGTGATTAAAGCATAATGTTTTTATTTTACTAAATTAAATAAGTCATGCCTTATCATTGATTGTAAGTCGCCCTGGATAAGAGCGTCTGCTAATAAATAAATAAATAATAATAATAATAATAATAATAATAATAATAATAATAATAATAATAATTAGACTTGCTATACTTTTCTTTATTAATCGGTAAAGCTCGTTAAACGTCAAATTCCCCAAAAATAGGAGTTCGACTGAAATAAATTTATATACGATAAACGTCGGTAAAACCACTCGCTATTTTATATTTTCTTACCAAAAATAATCATTTAGAAACCACGTCTAGTTTGTGTAGTTTTATACTTCCTGTCTGTTTCGTCTCCGTTCCGCTCTGAATTGCTGGGTCGCTGTCAGTCATCTCAGTGGTCCGTTAGTACTGTAGTTTCACCCTGTTCTGACAGTTCTCGTTGACTGAAGCGTACTAGACTGTTATCTTATTTGCCAGCTACAGCGCATGTCATTCAAAGCGCCTACTTTGAAATTAACGGGTTAAGGTGTATGTAAGCTTTTGCTTTAGGTATACAGTGACAGTTACTAGTTTGATTTGAGAATGGGGCGCAAGAGAAAAACATTTAATGAATATTGTGCAGAATACGCTGCCCGACGGCTTAACGAAGCGGGCCCGTCTGCCTTGCCTGTGACTCTGTGTCCGGCTGTGCTAAAGCAGGAGAGGGGGAGCTCAGACTCAGAATAATAAGTTTTGTTGCATGTTGAATATGATAAAGGGGTTTCGCTAAATGAGACGTTTTTCAACGGCATAAAAAGCATTTTTTTTAAGCATAAAGGTCGATTTCACGCATTCTCTGCTTGAATTGAAAAATAAAGATATTAAACGTCGATTTGCCTATATATATATATATATATATATATATATATATATATATATATATATATATATATATATATATATATATATCGAAACGTTAGGGTAGCTGGCTCTTTCAGCTATATATATATATATATATATATATATATATATATATATATATATATATATATATATATATATCGAAACGTTAGGGTAGCTGGCTCTTTCAGCTATATATATATATATATATATATATATATATATATATATATATATATATATATATATATATATATATATATATATATATATTACTTAACATGTTTTCAAGAACGACCCGGTGATTGTGTAAAAATGACAGACCTCAATAATGATCAACATGATGTTTTTAAAACTGCCCCCTCTAGTCTGGTCTATTGACCAGTCTGAAAAGAGATTAAACAGCACCCTCTACAGGAAGACTGTAGTTATATCACAAGACATCGTGAATAAAATTCAAATCGGGCATGTAAACTAAATCCACATACTGTGTTAGTACAGACATATAAATAATTGTATCTTAGTCATGGATTGCCCCTTTCAAATACAGGAGTTCATTTAAGACTGGAGCAAGACTAAGCATGCTTAAGTGTATATACCGTATCTGATGAATGTACTCAAAGTAGAATACATGTAATTTATTCAGAATGTTTTGACATTACTTAATGCAATTACAATAGATATTTTTCAGGTTTTTTTTAATTTTTTTTAAATATGATTTAAGCCACAAATTCAAGTCTGCTTTCAGTCACAAATAATATTGTTACTACAGTTACCAAACAACTCATGATATGACATTAGGAACTGAATTGAAAGACAACCCCTTGACAACATTATCACTGGTGGTCAGTACAGTATGTGGGGGTCTGACACTGCATTCCCCCGGGTGTAGTCTGGCATTCATACAGACTCAGTTTAGCAGCAGGCGTGTAAAGAGGCAGCCTGTTGTTTTGAGTAGAGAACATGCTAATAGAGTATAATTAGGTTCTCCACAAAGCATGATTATACAGGAATCTCAGTCCACGTTGCCAGATATACAAGCTTTGGGTGGCCTATTGGTGCTTTCCAGACTGTCGAAAAACTGAAATATCTTCATCTGCTTGAAACTATTTACAGAATTGCTTTAAAAATAATATGTCCATTGTGAAAGCAATTGCTGGCAATTTCAAAGATATTAAGTGTAAACCATAATAATAAAATGACTTTGCTCAAGTTACGTTCACTGATTAATTCAAAAGACTAAAATAATGTGTACATGGTTTTATGCAAATTCTATTCATTTATTAAATGTAACAGACTGGCTGAATTAAAGTCAAGTACATTCAAAGTAATTCATGCGATGCCTTGTAATATTTAGAAATACTAAAATAAACGTTATACATTCAGTGACATTTGGATTCTATCAAAGGGATTGAAAAAAACTTTCATGTAATTTATTAAGTTTATTTTGGTATTTCTAAATTAAATGAGTGTTTTAAAGTTTTATAGTCTGAATCCTAATAATGGACGGTTTTTTATTTGTTTTTAAACATATATTTCCAGTTAAAACATCCTGCTTCGAGTCAAATTAGTAACACATTCTCAGTATATTCTCACATAGTACAAACTTGCAGATAATTCTTTTTCCTTGAGTTTCTTAGCTGTTTTGTGCCCAGAGGAGTTCTGGGATGACTAGGACTGCTGAGTAACTCAATTCCCTAAAGCCCTTCCCTACAGAATTGAGTGTGTCAGCCCTGATATGAAAATTACCAGCCCAATTATATAAAACACCTACCCATCTGGAAAAACAGAGAGCTGGAGAAAACTGGTTTGAATGGAGGCAGCAAGAGAGGGCTGAAAATGGAAACATGAACCATTCTGAGATTTCAACCAAAAAATGTATTACAGAGCCAGGGCTGTCTGAACTACTGTCTGGAGAGCAAGGACTTTTCAAGGAAATCCAAGAGGACAGCGCGCAACAATAAGTAATCATCTCCAATGTAATGACACGAATAATTCTAAGTCATTATTACAAAAAAAAAATACAGTTTTGTATCAGTTTTCATTCCATTGGACTCCATTTTTTAAGAGTGGACATTAATAATGGTATAAACGGGAAAGAAAGAATAACATATATTGTTATTATTTATTTCTTAGCAGACACCCTTATCCAGGGCGACTTACAATTGTTGCAAGATATCATATTATTTTTACATACAATTACCCATTTATACAGTTGGGTTTTTACTGGAGCAATCTAGGTAAAGTACCTTGCTCAATGGTACAGCAGCAGGGTCCCACACCTGGGATTGAACCCATAACCCTCCGGTCAAAAGTCCAGAGCCCTAACCACTACTCCACACTGCTGCCCGTATATAGGTTTCTTATTAGTTTGATGCAATCATTTTTTTCCTTCCAGATTTTCAATATATTTATACATTCGCCATGTGACAACATGTCATTTCTAATAAACATAAGTCAGTGTTGTATGGCATTGAACGATTTACAGTTTCACTTTATACTGCATTTCACCACTTCTGTGCATTTCCATATGAATAATTACAGGTATTTGATCCTTAGTTTCATAAAAAGAAAAGCATACTGGCCAAATGGGTTAGCAGAAAGTAGAGGTGGCCTTTGGGTTCTAGGGTTGTGGTCTATACTCCCCAGCTGGGCTTCATTCAGCTTAATCATAAGTCTAAAATGAGTAGCCTGCTGTTCCATTAAGAATGAACTGGTGAGACAAAAAACACCAAGGACTAGAAAGACAGGGAAAGGTGATTAGAAACTTATTCATTTGTCTGGCATTTTGTACTTGACTTTAAAGCTTGGAATGTGACCAAAGTCCTGGACCAAACGGTGTGCAACATGCAGCAATTATTATTTCAAAACATTTTATATATATATATATATATATATATATATATATATATATATATATATATATATATATATATATGTAGCAGTGCAGAGTCTCTGGACTCTTGACTGGAGGGTTGTGTGTTCAATCCCAGGTGGGGGACACTGCTGCTGTACCCTTGAGCAAGGTACTTTACCTAGATTGCTCTAGTAAAAACACAACTGTATAAATGGGTAATTGTATGTAAAAATAATGTGATATCTTGCAACAATTGTAAGTCGCCCTGGATAAGGGCGTCTGCTAAGAAATAAATAATAATAATAATTGAGCGCCACCCCCTGGGAGCTCCCGTCCTCGGTCGACAAAGGATTAGCCTGGACTCTAACTGACGACATCCAGACTACAGGACACATCCTGCACTCCACAAGGAGCACCTTTACTGGATGCGCCACTTGGGAGCTAATGGTTTAACCACTGTCATAAATATCCACAATATATGTGTCACCCTAAACTCTCTTCCATGTACAACAAAGTGCTGTACATGTAGTCTTTTACACAAATACATATTGCAGCAATTTATAAAAAGTGACAGAGAGCTTCTTTTGAAGGCTTTTCTGATTGGTTACAAACATTCACAATGTGTTCAAGTTTAAAAGTGTTTATCCTAATCAAATGAACGAACCATACTGTAAACACATCTTTTGATCTAGTAAAATGTGACATTCTGCTATTCAAGTGAAAGCAGTAGATTTATCAAACCAAAAATCCACAGTTGTTATGACCAGCTAAAGATTTTATTTCCAGTTCAATTGCAACTGTGTTGCTAATGGGGTGTCCAAATGTTGCCCACGTGCAAACGGAATTAAAGTACCTCATCTGCATTTCAAAGAGCTGATGCAAAAAATACCCAAACCCCCACAGAACCAAAACAGTGCTCCCAGCTGCATCACAGCACAGATCAGTCTGGGTTCATCTTCACAAGCTGTCACAAATCTGAGTTGGGGGTTGTCACCATCAAGGGCTTGCTACCCGAGAATGCAAAGAAACTGTGGGAAAGGATTAACTTATCAGCACCGACCAACAGAGCCAGAGAGACACATACCTGACATTGAGCTACGATATTTTTTAAGTTGTCAAGCTCTCTACTGTCAGGGTGAAGAGACATGGACTTGGGTCACGGTCAGAGGTATCCGTCAAAGTAAATACCCTTACCACAAATTCCCAAATGAAAAGAAGTTAAATTAGGGGGCACTTAGGGGCAGACATGTTCTGCTTTCTCATTATGGTGTTAATTGAATAGGCAGCTTTTATGAATTCAGAACACAACCAATTTAACTCACATTTGGTATAAAATAAAACTGGAATTCTGACTTTAAAGCCAACAGATAAAAAAATAAAAATCTATTCTTTATAAACACCTGTCCATATTTTCAATTCAAACACTGACATGTTGGAAGTCTGACACCCCTATGTTTATAGCAGTTTTGTTTTTTTTAAGTAGCAAACAACAGTGTTAAGACCAACTGTTTTAAGATAACTGTTCAGGCATTTTTTTAGCACACAATTCTCAATCAGCACGACTCTTCATATTAGATGAAAACAGTCAACACAAGCATGTTTCATATCAATTTTAGCTTGCTTGGCTTTGGCACTCGTAGTGAAGCCAAAAAAGAGCTGGAGGTGGAAGAGGAGGAGATAAACTGAACAACACGACACAGACTGCAAAGAGATTACATTTATCTGGCTTATTGGTAACTGCTACTGAAAGTTTCAAGAGTTACACCCTTAGTCCAATGCCTTTTTTTTTTTTTTTTTTTTTTTTAGATGTATTTCGTTTCCTGCCTGCAACTCTGCATAGTTACAGTTCTAGTTTGTGTTGCCAGTTATTTCTAGCTGTTGCCAGTTGCTTAATAATCTGTGTATGAGGGGAGATTGAAAACAGAAATGCTAGTGTGAAGACAGCTAATCTGATAAGGAGTAAACAACTGGCAACCAAATGTTAAAGGAGACTTTTCACACCTTTCTTTTTAAGTAATTGATGAGTAATCCCCCTTAATGTGTCTGAGGCACACATTGGGAGAATTCACATTTGAAAGCTGCTTTGGGAAATGGTGGCATAATTATCCACATAAAATGCAGGTAATAGTGTTGACACACATTAAATTCAGTTTCCTAATAAACAAAATAATTCACATTTTGTCATTTGCTATCTTGTAACACATATCCCCCTGTTCAAGTGATCTAATTCCATCGTAATACTAATAACAACAAAATAATTCCATAAATCATGAACTTGTATTAGCTATATATTGTAGGTCTCAAATGTGCAGTTTTGAAAGAAACACATTATAGGCTATAAGACATTCTGCCACATAGAGAAAAGACTCCATTTCACTACACTTTGCATCAATTTTTCAATGTGTACCATCTTCAAACAAACAGTCTTCAGCATGTTGTTTAGCATCATGCGATGTGATAAATACTAAAAGATGTTGTTTAAACATGCCGCTGACATTAACGATTCCAAATTCTGCTTTGTTGCTTTGACAAAGTTCTACAAAAAACACATTTCCAATACGAAAATAAATAAACTTTCATAAATTAAATACAACTGTAGTGCACCTGTTCGTCATGCTTTTTACCAATGCATTTCCTCAGCAATTGTGTTGTGTTTCCCAGTATTTATTTATTTTTGTTTACATTTTTTTGAGAGGTTACAAGAACACCAGAAATGACAGGCCAACTTAATAGTTGTGGGAGATGACATATTACAGTCACATATTTCAATGTCAAAAAATAGCAGCCTAGATCCACAAAAAAGACAATAGCATTTTTAATAACTTCATATAAAAAAATAAATAAAAAAACTGTGGATCAGCACAAATCATACAGTGCAATGGGCTGATAATGGTGATTAATCATCGGTCTACATCTTATCACAGTTTAATGAGAGGGACACAGCTTGCTTCCCTCTGATTATTTCTCTGGACTACACAACAGGAAGGAGCCCCACTGAGCAGATCTGTAATGTCCCATAAAATTGAGAAGAAAATATGGGAGCCCCCCCCCCTTTCCCTTAACCAGCCAGCAGCACAGGATTGTGTGCAGTGTGAAATGTGTTTGTGTTGTTCAGAATTTGCTCCCAGAGGGACTATCATTACACGATATCTTTACAAATACTTTCACAGTGTTTTAATTGGCCATGTGTAGTATCCCCTTGTGACTGTCTCTCATGAAGCTGGCACTTGTGTTAGTTATGTTGGGAATTGAGCACAGTTATTATGGTTGGGTTAGCCTCACAGAACTACAGTTATCTGGGGACCTACTCTAATAGGGCATTAAACAGTTTGATTCATTCATTTTAAAAGAAAAACATTGATTTGAGTGAAAAAGACAACTGATTCTTCACAAAATTAATTTATTTTAACAAATTATTTCCATTATTCTTATTTTTTATTTTAACTTTTCTCTTCACATATTTTCTAGAAAATAAAAAAGCACAAACAAAATCTCAACGCATTTCGACAGTCTTAATCATGAGTAGACTTAATTTGATACAGAGAGAATTGAGTGTATAAAAAGGGGTGTTCCTCTGTATCAGATTAAGTCTACTCATGATTAAGACTCTTTGTCAAAACGTGTTGAGATTTTGTTTGTGCTTTTTTTATTTTCTAGAAAATATGTGGAGAAAAGTTAAAATAAAAAATAAGAATAATGGAAATATTTTTTTAAAATAAATTATTGTTGTGAAGAATTGGTTGTCTTTTTCACTCAAACCAATGTATATGGGCCTGTTGGCAACCAATACAAGCAGTCTTTATTTAATCAAAAAGAAAAACATTAACACCCAAAAAGTCAATAGATACAAGTATACCCCCTCATCAGAATATTCAAAAGCAGAAGATCAGTTATCCCTTTATCATTGTAGAGTAGAACTTGCAATATTCAGAATCGATTTTTTTGTTTTGAATAGTTCCTGAAGATACACAATGCATTAGATTAGCCCTCTCTTCCACATTGGTGAGTTACCAATATGGTATTTATTGAATGTACAATAACTTCTGTCTGTAAGGGAAGAGTGTGTAGTGTATTTAAACCACTAGAGGGCTCTCTTGGCAAGCTGGATCTCAGATGACAGGATGCTTTAATTCAGTATACAACCAGAGTACTGTAAGTTGCTAGATTGCTTCTAAGCAGTTCGTGTTCCGGGTCTTTGACCATTTACAAAATCCAGACATAATTCTTGAGTAAATTTTAAAAAATATATTTTATTTGGACAATTTATTTAATGGGCCTTTCACAAGGTAGTTGGGCAGTTTACACACACACACACACACACACACACACACACACACACACACACACACACACATAAACATGTGTCTTTTTCCTCTAACAACATCTTATCACTGTGACTCTACCATGCATCATACTTAGTACAATTACTATGAAATGTTTAATAGCAATGATACACACAATACAAAGACATTCCAAGGTTATTTATTGCCCATTTCTAAGAACACATGAAGACATTTTTATTTTGTGTACTGCTACTTCTTGCCAGTAGGCTCTACCACAAATCAGATGAGGTTGTCAATAACACAGTTATGGATGTCTGCCTCATAGTTTAAAACACAAACAGAAAAAACACAGGAATTGTTTGATTCACAAAGCATCCTGGACTGGTAGCCCAATCGAAGCAGAAAAAAGCAGACCCACATTAGGGGTTTACCAGGCTGTTAATGATGCAAAGAAACAAACCAATCAATTATGTCAATATGATGCAGTAACATATGCAAAACTGGACCCACTGACATTGCATTCACTAACTACATACCCTTTTAGGGTTGGTACAAGTCACAGATCCCTTTGAGGTGCATTTTAAATAAAAGGACATGTTTTTAGTTTAGTTTTGCCATTTGTATAATAAAAAATGGCACCAGGACCTTAGTTCCATCTGCTCCAACACCAATGTAAAAATCCATCTCATCTCGTTCCAATATTAGCCAGTTCAACTGCAGTCTACAATCAACAATCAGATCTGCAACTGGACATTACACAGGTAATTTATGCATCACAGTTGTTGTATAATTGCTAGGCATAAATTAACCGATAAATTAACCAACCTCTAATGTTTCCCTGACATTACAGTATAATTCAGTAAGTAACGTTGACCATGATTGCAAGTTGGAGAGATAGAATTTTGCCAGTCGACGCCCCAATTGAAGCCAATTTGATCTAGATCTGCTGCCGATGGAAATGAACAAGTCTGATTTCAAATCAATTTCACAACAATCCTAGTGGCAGATGGAAAAATACCATGTTCCCTAAACAATTCAAAATGAATCGTAGGCCCCAAATAATCACAATTGCACAAAAACTGGGAGGTGTTTTTGAACATATAGTAATAAGACAGTTTAATGATGTTGCGGTCTTTATATGGAACCAAAATCGCTGTGTTGCACACAACACCATGCAGGTGACAAATCCAGTATCATCCTCTCTGCCAATTTCATATGACAATACGAGTGTTGTTACTCAATGGTGTAAGACATTTAAACCTCCCAGTACAGTAATTCAACAATAATTCAAACATAATCCAACACAAGACATAAATAACTGATCAGTTCCCAATATCCCATCCTTGGAATCAGCAAGGCACGATCAGACTCAAAAACATTACAGATAACAAATACATACTTTTTCCTCTTTAAATAAGCCAATTTCAAAGACCAGCAGTTTTACAGAGTACTTCATAAGATGGCGCATCACTGCCACCTATTGGTCACATTGTACATTACACCATCAATTAAAGGAATTGCCCTCACCTACTCCCACCCAGCCAAAGATAAATTCCTGTCATTATTATAAGCACTCTTTAGAACACTGCCTGGGTTTTCTTAATTATTTTGCATCTCCATAAGTAATACTAGACATTTCTTCAGGCTATTCTTATTTAGCATAGTCTATGATGTATAACATACTGAAGGCAATGATCAGCTGCTATCTAACAATTCCATAACTCATGCCCTTCTATTAGCTAAATAGGCATCAAATGTGCAGTTTTGAAAGAAAAACATTATAGGCGATACTAGTTTTGTTAGCTACAACAAATTTAAACAGATTGACGATAAGGAACTGAATGCCATTACACAAATAAAAAGACAGAGATAGAGTAGTCAAAACGTTTGTCAGCAGAATTGTTCTAGTGTCTATTCCTACATGTTGCAATATCCACCAAAAAAAATATATAAATCAGTATGTCAACTAATGTTATCATTTCAAGGAATTGTTCCCTCACAGTAGTTGCTCAGGCAACAAAGCTTACTCCAAATTCAGTGGTACACAACAGACCCAATTTGTACCAGCACTGTGTTTTCTGCCAAAATCCTTTAACCCAACACAAAACTACATTTAACTGCCACACACCAAGTTGTTCCTTGCAAGTTTTACAACAGTTATTATTTTCTGGATCTGCACTAGTACAAAACTTGGGCCTATTGTTCTAGCTAATGCCAGCCATTACAACTTCTAGTAACCACCACAAGGGTTCAGCAAACCTCCCTGAAGGTTTGTCACTGAAGCAGACTAATCGCCAAGCCAGCACAATCAACATCAGAGTGGGTTGTTTGCATTACCCCCCTCCCCGACAGATTCATGTGTTTTTTCTTTAAAGAGATTGGGGTCTCGCACACTCTCCCTGAATCTCCACTCTCGACTAACTGTGTTAGAGAACATGACAGATAAGTCATCAGAGGTATTTTGTCAGGACATGTTTAAGTACTGTATCAAAACTGGCATATGGAGGTGTCTGGGCAGTCTTGAATGCAAAATAATCCAAAAGAGATTGTGCTCTTGCATAATCAACACGACTATTCTGCACATTTCATGCTAAGGAGTCCAGAGTAAGATCCTAAAAGTGAATTAAAACAAAGGACAGCAGACTGACTCACTATTGCAATATCTACATTATAAAAATAATTTATTAGTGCAGATAAGCTTTTTGGGATGGTTATACTTGATTTTATTATGAAGTCATTTTTTATCTAAAGTTAGTGCTACACATTAGCGTCGACTATTTCATTTTTATACTCCAGTTTCCAGAAGTTTTGAAAAGTTTTGAAATTGCTGTAAAACAAAACCAAAAAAAAAAAAAAGCTAAAATAGTGTTGCTTTGCTTTTTACCTTCTATTAAAAATGTGGGGGAATAGTATTTTCATTAAACACCCCATTCCAAACAGTACCACAATTAAGATTTGATTTTAAGTTATTTGTATTCTGTCTGCAATAGGAGTATGCACCTACAATGGATCAATATTTGTATTTGTTTGTTTATTAGAAGTACCTTCTGGTAGATTAAGGACACTTTTCACAGACTGGATTTGGTCTGATATTAAAACAGTACTTTGCTACTTTTTACTATCTGAAATGGCTTTTGTATTTAGAAAAGACTAGGTTCACCTCCGCACTTTGATTTATATTTTTTTAAATAATGGCTGGTTCAGGTTTTGCAAAGATGTGTGATTTTTTTAGGCTATGGCTTAACAAGTCGAATTAGAAACCACTGCACACTATATTAAAGAAATATGGACTCATTACTGCAGACCCATTCATTCTTTGAGAGCCATGTGCATCTAGTATAATAACTAAGCAAAAAACAAACAAACGACTAACTATGGAATGCAATACATTGTTTCAGTGCCCTCTGCAACTCTTCAGAGCACTGCAGGCATAAGGACTGCATGCAGGCCTATGTATGTATGTATGTATAGCTATGCACAAAGAATCTGCATCACCCTATAGAATGAACTAATTTTGCTCAAATGAAACCTACTGAATAATGTTACGTTAACATATTGAATTGCATACCCCTTTGTAGTTTTTCATATACTTAATGAAAAACTGACAAATTGAAAAATGTGACATTTCGAAGTCTGAAATGAAATAAGTGATGCAAAACTTTTGGCCATAGCTGTAGATCCATACCTAATATCTAATATCATAGCTAATATCAGTAAGGTGTAACTCACATATAATACAAGCAGGATATATACTGTGCTGTGAAAAAGCATTTGCCCTGTCTGATTTTCTGCATTTTTGCACATTTTTCACATTGTATTTGGTCAGATTTTTTTGTGGGTTGTAGTAATATATAGAGGGAGTCTGAGAGAAAAAATGACACCAAAGTTTGGTGCTTCTTTCATTTGTTTGGTGTGCAAGGTAATCAAACATGCAATCTTCAGGTGATAAAAAGTTATTGCCCCCCCTAGTTAACTCAACCCAATTAAAGGGATAATTAGGGTCAGCTGTTTGAGTACTTTGGTTAACAACCAGGCCTGATTTGGGCCAGCCCTGCCCAATATAAATCTGACTAACTTTGGCCCTTACCATCAGAGTGAAGTTGTCACCACACAGGTTCTAGAGCAGGGGTGCCCAATCCTGGTCCTGGAGGGCCGATGTCCCTCCTGGCTTTAGTTGCAACAGTGCCCTAAATTACTTAATTGGACCAATCAAGCCCTTATTAGAAGCTTAATTGGTCCAATTAATCAATTTAGTGTACAGTTTGAACAAAAACCAGGAGGGCATCGGCCCTCCAGGACCAGGATTGGGCACCCCTGTTCTAGAGGCACATCATGACACGAACAAAATTAATTCCTGAAGACCTCCGGAAAAAAAGTTGTTGATGCCTATCAGTCTGGAAAGGGTTACAAAGCTATTTCTAAGGCTCTGGGGCTCCACCGAACCACAGTCAGAGCCATATTGTCCAAATGGAGAACGTTTGGGACAGTAGTGAATCTTCCCAGGAGTGGCCGTCCTGCCAAAATCTCTCCAAGAGCAAGGCGTAAAATCACCCAGGAAGTCACAAAGAGCCCAAGAACAACATCCAGGGATCTGCAGGCCTCTCTCACCTCGGCTAAGGTCAGTGTTCATGACTCCACCATCAGAAAGACACTGGGCAAAAATGGGATTCATTGCAATGTAGCAAGGCGGAAACCATTGCTCACTAAGAAGAACATGAATGCTCGTCTCAAGTTTGCCAAAAAGCACCTGGATGATCCTCAAGAGTTCTGGAACAATGTTCTATGGACAGATGAGTCAAAAGTGGAAGTGGCCGACATGGGCCCTGTTATGTCTGGCGAAAACCAAACACTGCATTCCACAGTAAGAACCTCATACCAACGGTCAACCATGGTGGTGGTGGTGTCATGGTTTTGGAATGCTTTGCTGCATCAGGACCTGGACGCCTTGCCATCATTGAAGGAACCATGAATTCTGCTCTGTATCAGAGAATTCTACAGGAGAATGTCAGGCCATCCGTCCGTGAGCTGGAGCTGAAGCTGAAGCGCAGCTGGGTCATGCAGCAAGACAATGATCCGAAACACACAAGCAAGTACATCAGAATGGTTGAAGAACAAGAAACGTAAAGTTTTGGAATGGCCAAGTCCAGACCTAAACCCCATTGAGATGTTGTGGCAGGACCTGAAACGAGCAGTTCATGCTCGAAAACCCACAAATGTCACTGAGTTGAAGCAGTTCTGCATGGAGGAGTGGGCCAAAATTCCTCCACGGCGCTGTGAGAGACTAATCAATAACTACAGGAAGCGTTTGGTTACAGTTATTGCTGCTAAAGGTGGCGGAACCAGTTATTGAGTCTAAGGGGGCGATTACTTTTTTACATGAGGGCATTGGGTGTTGCATAACTTTCTTTAATAAATAAATGAAATATGTGTCAATTTTTTGTGTTATTTGTTCACTCAGGGTCCCTTTTATCTAATATTAGATTTTGTTTGAAGATCTGATAACATTCAGTGTCAAAAATATGCAAAAATGTAGAAAATCAGACAGGGCAAATACTTTTTCACAGGATTGTATATATAATTAACAGCATCTGTTTTCCAAAATATACACTTTGTAATATTTATCTGTAAATCCAAGTCATGCAGGAAAGACATCTCTAGCCACAATATTGCTGAGTTCAGTTCTTCAGACTCCTATTCCAGAGCCATCTCTTCAATATGATCGCTCAGCAGCTTGTTTTGCTCTGGGAGAAAATTAAAAAAGATAACGTAAAAGACATTTAAAATAAATAAATAAATAAATAAATCTTCATTGAGACATTGTTTTTTTATTGTAACTATTAGTTGGACACCTTGCAATGCTGCCTGTATTATAGAAACCATAAATTACAAAAAAAAAAATATAATAATAATAATAATAATAATAATAATAATAATAATAATAATAATAATAATAATAAATATTGGCAGGAGTTTGTATTAGCAGGAGTCGAAGTCCAAATGCACAGTTTGTGCCGGTATTGTATATTCTGCATTTAATGTTTGATCAAACTAGTCTTACAAATAGGGACCACATTAGGAGTGAAAGAAATAGTGTGTACTGTGCACGAAGCAGTGGGTGAGATGTTTAAAATTGGCAGTACAATAAAGCATTGGTGGGTTGCGATTGTAAAATGAAAAATAAAATGCATTCTCTTTCTAAAATAGTCATAATATAAGCACATCTCACCCCTCCATTTCCAAAGTTTAATTGGTCCTGTGAATGTACAACCCAAGTCAAATAACTTCTTTCTTATTGTCTACAGATCAGACAGAACCAAACAATTCATGTTGCATTTAAACTGGATTCAGCACCTTCATTCAGATTGCCAATGACCGCTTGCTTCTTCAAAAAATCATTGCAGAGCTTCCGGCTGAGTCCGAAGGCCAGCATGTTGTGCGTGAAGATTCTGCAGAACAAAACAATGATTGCATGTTACTTGTACTTTATACTTTAGATATGCAGATATTTCATAGCCAACGCTTCCAAAACAATGACCTAATGTCAAGTGTGTAGCTTCCCCCATTTCCAAGAGCAACGTGACAAGGCGCTACCTCGACTCACCCCAGCTGTCCGAATGCAATATTTTCATTGAACCGCAGGCTGTCATCCTTTTCTTCCTGGCTCATATGACACCACTTCTCCCTGGCAAAGGCACAATCCACAGCTTAGAGTTTAGCTGGGCCATCTACACTACCGGTCAAAAGTTTTAGAACACCCCCATTTTTCCAGTTTTTATTGAAGTTTAAGCAGTTCAAGTCCAGTGAATAACCTGAAATGGTACAAAGGTAAGCGGTAAACTGCCAGAGGTTAAAAAAAAGTTTAGGTTACCAAAAACTGAAAAATAATGTACATTTCAGTGTTATACAAAAAGGCCTTTTCAGGGAACAAGTAATGGGTTAACAACTTACAGCTGTTCTGCAGCAATGGAAGTAAATTAAGCCTTGAAAGTTGATGCTAACAATTCCTACAGGTGTCCCAACTTTTGTTGATTACTTACAAACCCTCTGTCTGTATAAAAGCAGTGTTGGAACAGACTGTGTTACTACACCCTCTTAAGCATTATTTGGACAGTATTGTACTGCAGGAAGTAGTATATTGCTATCATAATGGCGAGAAAAAGGCAATTAACAAAGGAAGACAGACAGACCATTATAACCCTTAAAAGTGTAGGTCTTTCCTTTAGAGAAATTGCAAAGAAAGCCAAGGTGTCAGTGAGTACAGTTTCTACACCATCAAAAGGCACTTGGAAACTGGAGGAAACTCTGACAGGAAGAGGTCTGGCAGACCCAAAGCCACAACAGAATCAGAAGACAAGTTTCGGAGAGTCAACAGCTTGCGTGATAGGCGGCTCACAGGACAACAGCTTCAAGCACAGCTTAACACTGGTCGAAGTAAGCAAGTCTCAGTTTCAACTGTGAAGAGAAGACTTCGAGCTGCAGGTTTGACAGGTCGAGTGGCAGTAAGAAAGCCATTGCTAAGATGGCAAAGTAAGAAAAAGAGGCTTGCCTGGGCCATGAAGCACCGCCAGTGGACTACTGAAGACTGGAAGAAGGTCTTATGGACCGATAAATCAAAATTTGAAATCTTCGGTTCATCACGCAGGGTTTTTGTACGCCGTCGAGTAGGCGAAAGGAAGGTTCCTCAGTGTGTGACACCAACTGTCAAACATGGAGGAGGAAGCGTGATGGTCTGGGGCTCTTTTGCTGGATCCAGAGTCGGCGACTTGCACAGAGCGAGTGGCACCCTGAACCAAAACAGCTACCACAGCATTTTGCACAGCCATGCAATACCCTCTGGTATACGCCTAGTTGGTCAGGGGTTCATCCTACAGCAAGATAATGACCCAAAACATACCTCCAGGCTATGTCAGAACTACCTTAGAAGAAAAGAACAAGACGGTAGGCTTCAAATCATGGAATGGCCAGCACAGTCTCCAGACTTAAACCCCATCGAGCTGGTTTGGGATGAACTGGACAGAAGGGTGAAAGCAAAGCAACCTACAAGTGCAACACATTTGTGGGAACTTCTGCAACACTGTTGGGAAGAACTTTCCAAACAATATTTGATTTCCATTGTAGAAAGAATGCCACGAGTGTGTTCGGCTGTTATATTTGCAAAAGGTGGCTACTTTGAGTCAAAAATTTAGATTAAATTTTGTTAAACAAAACGATTCCATGATTTCTTTTTTATCTCCAATTGTTTATTTGTTCTATGCTTTAATTTCAGAGTACATTGAGACATTAAACTGCGGAAATTTCAATAAAAACTGGAAAAATGGAGGTGTTCTAAAACTTTTGACCGGTAGTGTACATGGCTACTTTTACTAAGGGAGTGGTGTGGTACAGAGTAAACTGCTAGCACAGTGAGTAGTTTAGTAGCAAATGCAATCTTTCATCTAAGTTAGCAGTGACTAATAGTAATCTTACACTATTAAGACAGTGGGTGGAGAGTATTACAAATATGATTACTTTAAAGCAAACAAAACTCTGCACTACTAGGTTAGTCTCCCAGCCAAGAGAAAGAGAGGGAGACAAAGAAAGAGGAAGAAAAAAGAAAGAATGACAGATAGAGAGCAAAAAACCGCAGTAAATAGTGTTAGAGGTGAAACAGCTAAATTAAATAACCTAATTGAACAAAATGTAGACAAAATAACAGGTACTGTAAGAAAGTATTTATTTTAGATGCCTTAGAGCTAATTCAAATTCAAGGGATGCATGTTACAGTTAAAAAAAATCCTCTAAATGACAGTCTTTTTTCAATGGGAGTGTGGCTGACAGATGTTTTGAGGTAGTTAAAAAAAGAAGGTAGTTAAAATTAAACAAAGATGTGCTGGGCAGTTTTATTTCCGGATGATCCTCAAAACCATTCATTTTGCCAAAGCAAACAGTCTGTGCCAAAGCCTGCAGCTGCTCGGATATAAAAGTTAATTTGTTTTGAATTAAAATGAATTTAATATTAATTAGATGTTTTTCAGTGCACCCTCAACTAAAGCCAAGCATGATGCACTAGATCAGTCATACTTAGGGTAGGTTTTGAAAATCCCTTCCTCAATATATAAACAGTATATTTATTTTGAGGCCAAATTAGCAAATGGGGACAATATTGTTCAGTGCAAGTGAGATATAATAACCCTGACAAGTTATTATGTTTGTACTACAGCCACAAATAAATCTTGTCGATGGTTTTCCAATAAAGGCCAATAACGATTCTGTTTCTTGGTGCAGATGAGAATCTAAATGTAGAGATGGCACAGTAAATCCCACAAGGCTCCAGGTCTTTTGGAACACCCTGTATAGCATTGAACTACTCAATTACTGCAAATAAATGTACTACTGCTGCTACTAATACATTTCAATCAGGGCCCCAATATCCTTAAGATGTAACAAATATGCTTTGATCATGGTTTTATGGTGCCACTATAATTAAAAATAAAATGTAATCCCGGTAGATTTAATACTGCTCGGCAACAGTAAATGGCAAATGCCACTTGGTATACTTGGTGCTATGAAATCAAGTAGTCATGGTTTCAGTGTAGCAGTATTATAATTAGCAGTACCAACCAGTGGTGTTTTTAGACATAGTGTTACAAACAAAAACTCCATGGTCACCCACACTTTATAAGCAGTGTGCAAAATGTATTATGAGATTTGATTAACTGTAATCACTTACAAATGCTTCAGAATTATATATATATATATATATATATATATATATATATATATATATATATATATATATATATATATATATACAGTACTGTGCAAAAGTTTTAGGCAGGTGTGAAAAAAATGCTGTAAAGTAAGAATGCTTTCAAAATAGACATGTTAATAGATTATATTTATCAATTAACTAAATGCAAAGTGAGTGAACAGAAGAAAAATCTAAATCAAATCCATATTTGGTGTGACCACCCTTTGCCTTCAAAACAGCATCAATTCTTCTAGGTACACTTGCACAAAGTCAGGGATTTTGTAGGCATATAGTCAGGTGTATGATTAAACGATTATACCAAACAGGTGCTAATGATCATCAATTCAATATGTAGGTTGAAACACAATCATTAACTGAAACAGAAACAGCTGTGTAGGAGGAATAAAACTGGGTGAGGAACAGCCAAACTCAGCTAACAAGGTGAGGTTGCTGAAGACAGTTTACTGTCAAAAGTCATACACCATGGCAAGACTGAGCACAGCAACAAGACACAAGGTAGTTATACTGCATCAGCAAGGTCTCTCCCAGGCAGAAATTTCAAGGCAGACAGGGGTTTCCAGATGTGCTGTCCAAGCTCTTTGAAGAAGCACAAAGAAACGGGCAACGTTGAGGACCGTAGACGCAGTGGTCGGCCAAGGAAACTTACTGCAGCAGATGAAAGACACATCATGCTTACTTCCCTTTGCAATCGGAAGATGTCCAGCAGTGCCATCAGCTCAGAATTGGCAGAAAACAGTGGGACCCTGGTACACCCATCTACTGTCCGGAGAAGTCTGGTCAGAAGTGGCCTTCATGGAAGACTTGCGGCCAAAAAGCCATACCTCCGACGAGTCTGTCTGGGATTACATGAAGAGAGAGAAGCAACTGAGGCTGCCTAAATCCACAGAAGAACTGTGGTTAGTTCTCCAAGATATTTGGGCTAACCTACCTGCCGATTTCCTTCAAAAACTGTGTGCAAGTGTACCTAGAAGAATTGATGCTGTTTTGAAGGCAAAGGGTGGTCACACCAAATATGGATTTGAATTAGATTTTTCTTCTGTTCACTCACTTTGCATTTTGTTAATTTTCCTTTTCCTCCACAGCATCCTTCCTGGAGAGGCAGCAGGGTACAGGGAAACAAAGGGTTAAAACATGCATGCAAGAGATGAAAGAAAAGAATGGAGGAAGAGAAAAGAAGCTGATGACAAACACAAGATAAACAGTGCATGCAAAAAGAAAGCAAAGCGTATCCTATGTGTGATCACTTTACACTTTACACTTTCCATAGATACCTACATCTGGAGCCCAAGTGGTTTATATTCCACAGACAATGCGGTGCAATGCAATGCTACAGTAAATACTGTAATGTACTTTAGAGGCAAATGTGCCTGAAGGTAGCACACCCCCACCACTGGTTGACCGTATACACAGGCTTACTTCTGGGAAAGCACAGATGTGTAACTTCCAACTCCCCAGGCAGCCTATCAATATCTCTCAGGGGAATCTCACAGGAAAAGGACTTAATAAAGTGAAAACCAGATGGTGGAATAAACCCAGGGAAAAGCTAGACAAGGTCCCTGGAATGCAGAGCCCTACCGAGGACCAGGTAGCTGTAAATAGCCATACAAAAAGATAAAGATATACTGTGTAGGTATATTACTGTTAAAAAAAAATAAAAATAGGAAAGATATTGAAAAACATAAACAGGTTACACTAAAACATGTTTGTGCTACATGTTTAGAATTATACAGCACAAAACATTGAACATTTAAAGCATGTTAACACTCGAGAATATATTAAACTAGATTAATTTAATGCGACTCTAAGCACCATTGGCGCACACAGCAGTATGCATGTTGTCGTCTTCATAAATGTGGACGCACATGTATCCTGGGCGATTGGTTGAAGCGAAACAGACATTTAAGCTTATGGAATCATGCTGTTTATTTAGTGGTAGTAATGAGTAAACAGAAGCAGATACGTTTGGTTGAAGCTTCAAAAAGAGCAAAAATCTCTCTTCTGATGATCCAGAATGACAGAGAAAAAAATAAAAATCAGTAAAAGCACTGAACTGTCTGTTTCTGGCAAATACGTTGCGGGATCGAATGTTAGTACTACTGCATGATTTAAATTCTGCTGCTCTTCCATGATCGAGCACGGTAAGTGCACATTTAAAGTTTAATTTGTATTTGAATTCAGTGTCTTATATTAAAATGAATGATCTCCATTACATGAGAGTAGATGTTAAAACTTCATGCTGATTTTAGACTCGGCTCTCGCCAAGATAAGCACCAACTAAGACGTAGCTTTACAGTAAACTAATGTGATCCATCTGCATCTCCATCCATTTGGGTTTCCTTCCATCTGATGATGTAGATATCCTTCTGCCTGGTGTTGATGGCTAAAGTGTAATGCTGTCTCCAGAGATCAGCTTATTTTGCCTCCCTGGCGTATCAGCACACACAAAATATTACATTTTCTTAATCATTAACATGCAATTGCCAAGTTGTGTTATTATTATTATAATCGGTAGTAGCGGTTTACAGCCCTATAGATTATATTAGAACTCCCGGAGTTTACAGTCTTATTGTGTACAGCTGTAAGATTATAAGGTTTATAATGTACAGGTTGCGTGGGCATCTTAACTGACTTCACCACAGCACAAAAACGGGCAGTTTAATGAAAATGATGACCAGATTTCAAAATGTTACTGATGAAAACAGACGTGTTAGTTGAAAGTCAGGAAAATGCTGCCACAAGAAAAGACATTGAGTAACATAAATTTACTAAAAACATAAATGGAAGAAAAATGGACAAAACAGGAAAATTCATCAAATGATTAGTTGTAGTGATTGAGAGTAAAATGATTAGAAATGGAACCAGTATAAAAGACTTGTGAGCTAGTTTTTCTCCTAGTTTGTCTGTATTTCAGTTTATTTGTAGCTTTTATTGTTGTTGTGGAATATTTGGCTGTCACTGTAGTTGCTGTTCTGTCTCGATGGCAGTACGCTGTGTTTATTCAGTTTTAGAAAAGGGAAACAGCAATGCAATTTGATTGCAGTTTTCTTATGTGACAATGAGCACTCTGATTGGCTGAAACACTTTACAGCATGGTGATGCAGAGTCATTATCGGCATGAAAAGCGGTGTTGGTGTGGTTCAGTTATGCGTACCATAATGAGAGATTTCTTGGTGCTCCTGCCAAGCACTATATATTAAGTAAAATATATGTAATTATACGATACACTACATAATAAATTAATTGCCATCCTATAACTTACATTAGCTTTCCATATAATTATGTGCAACCTTTTTTTTATCTCAATTAATATCTAACACATGAAATTGGGGGGGGAGGGGGGAATAAATATGACTATATAATAATATATATTTTTTTAAAAAAAAGCAAAGGTGGTACCTGCATGGTTTCTTGCAGCTCATCAGGGTTTAAAACAACACATTTCAATGTAAACTCTAAATGTAAAAGCTGTAATGATCGGAGGTTGAAAGCTGCGTTCCACCCCCAGGTTCATTATGGCAGCCTATCTACCTTGTAGTGGGAGATCTCTTCCTTCTCTCGCAGTGGACTGCGTCGAAAAAGGCCGCGTTCCAGAACCGCAGTGTGTGCCTGTATCGACCAGAGCAGAGCAGTGGGAAACAAGTTTCAGTTATACCAGTGGTTTTCAACCTCGGTCCTCTGGGACCCCTGTGTCTGCTGCTTTTCATTCCAACTGAGCTCTCAATTACTTAACTAAACCCTTAATTGAACTGATAATTAGCTTAAGTGGTCCTTTTTAATTGCTTTCAGCTCTTAAACAGTTGGAGATTTCAACTTAACTATAAATAACTTGCAAGTCTGTAGGAGCTGAGAACAATTAAAAAGGCCTAATTAATTAATTATTAGTTTAATTAAGGGCTTAGTTAAGTAACTGAGAGCTCAGTTGGAATGAAAACCAGAACATAAGAAGATAAGAACATAAGAAAGTTTACAAACGAGAGGAGGCCATTCAGCCCATCTTGCTCGTTTGGTTGTTAGTAGCTTATTGATCTCAGAATCTCATCAAGCAGCTTCTTGAAGGATCCCAGGGTGTCAGCTTCAACAACATTACTGGGGAGTTGGTTCCAGCCCCTCACAATTCTATGTGTAAAAAAGTGCCTCCTATTTTCTGTTCTGAATGCCCCTTTATCTAATCTCCATTTGTGACCCCTGGTCTTGTTTCTTTTTTCAGGTCAAAGAAGTCCCCTGGGTGGACATTGTCTATACCTTTTAGGATTTTCAATGTTTGAATCAGATCGCCGCGTAGTCTTCTTTGTTCAAGACTGAATAGATTCAATTCTTTTAGCCTGTCTGCATACGACATGCCTTTTAAACCCGGGATAATTCTGGTTGCTCTTCTTTGCACTCTTTCTAGAGCAGCAATATCCTTTTTGTAACGAGGTGACCAGAACTGAACACAATATTCTAGGTGAGGTCTTACTAATGCATTGTAAAGTTTTAACATTACTTCCCTTGATTTAAATTCAACACTCCTCACAATATATCCGAGCATCTTGTTGGCCTTTTTTATAGCTTCCCCACATTGTCTAGAGGAAGACATTTTTAAGTCAACATAAACTCCAAGGTCTTTTTCATAGTTCCCTTCTTCAATTTCAGTATCTCCCATATGATATTTATAATGCACATTTTTATTGCCTGCATGCAATACTTTACAGTTTTCTCTATTAAATTTCATTTGCCATGTGTTTGCCCAGTTCTGAATGCTGTCTAGATCATTTTGAATGACCTTTGCTGCTGGAACAGTGTTTGCCACTCCTCCTATTTTTGTGTCGTCTGCAAATTTAACGAGTTTGCTTACTATACCAGAATCCAAATCATTAATGTAGATTAGGAATAGCAGAGGACCTAATACTGATCCTTGTGGTACACCACTGGTTACCTCGCTCCATTTTGAGGTTTCTCCTCTAATCAGTACTTTCTGTTTTCTACATGTTAACCACTCCCTAATCCATGTGCATGCATTTCCTTGAATCCCTACTGCGTTCAGTTTGAGAATTAATCTTTTATGCGGGACTTTGTCAAAAGCTTTCTGGAAATCTAAATAAACCATGTCGTATGCTTTGCAATTATCCATTTTCAATGTTGTATCCTCAAAAAAGTCAATTAGGTTAGTTAGACACGATCTCCCTTTGCTAAAACCATGCAGACTGTCTCCCAGAATATTGTTACCATATAGGTAATTTTCCATTTTGGATCTTATTATAGTTTCCATAAAACTATAATAAGACACAGGGGTCCCAGAGGACCGTGGTTGAAACCCAACTAAATTACACCAATACATACATTGTAATAAGTTTTTATAACCATGGCTTTAAAACACAGCATCCTGCATTTAAACAAGTAACTATTTAAAGTTTTAGAGCAATGCTGTTCTGAATCTCAGCAACTGTTCATCCACTGTACAGTGTCCTCATCATATAACAAAGTTAAAGTAACACTGTGCCAGGGCAGAAGCCCTACTGCTGTAAATAGTGTGTGGGTGGGTGGGAATGCAAGGTTGTCAGGGATGTGGTTAAATCTGTCCCTGCCAGCAATCACAGGTGTGGCCATTTATTGGACAGTTGTGGCCATGTATTTATTAACATCATTATGCAGGTCTCATATTGCCCTTGTAAAACTCAAACTCATTACAGGGATGGAAATAACCCATTCCAGGTTTTACTACAAGCTTGATTAGCCACAGTGTATTGGCAACACACTCAGGTGTGTCTGATTAAACCCATAGTGAAACCAGGAATGGATCAAACTGCTATGCAATGACAGTCTTATTTCCAGCCCTGCATTATGATTAATGTGCATGTGATTTTTTTAATGGTATTTTTCTATTTACTGTATAAGCCATAACAGAGCAATAACGTGAGGCTTGCGAGAGTCTGAGTTCTTGCAAAACTCCCAATAGCAACGCCTCAGTTACATGCTCCCAATAACAACGCCTCATTTACACGCTGCCAATAGCAACGCCTCAGTTACACGCTCCCAATAGCAACGCCTCAGTTACACGCTGCTTTCCAATATTACACATGCTGTCAATGTCTCCACATTCCTTCATGTGACCTCTCGAAGTAGAAATGTCACAGATTGTCTCATTCAATCAGCTTTTAAGTAGAGAGATCATTATCCCGGTGTAGATGTCTCTAAAGCTAATGTGGCTCCCTTTAAACCGTGACATATATTTGAAGCAGCCCAAGTTTGTTTGGTTTGTTTCCAGGCGAAGCAGGACCCTCGGCGACCCCAGGCGAAGCAGGACAGGCAGCAACCCTAGGAGAAGCAGAGCTGGCGACGACCCCAGGCGACGGCAGCAGCGGCGGACCCTCGGGAGGCGACGGCAGCAGCGGCGGACCCTCGGGAGGCGACGGCAGCGGCGGCGGACCCTCGGGAGGCGAACTCGGGAGGGGAGCCCCTGGCAATGGAGGCAGCAGCGGGAGCTCCACTTCTCCCTCGTACCCTGTAACGGTGCGGGCAGCAGGCAGCCCAGGCGATGCGGAGCAACAGGCATCCCCAGGCGATGTGGAGCAACAGGCAGCCCCACGCGATGCAGAGCAACAAGGAGTCCCAGGCGATGCGGAGCAACAAGGAGCCCCAGGCGATGCGGAGCAACAGGCAGCCCCAGGCGATGCAAGGCAAGCATCCCTGAATGGAGCGGGCGTGGCATCCCTGGGTGGTGCTAGGCAGGCATCCTTGGGCTGTGTGAGGCAGGCATCCTTGGGCGGTGCGAGGCAGGCATCCTTGGGCGGTGCGAGGCAGGCATCCTTGGGCGGTGCGAGGCAGGCATTCTTGGGCGGTGCGAGGCTGGCATCCTTGGGCGGTGCGAGGCTGGCATCCTTGGGCGGTGCGAGGCTGGCATCCCTGGGCGGTGCGAGGCTGGCATCCCTGAGCAGTGCGAGGCTGGCATCCCCAGGTGATGGCGAACTGGCATCCCCAGCCGATGGCGAACTGGCATCCGCCAGGCGTGCGACAGGGCGGCAGCAGTCCCTCAGGAGGCGATGGTGGCAGCGGACCCTCGGGAGGCAATTGCAGGAGTGGAGCCAGGACCAGCGGTGGTGCTAGGGTTGGCCCTCGCCTCAGCTGCTGCAACCCGGCGGTTTTCCCCCTTGCTCTGCTCAGCAGCCTATGCAAGGGTGGCTGCGGACCGCCAGCCTCCTGTTCCGGTCCATCCTGTCGTGAAGAGAGAGGCAGCTCCTGCTCCTCTCCCTCGGGTGGTGGTGGAAGCAGAGGCAGCCCCTGCTTCCTCTCCTTCAGGTGGTTCTGGTGGAGGCAGAGGCAGCTCCTTCTCCTCTCCCTCGAGTGGTGGTGGTGGAGGCAGAGGCAGCTCCTGCTGCTCTGCTCCTGGCGAAGGCGGCAGGGGCTCCTCCCCTTCTGGCTGCAAGGCGGCAGGGCGCCTCCCCTTCTGGCTGCTGAAGGCGGCAGGCGCCTCCCTTCTGGCTACAGGCGGCGGGCGCCTCCCCTTCTGGCTGCAGGCGGCAGGGCGCCTCCCTTCTGGCTGCGAGGCGGCAGGGGCACCTCCCTTCCGGCTGCGGCGGCAGGGGCTCCTCCCCTTCTGGCGCAGAGGGGCTACTCCCTTCTGGCGGCAGGGGCTCCTCCCCTTCTGGCGGCGGGCAGGGCTCCTCCCTTCTGGCTGCGAGGCGGCAGGGCCTCCCCTTCCGGCTGCGAAGGCGGCAGGGGCTCCTCCCCTTCTGGCGAGAGGGGCTACTCCCCTTCTGGCGGCAGGGGCTCCTCCCCTTCTGGCGGCGAAGGCGGCAGGGGATCCTCCCTTCTGGCTGCGAAGGCGGCAGGGGCTCCTCCCCTTCTGGCTGCGAAGGCGGCAGGCGCCTCCCCTTCTGGCTGCGAGGCGGCGGCGCCTCCCCTTCTGGCTGCTTAGGCGGCAGGGGCTCCTCCCCTTCTGGCTGCAGCGGGGAAACCAGCAGGCATGCTCCCTCTGCTGGTGGCGGCGATGGAGGCGGAACCAGCAGGTACTCTACCTCTGCTGGTGGAGGTGGGAGCGACCCGCAGTCCTCCCATGAAGGTGGAGGTGGAACCAGCTGGAACTCTCCCTCTGCTGGCGGAGGTGGGAGCGACACACAGTCCTCCCAGGGCAGTGGAGGTGGAACCAGCAGGAACTCTCCCTCTGCTGGCGGAGGTGGGAGCGACACACAGTCCTCCCAGGGCAGTGGAGGTGGAACCAGCAGGAACTCTCCCTTTGCTGGCAGAGGTGGGAGCGACACCCAGTCCTCCCAGGGCGGTGGAGGTGGAACCAGCAGGTAGTCTCCCTCTGCTTTGCGGAGGTGGGAGCGGCAAGTCATCCACCCACGGAGGTGGAGGCGGAACCAGCAGGAACTCACCCTCTGCTGGCGGAGGTGGGACCAGCAGGTACTCTCCCTCTGCTGGCGGAGACGTGGGCTGTAGACGTTCAGCCTCCCCCCTTTTGGGTTGTGGATGCACGAGCTCCTCCCTCTTGGGCTGTGGACGTTCGGCCTCCCCCCTCTTGGGCTGTGGACGCACCGGCTCCTCCCTCTTGGGCTGTGGATGCTTGGCCTCCTCCCTTTTGTGCTGTGGACTCCTTCTCCTTGTCTCCTCTCCTCCGCTGTTCGGGGAGGGGGCAATTAACTGGAAAATGCCCCCGCTCCTCACAGATGCAGCAACAGTACACCTGGCTTATGCTGTGGAGGACAGCTTCCCAGCTTATCTCCTCCTGTGTCTGCTGTTGGTGTTGTTTCAGCTGCTGCTGTCTGCAGCTCTTCCTCCTTCCCATCCTCTTTCCTCCGATTCTCCTTCCTCACTCTCCTTTTCTCCACAAGTAATAACAAAAAGTGAAAAAAAGAAAAAAAAAGAAAAAAAATCTGCAGTATCCTCTTCTGCCTGAGTCCAGGAGGCGCTGGTGATCCCACGCTGGACACCACGTGTGACAGGCTGGCTGACGTCAGGCAGAAGCAGGAACTAAACAAACTGACACCAATACTGCAGTTTCAAAAAGAAAGACCCGGCTGGCCGTTGTTTTATTTAAATACAAAAATAAATCAAAGGTTTGAACAAAAAGAAACTTGTTCACAGAGCGAAAATAAAACAGTAAACAAAAATAATCATGAACACAAAGTATAATAAGTAATACAGGTCAGGCTGGGCTGTAACCTTCACTGTTCCTGTATCTTTTTTAGTTACGTTTTTCTCACTCCTCGCTCTCTACTCTCGCTACTCATACACCCACACCAAGAGTGCCGAGAGCTGCAGGCTTTTATATTAGTGACCGAGGGATTAACTACCTATTATTTAATAATCCCCCGGTCACATTCTGCACGGGTTTTCTAATTATTCCTGGCAGAGGACGAGCAATAATCTCTCCTCTGCCAGAACACGTTTACATAAAACAAAACAATAACAAAACCCACGGCGCTTCGCCGTCACAAATACACTTCTAAATAAATACAAAAATAACAAAACACTCGGCTACTCCATCAATTCATTTTTAAATATATACAAATAAACACACAACGCCTCGCCGTCATATAAATACAATAACTAAATCATAATACAAATAAATACAAAATAACACGGGCGGAGGGGGAAACCCTGTACTAAAATAAACACACACATTTACACAGAAGGGCTCTCTACCACCCTGCTACAATATATATATATATATATATATATATATATATATATATATATATATATATATATATATTCATTGTAACACAGCAGGGAGGGGGTTAATATCCTCCCTGCAGAAAACATGTGCGTATGCACATTTTGTTTAATTGTTTTATTTTGTTAATTGTTTATTGTTTAATTATCACCTGCACCTGGTAACTATTGTAAATTAATGCTAGGTGAAGGGTATTTAAGACGTGCAGTCTGTCTGTACGGGGCTGCTGAGTAGAAGGAGGCAGATAGTGTGCTCTGTCTCCGAGCAGTCGTACTAGTGTTGTGTGTTTGTGTGACAGGTAAACGGCTTAGCCGTCCTGCGAGTGAGTCAGGGACTTACCTGTGTAGTTAGCGCTCCAAAACGGAGCTAGGTATTTATTTTTGTTTGTGTTTTGTTAATGTATTAAAAATAGCGCCAACCACGCTTAAAACTCCATTTCCTGTGTCCTGGGTCTGCTTTAAAAGGGGCAAACGAACGACCGTGAGTGCCGGCCGGGTTACAATATATATACAGTGCCTTGCGAAAGTATTCGGCCCCCTTGAACTTTGCGACCTTTTGCCACATTTCAGGCTTCAAACATAAAGATATGAAACTGTAATTTTTTGTGAAGAATCAACAACAAGTGGGACACAATCATGAAGTGGAATGAAATTTATTGGATATTTCAAACTTTTTAACAAATAAAAACTGAAAAATTGGCGTGCAAAATTATTCAGCCCTTTACTTTCAGTGCAGCAAACTCTCTCCAGAAGTTCAGTGAGGATCTCTGAATGATCCAATGTTGACCTAAATGACTAATGATGATAAATAGAATCCACCTGTGTGTAATCAAGTCTCCGTATAAATGCACCTGCACTGTGATAGTCTCAGAGGTCCGTTTAAAGCGCAGAGAGCATCATGAAGAACAAGGAACACACCAGGCAGGTCCGAGATACTGTTGTGGAGAAGTTTAAAGCGGATTTGGATACAAAAAGATTTCCCAAGCTTTAAACATCCCAAGGAGCACTGTGCAAGCGATAATATTGAAATGGAAGGAGTATCAGACCACTGCAAATCTACCAAGACCTGGCCGTCCCTCTAAACTTTCAGCTCATACAAGGAGAAGACTGATCAGAGATGCAGCCAAGAGGCCCATGATCACTCTGGATGAACTGCAGAGATCTACAGCTGAGGTGGGAGACTCTGTCCATAGGACAACAATCAGTCGTATACTGCACAAATCTGGCCTTTATGGAAGAGTGGCAAGAAGAAAGCCATTTCTTAAAGATATCCATAAAAGTGTCGTTTACAGTTTGCCACAAGCCACCTGGGAGACACACCAAACATGTGGAAGAAGGTGCTCTGGTCAGATGAAACCAAAATCGAACTTTTGGCAACAATGCAAAACGTTATGTTTGGCGTAAAAGCAACACAGCTCATCACCCTGAACACACCATCCCCACTGTCAAACATGGTGGTGGCAGCATCATGGTTTGGGCCTGCTTTTCTTCAGCAGGGACAGGGAAGATGGTTAAAATTGATGGGAAGATGGATGGAGCCAAATACAGGACCATTCTGGAAGAAAACCTGATGGAGTCTGCAAAAGACCTGAGACTGGGACGGAGATTTGTCTTCCAACAAGACAATGATCCAAAACATAAAGCAAAATCTACAATGGAATGGTTCACAAATAAACATATCCAGGTGTTAGAATGGCCAAGTCAAAGTCCAGACCTGAATCCAATCGAGAATCTGTGGAAAGAACTGAAAACTGCTGTTCACAAATGCTCTCCATCCAACCTCACTGAGCTCGAGCTGTTTTGCAAGGAGGAATGGGCAAAAATTTCAGTCTCTCGATGTGCAAAACTGATAGAGACATACCCCAAGCGACTTACAGCTGTAATCGCAGCAAAAGGTGGCGCTACAAAGTATTAACTTAAGGGGCTGAATAATTTTGCAGCCCAATTTTTCAGTTTTTATTTGTTAAAAAGTTTGAAATATCCAATAAATTTCGTTCCACTTCATGATTGTGTCCCACTTGTTGTTGATTCTTCACAAAAAATTACAGTTTCATATCTTTATGTTTGAAGCCTGAAATGTGGCAAAAGGTCGCAAAGTTCAAGGGGGCGAATACTTTCAAGAGGCACTGTATATATATATATATATATATATATATATATATATATATATATATATATATATATATATATATATACAGTACTGTGCAAAAGTTTTAGGCAGGTGTGAAAAATGCTGTAAAGTAAGAATGCTATCAAAAATAGACATGTTAATAGATTATATTTATCAATTAACTAAATGCAAAGTGAGTGAACAGAAGAAAAATCTAAATCAAATCCATATTTGGTGTGACCACCCTTTGCCTTCAAAACAGCATCAAGCATCAATTCTTCTAGGTACACTTGCACACAGTTTTTGAAGGAACTTGGCAGGTAGGTTGGCCCAAACATTTTGGAGAACTAACCACAGTTCTTCTGTGGATTTAGGCAGCCTCAGTTGCTTCTCTCTCTTCATGTAATCCCAGACAGACTCGACGATGTTGAGATCAGGGCTCTGTGGGGGCCATACCATCACTTCCAGGACTCCTTGTTCTTCTTTACGCTGAAGATAGTTCTTAATGACTTTTGCTGTATGTTTGGGGTCGTTGTCATGCTGCAGAATAAATTTGGGGCCAATCAGATGCCTCCCTGATGGTATTGCATGATGGATAAGTATCTGCCTGTACTTCTCAGCATTGAGGAGACCATTAATTCTGACCAAATCCCCAACTCCATTTGCAGAAATGCAGCCCCAAACTTGCAAGGAACCTCCACCATGCTTCACTGTTGCCTGCAGACACTCATTCGTGTACCGCTCTCCAGCCCTTCGCGAACAAACTGCCTTCTGCTACAGCCAAATATTTCAAATTTTGACTCATCAGTCCAGAGCACCTGCTGCCATTTTTCCACACCCCAGTTCCTGTGTTTTCATGCATAGTTGAGTCGCTTGGCCTTGTTTCCACGTCGGAGGTATGGCTTTTTGGCCGCAAGTCTTCCATGAAGGCCACTTCTGACCAGACTTCTCCGGACAGTAGATGGGTGTACCAGGGTCCCACTGTTTTCTGCCAGTTCTGAGCTGATGGCACTGCTGGACATCTTCCGATTGCGAAGGGAAGTAAGCATGATGTGTCTTTCATCTGCTGCAGTAAGATTCCTTGGCCGACCACTGCGTCTACAGTCCTCAACGTTGCCCGTTTCTTTGTGCTTCTTCAAAAGAGCTTGGACAGCACATCTGGAAACCCCTGTCTGCCTTGAAATTTCTGCCTGGGAGAGACCTTGCTGATGCAGTATAACTACCTTGTGTCTTGTTGCTGTGCTCAGTCTTGCCATGGTGTATGACTTTTGACAGTAAACTGTCTTCAGCAACCTCACCTTGTTAGCTGAGTTTGGCTGTTCCTCACCCAGTTTTATTCCTCCTACACAGCTGTTTCTGTTTCAGTTAATGATTGTGTTTCAACCTACATATTGAATTGATGATCATTAGCACCTGTTTGGTATAATTGCTTAATCATACACCTGACTATATGTCTACAAAATCCCTGACTTTGTGCAAGTGTGCCTAGAAGAATTGATGCTTTTCTGAAGGCAAAGGGTTGTCACACCAAATATGGATTTGATTTAGATTTTTCTTCTGTTCACTCACTTTGCATTTAGTTAATTGATAAATATAATCTATTAACATGTCTATTTTTGAAAGCATTCTTACTTTGCAGCATTTTTTCACACCTGCCTAAAACTTTTGCACAGTACTGTATATATATATATATATATATATATATATATACACATACATATATACACACACACACACACACACACACATATACACAGATAGATAGATAGATAGATAGATAGATAGATAGATAGATAGATAGATAGATAGATAGATAGATAGATACAACTATTTAGTTTTGATAAGCTTAGCTATTTAGTTTAATGGATGTACCTTTTTCACAAAATGATAAGCATCATATCTGCAAGAGTTTCTAGTTGCTAGTATATGACACCAGTTAAATGGAAGGTAACCCAGTAATACCCACCAGATCGGCTGCGGTCTTAAATGTGTGTACAGATAGACCTTCTCTCCTTTCTTTTCTTCATCCAGCACCACTGGAAAAACAAGGCGGAGGGTTTAAGCATGTATAGAGAGAGCAGACCTGTCTTAAAGGACATCGTCTCTTCTCTCACATGCACTGCTACACTCCAAGGGAGCTTTGAGCTTGCAGCTGTGCACATACACACACACACACACACACACACACACACACACACACACACATGGAGTGAGTGGAGAGAAGGAGCCACAGGACTATGGAGTTAAAAAGATGGACATACCAGCCTTTTTTGGTTTCTTCTCAGGCTGATTCTCACCATCTCTGTTAAAGAAAAAAAAACACACACACACACACACACATCAAAACCCCACCTAAATGATCTACAACTATGGCCAAAAGTTTTCCATCAACCTATAGAATTAACAAATTTTGCTTCATAAAGTTGAATAAAGCTAGCAGAATAATGTTTTGTTAACATAACATTACATAAAGCTTTGTAGTATTCTGTATACTAAATGAAAAACTGACAAAAATTGAAAAATATGACATTTCAAAATCTATTATGACTGTACTACTATTATGGCTTCCGATAGACTTTTGCGATAGCATGTTGTAGTTTCTTTGATTACATGATGTTAAATAAAATACCTAAATTATGTTCATATATATATATATACAGTACTGTGCAAAAGTTTTAGGCAGGTGTGAAAAAATGCTGTAAAGTAAGAATGCTTTCAAAAATAGACATGTTAATAAATTATATTTATCAATTAACTAAATGCTAAGTGAGTGAACAGAAGAAAAATCTAAATCAAATCCATATTTGGTGTGACCACCCTTTGCCTTCAAAACAGCATCAAGCATCAATTCTTCTAGGTACACTTGCACACAGTTTTTGAAGGAACTTCGCAGGTAGGTTGGCCCAAACATCTTGGAGAACTAACCACAGTTCTTCTGTGGATTTAGGCAGCCTCAGTTGCTTCTCTCTCTTCATGTAATCCCAGACAGACTCGATGATGTTGAGATCAGGGCTCTGTGGGGCCATACCATCACATCCAGGACTTCTTGTTCTTCTTTACACTGAAGATAGTTCTTAATGACTTTTGCTGTATGTTTGGGGTTGTTGTCATGCTGCAGAATAAATTTGGGGCCAATCAGATGCCTCCCTGATGGTATTGCATGATGGATAAGTATCTGCCAGTACTTCTCAGCATTGAGGAGACCATTAATTCTGACCAAATCCCCAACTCCATTTGCAGAAATGCAGCCCCAAACTTGCAAGGAACCTCCACCATGCTTCACTGTTGCCTGCAGACACTCATTCGTGTACCGCTCTCCAGCCCTTCGGCGAACAAACTGCCTTCTGCTACAGCCAAATATTTCAAATTTTGACTCATCAGTCCAGAGCACCTGCTGCCATTTTTCTGCACCCCAGTTTCTGTGTTTTCGTGCATAGTTGAGTCGCTTGGCCTTGTTTCCACGCCGGAGGTATGGCTTTTGGCCGCAAGTCTTCCATGAAGGCCACTTCTGACCAGACTTCTCTGGACAGTAGATGGGTGTACCAGGGTCCCACTGTTTTCTGCCAGTTCTGAGCTGATGGCACTGCTGGACATCTTCCGATTGCGAAGGAAGTAAGCATGATGTGTCTTTCATCTGCTGCAGTAAGTTTCCTTGGCCGACCACTGCGTCTACGGTCCTCAACGTTGCCCGTTTCTTTGTGCTTCTTCAAAAGAGCTTGGACAGCATATCTGGAAACCCCTGTCTGCCTTGAAATTTCTGCCTGGGAGAGACCTTGCTGATGCAGTATAACTACCTTGTGTCTTATTGCTGTGCTCAGTCTTGCCATGGTGTATGACTTTTGACAGTAAACTGTCTTCAGCAACCTCACCATGTTAGCTGAGTTTGGCTGTTCCTCACCCAGTTTTATTCCTCCTACACAGCTGTTTCTGTTTCAGTTAATGATTGTGTTTCAACCTACATATTGAATTGATAATCATTAGCACCTGTTTGGTATAATTGTTTAATCATACACCTGACTATATGCCTACAAAATCCCTGACTTTGTGCAAGTGTACCTAGAAGAATTGATGCTGTTTTGAAGGCAAAGGGTTGTCACACCAAATATGGATTTGATTTAGATTTTTCTTCTGTTCACTCACTTTGCATTTAGCTAATTGATAAATATAATCTATTAACATGTCTATTTTTGAAAGCATTCTTACTTTACAGCATTTTTTCACACCTGCCTAAAACTTTTGCACAGTACTGTACAGTACTGTGCAAAAGTTTTAGGCAGGTGTGAAAAAATGCTGTAAAGTAAGAATGCTTTCAAAAATAGACATGTTAATAGATTATATTTATCAATTAACTAAATGCAAAGTGAGTGAACAGAAGAAAAATCTAAATCAAATCCATATTTGGTGTGACCACCCTTTGCCTTCAAAACAGCATCAAGCATCAATTCTTCTAGGTACACTTGCACACAGTTTTGAAGGAACTCGGCAGGTAGGTTGGCCCAAACATCTTGGAGAACTAACCACAGTTCTTCTGTGGATTTAGGCAGCCTCAGTTGCTTCTCTCTCTTCATGTAATCCCAGACAGACTCGATGATGTTGATATCAGGGCTCTGTGGGGGCCATACCATCACTTCCAGGACTCCTTGTTCTTCTTTACGCTGAAGATAGTTCTTAATGACTTTCGCTGTATGTTTGGGGTCGTTGTCATGCTGCAGAATAAATTTGGGGCCAATCAGATGCCTCCTGATGGTATTGCATGATGGATAAGTATCTGCCTGTACTTCTCAGCATTGAGGAGACCATTAATTCTGACCAAATCCCCAACTCCATTTGCAGAAATGCAGCCCCAGACTTGCAAGGAACCTCCACCATGCTTCACTGTTGCCTGCAGACACTCATTCGTTTACGCTCTCCAGCCCTTCGGCGAACAAACTGCCTTCTGCTACAGCCAAATATTTCAAATTTTGACTCATCAGTCCAGAGCACCTGCTGCCATTTTTCTGCACCCCAGTTCCTGTGTTTTCGTGCATAGTTGAGTTGCTTGGCCTTGTTTCCACGTCGGAGGTATGGCTTTTTGGCCGCAAGTCTTCCATGATGGCCACTTCTGACCAGACTTCTCCGGACAGTAGATGGGTGTACCAGGGTCCCACTGTTTTCTGCCAATTCTGAGCTGATGGCACTGCTGGACATCTTCCGATTGCGAAGGGAATTAAGCATGATGTGTCTTTCATCTGCTGCAGTAAGTTTCCTTGGCCGACCACTGCGTCTACAGTCCTCAACGTTGCCCGTTTCTTTATGCTTCTTCAAAAGAGCTTAGACAGCACATCTGGAAACCCCTGTCTGCCTTGGAATTTCTGCCTGGGAGAGACCTTGCTGATGCAGTATAACTACCTTGTGTCTTGTTGCTGTGCTCAATCTTGCCATGGTGTATGACTTTTGACAGTAAACTGTCTTCAGCAACCTCACCTTGTTAGCTGAGTTTGGCTGTTCCTCACCCAGTTTTATTCCTCCTACACAGCTGTTTCTGTTTCAGTTAATGATTGTGTTTCAACCTACATATTGAATTGATGATCATTAGCACCTGTTTGGTATAATTGTTTAATCATACACCTGACTATATGCCTACAAAATCCCTGACTTTGTGCAAGTGTACCTAGAAGAATTGATGCTGTTTTGAAGGCAAAGGGTTGTCACACCAAATATGGATTTGATTTAGATTTTTCTTCTGTTCACTCACTTTGCATTTAGTTAATTGATAAATATAATCTATTAACATGTCTATTTTTGAAAGCATTCTTATATATATTATGTCTCAATCCTAAAATTGTAGTTGATGCAAAACGTTTGGCTATAACTGTACCGATACGTACCTATAGAAACTACACAGATAAAATAGGCGGTTATGTTTTTAATGAATTCCTAACGTAAACACAAAGACATGCCTAAATAACACAGTCTCACTACTATATTCTCTTATGTCAATTCAGATACCTATTCCTCTCATAACAATATTCTTTTACACAACAGCGCCACCCATTGGTACAGTCACTTCTCTCCTATCTAATTACACTCCCTTGACATTCACACAGCAACATGTAAGTAAATAATTAGCCCTCTATTTTCACAAAGGATTCTACAAAGCAGTGGTTCCTGGAACTGCAGCCATTAGACACAGAACTGCTTGTGACCAGCTGGGTGTGCAGGTTTTTATACTTGTGTTTTAGAACATGTTTGATATTTCCATCTGATTTTAGCCAGCGATGCCTGGGGAATGTTTCTGTTGATTGTTCTGTTGAAAATATGTATATTTTTTTATAGAGAAGTTGTGGTAAGCAAGCCAAGGTGAAAGCAGACACGCAGCAAAATCAGACAAACAGCAAACATGGCAAAGCCTGGAAAATGCATAGTATAAGCATGTGACAATGTTTTGTAGGGTTGTTAGTTTAAGTTTAATTTACTAAACTTCAGCATTTTAGTATCAAACCCACTTAAATGTTTGGAGTTTAACATATTGCTAATGTTATTGGATGTGTGCAGTATTTTACTCTCTATGGAAGAGAGTGAAGAAATGTTAAACATGAAGTAAATTGACTTACACTGTAGAGGCTAACACCTCTATTAGTCTATTTATATATTTGACCACAGTTAAACATTTAGACAGCATTTTAAACGTTTAACAATTGTTGAATGTTTAAACTTTTACCTATTAACACTGTCATATTTTAAAAAGCACCATTATTATTTATTATTATTATTATTATTATTATTATTATTATTATTATTATTATTATTATTAACTCACTCATTTTTTTTGCCGACTGGTCCTCGTAGCGTGCTCTCCAGGCCTCCGAAGAAGCCCTTGACGTTTTCTGTCTTTGATGATGTGTTCTTCAGCAGCCGCTCTGCGATGTCCTTCTTGCCTGCCAGCCATATGTTGGCAGTTTTCAGGTAAGAGTCAATACCTGCAGCCGGCTTCTCCATGAAGTCAGTAGGAGAGAGAAGCGTTTTTCCTACAAGGAGACGGAATGTGCAGAGAATATAACACAATGACTTTGCTGTGTGCTTGAATCTCAAACAAGTCACTAGAACCAATGTTTTTTAGTTATGTTTTTTAAGTTGTAGTTATGATTTATTTATTTGATTTATAGTTAGTTATAGTTATTAGTGTAATTTTAGTTATAGTTATTACAGTTAACTATATATCATTTTAGTTATTATTTAGTTATTATTACAGTTAATAGAGTCGTAATAACCTTGAAATCTGTCAAGGTAAAAAATAACTTGGGTAATGCCAGGCTCTACACCTCTTCACAGTACACTCCTTAGGATAACCAACCACAGAAATGTATTGATCAGAGATTACCATTTACTAACCAAGTCTTGCTGTACAGCCCTTCACACACTTTAATACTAGTCAAATAGATTCTGTATGGTAGTAAAAAGTAGGTTGTTTATTTCAGCTTGATTTTTACTTAATTTACAAAAGCTATATTATGTTTTTTACATTAAACTAACTTGAGGAAAAATAATTAAACCATTTATTTTGCAGTTGTAATTGTTTAAGTAGAACCTCAATGCCTGATGAAAACAAGGCATATATAAGGGTTAAATATATAAGCAACTTGCCTGAATCAATGGTAACCATGAAAAAAAACAGTGAATAAAAAAATAAAATAAAACATGTGCCATTTCTGTACAATACAAAATGTCCCTGACTCACAGGCTTTCCAAGAGATCAGGAAAAAACATACTGCAGGGCCATATTTATAAAGCATTTACCTTTTTTTCCTTATTGGAAAACAACACAAAGAAGTTATAGTGTCAGATAAATCTTTCATGTGCTAATTTAACACAGTCCCAGATGTTTATTTTTGATTTTGGTTGAAAATGCTTTATGAATATGGACCTGTGGAAGGGTGGGGGTATTCCCTGACACGGGAGACAGAAGATTTTATTTGCAAACACCGCACGGGTGTCCAGTTTTATTTATTTTCTTTTTTTATTTATTTTAGCCCGCAGAGGGCGCTGTTGTCGTGGCCTGTATACTGTCGACAGTAAAACAGGACCACGGGGTTACTAATACAGTATACCGTTCCGTGCACATACAAGTGCTCGAAAATACTTTGTAAATTAGTTTTTAAGGAAGGCTGTCTCACATAGCCGGGATCGCCTGATCCTTGTTTCACTCTGGCCCAGTTATAATATTGTCCCAGTTATAATATTGTGTTCCTCTATAACGCCACGATATTCATATCTTTATATACTGTATCTCTACTTTATGCATCTCTACAACACAATGTAGATGGTGTTGAACCTCTCTATATAGAGACAGATAGATGGATGGAGTCCATCTGTGTGCAATTAAGGTGTTTCACATGATTTCAGGTTAAATACACCTGTGTCTGGGAGGTTCCACAGTTGTTTAGTACATTTCCTAACAAAAATTACATCATGAAGATGAAGGAACATTCAAAGCAAACCCGGAATAAGGTTCTTCAAAAGCACCAAGCAGGGGTAGATATAACAACATTTCCAAGGCATTGAATATCCACCGGAGCACAGTAAAGTCCATTATAAAGAAATGGAGAGAATATGGCACAACTGTGAATCTGTCTAGAACAGGCCGTCCTCAAAAACTGAGTATCCAGGTGAGAAGGGCTCTAGTCAGGGAGGCCACCAAGAGGCCTATGGCAACTCTAAAGGAGTTACAGTCTTCCACGGTTGAGCTGGGAGACACTGTGCATATGGCAACAATAGCCCGGGTGCTTCACAAAACTGGCCTTTATGGAAGAGTGGCAAAAAGAAAGCCATTGTTGAAAAAAACACACATCAAATCTCGGCTAGAGTTTGCCAGAAGGCATGTGGGAGACTCTGAGACCAAGTGGAAGAAGATTCTATGGTCTGATGAGACCAAAATAGAGCTTTTTGGCCTCAACGCTAAGCTCGTGAAGATAGAGGGCAAAATGGATGCAGCAAAGTATAGAGAAATCCTGACGGAAAACCTGGGACTTGGGAGAAGGACAATGACCCTAAACATACAGCCAAAGCCACACTGGAGTATATATATATATATATATATATATATATATATATATATATATATATATATATATATATATATATATATATGTGGGCGGTGGGTGCACACAGTCCAAGCAGACAGTAGTTTCCAATCCAAGTTGGTTTATTAAACTTCACAAAAACACAAAAAATAAACTTGCTCGCTTACTTCACAACAGAAAATACCATCCTAGTTGTGGGATGCGATGTAAAGAAAATAAACAGTTTAAACAGGATTTGTATAACCAAAAAAAAACAACCAAAATGTAAACTAACTGGATAGTTCACCACATCCAGTTGAATTACTTGGTTCCAGGGTTTTACCAGGTTGGTTGTTGGCTTCAGCTTGTCTCCAGCATGTAAAAACCAGCGGCATCTATTTCCCCACTGCTGTATTCCCTTCCAATAGCGCCGACCCAGGAAAGAAGATTTTAGTTGCAAAGGCAGTTCTTTTAGCTTCTGTTTTATATTGACGGTCCGTCTTGGTTGTGGATAACCTCACACTGCTCACTGGTTAGAAGCCAACCTTGACTGGCTGTGAAGGCTTTCTTTTAAAGGGTGCTGCATCATCTGGTAATGGGACGGTTACAGGCTACAGGTGCGGGGTAATTTAGGCTAATGGGAATTAACCAAGGTACAACCTTGGTCCCCTACCTAACCACACCTGCAGCCTGTTTACCCGTTAACTCCTTGACGTCATGGCAGGCAAATATGCTGACCACAGGTCTATCATTGTATTATCTGCCACACCTTTGGGCTTGTTCCTAGCCTGCCATGAACGCCTCCTGCTGGTGAATCTGTGAGCTGGCTCACAATATATATATATATATATATATATATATATATATATATATATATATATATATATATATATATATATATATATATATATATATATATTGTTGATTGTTGAGAATTTAACAATAATCTTTCAAACACCAGCTCCCCCTCCTCACTGTGAAATCCTAATGAAGTGTCTTACCTATGTAATAGTAAGTGAAACACATTGTCATGAGATTTTTGGCGGGGCCAAAGTCATCCTTCTGGTAGCACCTGTAAGCAAACACACACACCCTTTGATTAATAACACAATAAGAAACTAGCAGGGTAACAATCAATCACTTCAAGAACCAAGTCAAGCAAAGAGACATTGTCATGGCAACTGTGAATAGGATGGCTGCAGGGGTGACGTCAGGCCAGGAAATGAATGCAACAACACAGGCAATTTCGGGGCGAAACTGAGACGCGATGGCACTCAGCTTTTTATTAAACAAAATGAAGAGTTTTCACAAAAAAAACAGTTTTCAAAACAAACCGTCACGTTGGCCAGAACAAACAAAATGACCCTAAATTAAGTATCATGCTGGAATAAACCAGGATGGGTAGCAATTGTTTACTTCTAGATATCTACTTTTACCTCCTCTCTACTCCCATTCTCCACTCAAGAACACTCCACCCTGTGCTGACAAAGTTGCAGGTCTTTATAGTGGCGACCGAGGGACTAGCTATTAATTATCTTATTATCCCTCTGTCACATTTTGCACAGGTTTATTAATTCTGTGTGACTGTCAGATAGTTAAATAATCAGTAGCTGACAGTCACACATTCTCACGAGGTATTTTAAAAACCAAAACAAATAATGGCGGACAGCACCTCTCTTGTCCTGCCACACATAATAAATCAAAACATCGGCTTTTCGCCATCATATAAAATAAATAATAAATGATACAAATACAAAATAATACAAAATATGCACAGGGGCGGGGAGTACTCAGTCACAGCAACTCATTTCAAAACTTACTCAAAGAGGACCACAGCAAACGACTGGACGAGTCTGTAGAAAGTCTGTTCGGAGACACACTTGGAATTGCAGCGCTGAAACAAAATCAGGAATCTGTTTGATTGTTCTCACTCTAATGCCATCACTAAAGGGTGCTTCCACAATATCAAGATAGGGTCAGTTATTGCGAGCACTACTACAGCTAAGGGTTTTCAAAGTCACAGCATTCCTGTCTAATGCATCGACAGCTCTTGCGCCTAAAATGATGGGCATACGAAGATCAATCAAAACTCTTCCTCAAATATGAGACACAGACACATTTCAGAGGTGTAATCAACCACCAATGTTCTATCCACAAAAGCCATGAAATACAGCCAGATACACGCATGTGCATATTATTACACAATGTAATATATGCATCAGTATATTAATTTATTAGTAAAAAGCAAGAATAAAAAAAAGACTTTACAAAAGTCTTCAAACACAATGAAAACATGAATGTACAATAACAATACAGTATATAAATGTGAGGTTCCATATAGGGCACAAGGTGACTAATCGATTAGTGAATGTTGAATTAAGTTATGCTAAATAAACACCATGGCAATCAGTATTCCATTAACTGCTGCATTTCTATTATCATTTATTGAAAATATTGCTATAGACAGTATACTCCTACTTACTAAGGAGGCAGATACAGGTACCTGGAAAGGAAGACCCTGCCATGCCTCAGCGCACCTCTCTATTAACTGTACATGAAGTACCTGATGTAACTGCTGAGCTGTTCCTTTACCTGGGCGCTGACATATTTGGAGAACCACTCCCTGCCTTTTCCATTGTCTCCACTGCAGAGCTCCCCAAAGTGTGCCTTCTCCTCCTGTTGAATCTCATCTCTGAAGAGAAAGCAGAAAACTTTTTCAAAATGCATTCATTTTGCCATCTAATTAGAAGAAGACCAAGTCAAAAAGTCCTCAATTAAATATTTAAAGCAACATAGTTTTATAGTTCATCCATCTTCACTTAAACTTACAGGGCTAGATTCTCAAAGATCATTTGCATTTTATTTTTTCCAGAAAGGTACAGAGCACCCAATTTGGGGTGGGGGGTTATAGCAATTAATTTCACTGGGCTTGTAAGTGTAATGAACAGAATCACAGATTTATTACACCTGTAATGTGTGGCACATTGCTGTGCAAAAGAAATCATTGGGAGTTCGAAGATGGGCTTTCTATGGAATTTTTCAGTCTCCTGAACTTTTTACCTGGTGCAGCTTTTCTTGAGAAAAAAAAAAAAGTATTATTCAAAATTAAACAGGTTCAATCCACCCCCGTGCCAGCGTTATATAACCAAACTAAGTTTTTGATGTCTCCCTTTTTTGCATGCATTGAAAGATAACCAAAACTGATTTTATTGTTCGTCGAGTGCTAGGTTGCCGACACTTGCAGTTCTTCACTTTGGCATTTGTTGCTAGAATGAAGGCTACAAAAAAAATATGACTCAAAGCCAGCCCTGACTGCATTAAACCTTATAACCGTGTGTGGCAAAGTGGTTTGTAGTGCACAGGTGTAGAGGTGATGCAGTGCTCAGTAACAACAGTCCAACAACAGTTCAATGGTGAAAACAAAGCTTTATTAATTGTTTTTAAATAATAAGACTGACTATACACAACGATGTGTACAGCCAGTCAAAACCACAGGGTTCAGTCCTGAAATAATAATAACAAACACACACACACACACACACTTTAAAACACCTACACGATCACCAATCCAACCATGAGTGCTCCGGGTGCCAGTGGTGTTGTGAATACGATACAAGTGCTTAACAGTGGGGTACACTGTTCCTGTTACACAGCACCCTCTCTGGTCAGGAGGGAGATTGATGACTCTGATTTATTTGCTCTGTGTCACACCATGTAACCAGCTGACTGCTGAATTCCTATTCCAGCACTGAGCTTCTAACCGACTGACATTCCCGACTAGCGTTTCAAAATGCAAACTGTTCTGTACATTCCCCCATGCCATGAATCACGATAAATCTCAATCCATCCCCACAGTTAATTAGATGTAGTACCCTTTGTACTGCTAAGTTACTCCAACTTTACTTTTTAAAACATTTTCTTGAGAGAGGTCCTCTATGAAAGGTAAATAGTTGCTTTCTGTGCTATGCAGTTTGTACCTTTTAAAGGAAGTCTTTATTTGTAAGTCGCCCTGGATAAGGGCGTCAGCTGAGAAATAAATAATAATAATAAAAATAATAATAATTTGTTAGCACTCTGGACTCCTATTGATGGGGAATCAACTGGGCTGCTCTATTTTATACCGCAGAGACTTATTAAAGTTGAAGCTTTTAACTGTAAGACATTACGAACCATAATCCACAAATGTTAACTGCTCCATGTCTGTGTGAAATTCTGTGCAAAACAGCTCTACAAAGCAGCGCTTTGTGGATTTCCGTCACGTTTTATTCATCATTCAATCACTAGATGGCGATGTAACACAATTGTACAAGCAGACATGTAAACCTGGAATAGCTACAGCTATGGCCAAAAGTTTTGTATCAACTACAATTTTAGGATTGAGACATAATTTTTAAAAAAAACACCAACACAACTATATGAACATGTAAATCAAGAAACTACAAAATGAGGTTGTAAAAAAGTCTACCGGAAGACATACAATAGTAGTACAGTATTTCATGTTAGATTTTGAGATGTCATATTCTTTTATTTTTCATAAAGTATATGGAAAACTACAAAGCGGTATGTAATTCAATATGTTTACATAGCAGGTTTCATTCGACTTTATGAAGCAAACTTCACTAATTCTATAGGGTGATGCAAAACTTTTGGCCATAGCTGTACATGCTGTTTGGAATCTCTAGTAAAGTATTTTACCTAGCACCGTCCCCCCATGGTAAGAACTACCGACTGTCTGGTTTCTTTACCACAAGATTGTACCTACCCTCCGTGAAAGATCTTCTCCACGTATTTCTTTATGTATTCCCTGCGCTCTGCCGACTCCTCATCTTCCGTGGACTCTGCGCTCCGATTGGAGGAGAAGGACTCATTGGAGGAGGAGCGTCGTGAGTGGCTCCAGCCGCCGCGGGAGGGCGAGTCTAAGGCTTCGTTTTCGCTGTCCGCTGATTCGGTGGCCTCGCTGTCATTGCCTGGGTCCTCGCCATGGCCGTGGCCGTTCCCATTGTGATTCACCACAGGGGGAGAGGGCTCCAGCACACAGGGGTCTACCGTGCAAGGGTCCAGCACATGGGAATCCAGCACACAGGGGTCTACCGTGCAAGAGTCCAGCGCATAGGGATCTAGAGTACAAGGATCCACCACACAGGGATCTGCCCCACAAGGAATCGGGTCAAAGTCTAACAGGTTATCCACAGGAACACTCTCTACCTCCATGCTCATTTGGAAAATAAAGAAAGTGCTTATGAATTAAATTTAAAAAACTGGTCACTGCAGCATGTTAGAAAGGACTCCAAGGGTGTTATCCACAACTGTCTCATTTTCAACAAGTCACCTAAAATCAAAAGGGAAAAAATAGATTTGTATTAATTCGATGCACTGTAGTTCCCCCAACATGCACTAAATTTGTATACCCATTGTAGATTATACACATGTAAATAACAACATGCTCTATTCAAAGTATTTCAGTCTAGGAACCAGTACAGTACACATTTAGCTTTTATATTTGTATTTTATTTAAAGGCTTTGTTATACCGAGCTCCTGCGAAACAACATGTATTCAGCTGCATGCACAGGTTAATCAATGACACAGAATGTGTGAAGAAAAAACATCAAATTGAAAAGAAAGAAAATGACAGGAAATGGCTCTAAACACTGTTGTACATTGTGTATGAAACACTTAAGAAGGTAAAGTGAAAAATAAAATAAGGAGCCACATACAACTCCAGGATATTTTTTGGCCCAGCATAGAAAGATGAATAGGTTAAAAGACACAGAATGACCCCAACTTTAATTTGACAGGCTAGGGAGCGATGACAGGGTTTTCAAGCCTGTGATTTCAGATAAATGCCAGAAGGTGACCTTATAAGTAACATTGCATTAAAATTACAGCAGATTAGACTGTTTATTATGAGAGTGCAGAGTGCAGAGCTTGTGAAATTAAACCGTTAATGAAAGCGTGTTGAAGCAGGTGTCTGTGCTGTTAGCAAGGCAAGCAACACTGGGTTACAAGACAGCTGGTAATAGAAGATATTGTCCTAAACCTAAAACACAATAGGAATTCACGCCGTTTCATTAACTGAAATGGAACAGTAATGAATATGATTTCTGTACTGCAAGATGATCCCTTCACTAAAAGAACTGTCACAGTTAAACACTCTTTAGAATGATGCACCCTTTCAATTCTAAGTTCCGAGCTACTGCTGACACACAATGCTTGTGAGGACTTTGCTGACAACACAAATTTTGTTTCCTCTTTCCCTCCCTTCTCTCCCTCCTGTCGCCTATTAAATATCTTTGTTTCCCTGAATATACAATACTGCTGTTTTTATAGCGCTTCAAATTACATTTCCTTATTTTTGTTCCCTGACCTTTTTGTTAACAGTCATTGTGAATGATTATATTGCAGTTACTCAAATACTGTTTTTTATTTTGATTTATTCAGTTCATGTGTCATGTGGATGTTTATATCAATAAGTGCCAGCATTCTGTGTTTAACCACAGCAACAGAAAACAAAATTTCACTAGATGGTACTGACAACTACTTCTATAAAGAGGAGCTCCAAAACACACAATATTTGAGTCATAGCAAACCCCAACAGTGATTAAGCGCTATAACGATTTTTTCACTATCAGCCACCCCACATTATGCAACCATTTTTTAAGTATGCGTATGCAGTATAAGTATATTCAATGCAACATGGATGAATCAGAGCGCTCAGGAGAACAGAGTGTGTGTCTCTGGAGGTGTCTAGATAATTGAGAATCTGCTCTATTTGAGAGAATCTGCTCTATTAGAGAATGATTTATAAACAAATTGGAGGGGGGAGGGGGATAAATCAAACAGCAGCATAAAAGACAGAGAGTTACTATTGGGAGATTAACAGAACGATGTACTTTAGAGTAATGGCTTTAGACGTCAGATGTGAATATTCCTCACAGTGCCACATCCATATAGAGCTCAAGCCAAGCCAAGCTGATTATTCAGCGTACAATTTAATTAAAATGCATACATGCTCGAACAAGCTGTCATTTCAGCAGCAATTCCACTGATTTATGTATTCAGTAGTCAGACTCGGTGCTTTACAGTAACACTTATTAATTACCTGCATGTACCCTATTTAAGGAACAAACAGCATGCATCTGTTTAGTTAAATAGCTCAGCTGTTTTTGTAGAAGGTTACTGTCACTCACTATTCGTCTATAAGCTCTCTACAGTTCCCACCCCGAAGCACACTGATCTACTGGGGCATTGTAACCTAGCACTGTTTGTGCTGCTCAATGTTCCCTAGCTTGGCTCTTTATTATCCCCTGTTGGATATAGTGGAGACAGGCTTACATACTGTATGTACAGTACATGTGCATTTAATTCACATGAGGTTTGCTTATCTCTAGAGAAGCAATTGTTCAATAGTAACGATACATGCCAAGAACCTTCTTCAGCACAATTAATTGATTGTATCATAATCTGAGTATACTGTGTAGTAGATGACTATCTGTACACCTGTCTGTCTGTTTTGCAGGGTTCTACCCAGACCTTTTGAGTCGGGCTGTCACCACCCAGCTGAAAATCCCAGAGCCGCCCATCTTTCAGATGCTACCGTGCCTTTAACAATAAGGATTGATTGCACTGCTAGCAGACAAGATCACTTGCACGTGCTGGGTGAAAATATATACAGTATATATATATATATATATATATATATATATATATATATATATATATATATATATATATATATATATAGGAACCACATGACATCTGTGTTACATCTTCACACTACATTTAACCAATCAGAGAGTTGAAGGGGTGGGTTTGTAAGTGACTCTGCAGCTGATGCATAGTTCACACACCCTAGTCTCTGTAAGTCGCCTTGGATAAAGGCGTCTGCTAAATAAACAAATAATAATAATAAATTACCAAACCGAAATGGATGATGAAAAAAGAATGTACAAAATGAAAAAGAGCAACCCGATAGTCAACGAAGAGCAACTTGTAGAAAGCGAATTGGAAGAACCACAAGAGGGGCCAGTGCGAAACATCATAATAGTGGGTATGGGGGGAATGGAAATGGCCTTTTTACAGCAAGGAATTGAGTCGCATGATGTGCAAAGCTCTGCCAGAAACACAAAAAACATCGCAAAGGATCAGGGGTAAATGGAGCAGTGTAGCCTGTGTATGAATTAAGGTGGCTTATTCATTATTCAAAGTTCATATTATTATTTAAATTATTTGTCTTATTATAGATTTAAGGTAAGGTAATTTTATTTTTCCATTAAAAGTGCTCCCGGCTATAATGCTCTGCCACCCAGCTATACAGAATTCCTGGGAAAACCCTGGTACTGTATGTTGCACCTACAGGTAGTGGACAAAAAATGGAAACACCTGGGTAAATGAGGGACACCAAGTATATTGAAAGCAAGGGCTTCCACACAGATGTGGCTCATGCGTTAATTAAGCAAATAACATCCCAGCATGCTTAGGGTCATGTATAAAAACGCTGGACAGGCCTGGTTGCCTATAATTATGGCTAGCATGGCTGCAAGAGGAGACCTCAGTGACTTTGAAAGAGGGTTGATTGTTGGGACGCGTTTGGCAGGAGTTTCAGTGACCAAGACAGCTCAACTTGCTGATGTTTCACGAGCAACGGTGTCTAAGGTGATGTCGGCATGGAACTCCGAGGGAAAGACATCATCAGCAAAGGGCAACAGTGGGCGGAAGCGCATACTCCAGGATCGTGATATCCGTGCATTAATTCGAAGTGCAAGGCAAAACAGGCGAGCAACTGCAGATCAATTAACTGCAAATTTCAACCTTGGGCGAGAGCAGCCAGTTTCATCAAAAACGGTCCGCTGAGAACTCCACAGAGCGGGATACCAGTGGCTCAACACCCTATTAAGTGACTTTACATTGGTGTTTCCATTTTTTTGTCCACTACCTGTACCTTTATCACATCTAGAGAACTGCTTATCCAATTGTGATGAAATAATAAACCGTGCTTTTGAATGTCCTTAGTATTAGAATATTGGGGTAGATAGAAGTTTGTGGCACAGCATATCTCAGATTTGGACTGGTAAAATTCAGTAACTACATTATTTTTATATATTCACTGTGTTAACCCCTGTGTCATTTACCTTTTTACTTGTTTAGGTGAACTATAAACCATTATCCTGAGCTGCAAAGATTTGAAAGCTTAAATACAATTGTTCTATTATCCCTGTTTCCTTTAAAACCATTTCATGATTACTTAATATGAGAGAGAGAGAGAAAGAAGAAAATACTGTAAGGGCAGAATGCATTTTGCTGAATGACAGGCCTATAACAAATGTCTTTAGTCTGTTAAAAAACACAATAAAAGTTGTATGCCATTCTGTAGAGAGTTTGCAACAAAACCTACACTGCAGTAGCAAAGTCCCAAACTGTTTCTGCATTGAGAGGACATTTATGTAAAAATAATGTGATATCCTGTAACAATTGTAAGTCACCCTGGTTAAGGGCATCTGCTAAGAAATAAATAATATTATTACAATAATAATAATAATAATAATAATAATAATAATAATAATAATAATTTAGCTAATGTTGTTGAAGCTGACACCCTGGGATCCTTCAATAAGATGCTTGATGAGATTCTGGGATCAATAAGCTACTAACAACCAAACGAACAAGATGGGCCGGTTGTAAACTTTCTTATGTTCTTAGTTCTCAATCTCCTTCACTTTGGAACTTGCTTCCAGGTTCTATTTGGAATGCCAAGTCAATCAATATTTTTAAAATGGAGCTTCAAAACCTTTTTTTGGGGGCTTGGAGTGAGCAGTTTAAAGCTCTTTTTATTTTGCTTAACCGTATTTAAAATTGTATTTAAAATGTATAATTGCGATATTCACTTATTGTTACTTTTTACACGACTTGCCAACAATATGCATCTAGAAACTCAAGCACAAATGACACATAACTGATAGTTATCTACAACAAGGCTGTTTGATTTCAAAGTGGACCACCATCACAAAGGGCTTTACAGAGGTAGGCTGTGAACTGTGTATATGCAGTCACTTACAATATGCCATTGATTTAACATCTCATCCGTAGGATGGAGCACAAGGAGGTTAAATGGATACTACCTGGGCTCAACTTGGATGCTACCATCATGTGTAGCACCTCGTTTGACTCATAATGAATAGGGCTTTCAAGAACAAGAAGTGAGTCACGTATGTCCAGGGGCAAAACAGGTGGTAATAGTGTGTATGAATGGAGAGAAAGTGAAGAAGCGGAAGCACTTAATGCTTGTCGACACATTCGCGAGGCCTGGGTGAAGGTGTTGCATGACAAGTTGAGAACGTCTCTGATGATGGAGCACAAGTGATTTATTTTCAATCTAACTACTACAATAATCAAAAAGAGCTGTCAGCTTTCTTTTTAATTGTTGATAAAATATCTGTTATAATTATTAACTTTAATTTAAAGATCATTTCATGACCAAGGAGCAAGGGAGCTTAGATATTTGGACCACAACACCGTGATAAAGGATAAACCTCAGAGAGAAAAACTGTAAAACAAGTTGCAAGGGTCTCAATATTTTTTGCAGCTGAGGCAGACTACAGTAGACCACTGAAAAAAAACACATTTTTGACGTAGACCAGGGATTATTTTACTACATTACCTGTGGGATCCAAAGGCTGAAATATGTCAATTTGCAAGCAGCTGTGGAGTGGTTTCAGTCCAGGGTAAGCGGAGTCTGCTGTAGCTGAAGTGAAATTTGTCATTTCCTTCTAAAGACACACAACAGCTAACCACTATGCCATGTGGTCACATCAAGTCTTCAAAGTGTATGATAAACACTTGACAAGTAAAACAAGGGTAAATGCAGTGTTTCTGGATATTTCATTATACATTGTATATAGTGACAGGGTCTTACACAGAATAGTACAAAATGTACAAGCTCCAAGTCACTTTGGGTATTGACATCATTAATGTATTAAATTGTGAAATAACACACTGTGAACATTCATGGAGTATTCTGTTTATGTTTTTAAGTATAATGTATGGAAAATCAATTTAAAAAACAGATGAATTCAGTTGCTTTAAGCAACACAGCATAATTCGGAACAGTGAGATTCACCTGCCCTTCTTTTATTGGAATTAAACGAATGCAAGATTCCAAAATAAGATTCGGAAAAAAATATATAAATATATTTCACTCCACAAAAGAGTTATTCAGCACTTGAACTCAACACTTCTTGTACAATTTATTATATTGCAATAATGTCAATGAACCGATCACCTCAGTAGAGAACAGACGTGCGCTCGCTGCTGCCAGGGTGAAGTACTTCTCTGAAATCATATCCATGGGACACGGTAAACAAACTATTCTCTTCAAGACCATTGATTAAATCCTGCATCCAGCCATCAATAAATCCACCTCTCATACATCCTCCTCTCTTACCTGCCATGATTTCTCCTCTTTCTTTCAGAATAAAATCAACACCATTTATTCTACGCTCTCCTGCCACCAATCAAGTATAGTACTTGACCACCTTGACTCCCCTCTGATTGCCTCACCTGCTCTCTCTTCCTTCTCTCCTCTCACCATTACTGATGTCTCCAGCCTATTTTTAAAATGGCTTATTGCATGCAAAGAATAATACAACTAGTATAAAAAACAAGTTCCTTCAAGTGCAGACTCCAGAGCTAGTCTGTACCATTGTGTTTGCCCTGAAGATGACTGGGTGTAACGTACACTTATTTGCCTTTATCTCCAGCACATTTTGGGGTACAACGGTAATGTTCCAATTTTAAAAAGACTAAAAACAGGCCTTCACTGGGTAGGTATTAAAGCAGTGCAAATAGTGATGCAGCTTTTACTGTATATCTTACAGAATGCATGAGGGACAGAGATGAAATTTGCATTCAATTTCCCCTTTATTTTTATCCCCTGCAAGGAAGCTCCTTGCAGGATCTCTGTTTGCTTATTTCTCAGGTGGAAGGGGTTGACATGTTTCTGCTGCAAAGTCCTGTTTGCTGGGACGTGCATGTAGCACCTGCAGCTTTCCATCTAAAGCCCTGCTGGCTAGAACAGAGAAACTCCCGAGCAGCTGACGAAGGGCTCAGCAGGACTGAAGGCTAACCTTTCCTGAGAGCTGAGAGCCTGCCTCCTTGCAGTGGACCTCAATCAACCTCACTAGGCAGGATTTACCTCCCTGCCCGCCCTACAAACACACTGTCTGCTCCACTCAGACAGGGCATTGCAGACTGGGGGAACAAAAGGTGTATGTTTGACACCATATTAATCACCTCGGGAGTTAAACAAACCCATTGTCATGTATGTAACACTTCATTATACATTTCTTAAGCTTTTAAAATTACAATATAACTCCTCAACCCAATAGACAATTTGTTTATAGTTAATTGTTCGGTGAATTCCTCTAATCATGCATTTTCTCCGGTGCCGTTTGCTTACCTCTGAGATAAATAAACTCAACATGAATAGAAGTAGCCATCGAACACTTACAGTATAATAAGATGTTATAATATGTACATACAGAAGTGTGAAGGTCAGAGTACACTGTACATACAATGTGGGGGGAGACTGACAACATGACAATTACATTAGGTAAAATCCATGTCAATGATCTCGATCACATTAGGTATTCCATTCATGTCCGTGGCGATATCTTTTGAAAACAAGCCCCATATTGCACTTTTTAACTATTAGATGAAATGTTTACAGAATACTTAACAACTGCTATTAGGACCATGCTGCATTATTTGTTTATTATTAATAGCGTTATAATTAAACCAGACCAAATCATGTTTTTATTTACGTTTTTATAAGCATCATTGTAAATAAAAAAAACATGATTTGGTATAATTTAATGATAATGCTATTAATAATAAATGAATCATGATTATAGCAGTTAGTGCTGCTGCTGGATTGATGGATAGATGATTATAGCAGCAGTTTTTAAGTATTCTGTAAATATTTCATCTAATAGTTAAAAAGTACAACGTGGGGCTGTTCAGTCTTATTTTCAAAAAATATCAGCATGGACATTATACACAAACCAGTGGAATATCGTGTGTGTATGTATGTATGTATATATGTATGTGTGTATGTATGTATGTATGTATGTGTGTGTGTTTAATAGAGAGAGAGGATACATGCATGTCTCCAATCATATGTGGTTTTCACACTCACGTTGCCTTAAGTCCTAGCCAAAATTGTAGATATTTATTACTGCCATAGCCTTATCTTTTCGCTATTGATTCGCCCCATTGCCACTGCACTTTATGCATCAATGCATTATTCCTGCGATGTCATCGAGCTGTGTCTTCCGGGCTTAAGGTTACAAATTGTTAAAACAAGTGAACAAATCTCATTCATAACCACAAATATATAAAAGTCTAAAATATTTTCATAACTACAAATATTGAATTATCCAGGTAGTCTCTGTATCGTCGGCGTCACAGCCACGGTCTGTTAAATTTATGTTTCAATGTGAGTCTTTTGTTAATTAAAACCCTCCTTTTCCAAGTGCAAATTAACTCCTGATAAATTATGACAATTAACACAGATTTGCTTTTAAACTCCCATGCAAACAAAAGAAATAGTGGCAAGATGCACGATTCGTTAAGATATTAACATTATTTCGTAAATCAACATAATTTCAGAAATCACGTTTCCATTGCATTGTGGGACATGGAGTTCTAAAGAAAAAGCCACCTTGTTTTATCTTTAACACCTTTGAATGGAGAGGACTACACTTCAGATCTCAGGTTTCTTGAAACATTTTAACAACGAGGAGAAAGCTATCTATATACAGTAATTGTTCCTTGCGAGACCGTTTCAACTTTCTTCATATAAGAACTGGTAACTAAATAACTTATGAATTTCCATGGTGCATAAATTGATTGTATGATTAATTCTGTTTAAATTGAGTATGAATTAATATTAACTTATGCTGAATTACATGACCAAATATAAATGCATTGTTGGATGTTAAATATATTTAGAATTGTATTACAACTGCATATATTGTTAATTTGTATTGAACATACTTAGTATAATACTTGATTATATATTGAAAATGAATTCCTACAATCTAATGCAATTTACTTTTAATCTTATTTTTGTAACTTTTCAAATAAAAGAAGGTATTTACTTTGAACATACTTAGTATAATACTTGATTATATATTGAAAATGAATTCCTACAATCTAATGCAATTTACTTTTAATCTTATTTTTGTAACTTTTCAAATAAAAGAAGGTATTTACTTTCAACAAGATTTTTTTTGTTTGTTTCTGTATGTTGAAACAAGCATTAATATATGATAACACTGAATTGAATCAAAGCTGAATATTGTCTAAACCTTAAATCATATGCCGAATGAATCGATCATATTAAAAGGCAAAATTCTCTGATTACTGTGAAATATATATTCATATGTTTAAGTCTAACTTTTGATTGCACTTGGATATTAATGTAGTTTTGATGGTGATATAGAAGGATATTGTGGTAAAACCCTAGATCATTATAGTAAGGTATTGTTTATACGTAGCTAAAGGCGTGTCTTGAGATAGCTTAAAGTTTAATGTTACAATTACTTTATCATAACTTTTATCACCACAAGGACCTGTACCTTATATCAGAATGAACACTGCTTTCCCTGATCATAGCCTTGACACAATGTGGCAAACTCTACTGGTGCTGGGAGGTGTCTTGAGGGATGTTAATCCAGTCAGTCGTTAATTTCAGACCGATCTAAATCATCACAAACTGTTTGTTTTACCAGTGCTGATACACTCTGATGGCCGATGTCTTGCAGCAGCCTACCAACATGGCTGTCCTTGCAATTGTGGCAAGTGCACCCACTACTGTGTCTCTTGAATGCTGTTAGACATTTGCCCTTCCCTTATAGTTCTTCATGGGTCATATCACATGATCCTCCTAATTTGCATCGCTTATTCAGGACAATGTCAAATCCAATCAGGTTGACACTACTCCCTTTATTCCTCCACAATTTTTTAAAACTTCATTAAAAAGCCAGTAAAAACCTTTAAAAATGTTATCTAAATGTGAGCATTTGAGATAGTGTAGTAAGCTGCAGGCTGAGATGAAAGCAATGGACTGGATCCAGACAATCACAGAGAACAAGGAGTCTCAAGAAATGGAACAGGGGCTCAGGGCCAGAAGTTTAATTCCCAGATTAAATAAAAAAGGTCACTGTGTCCTTGCCTCGGCCTTTGTTGAGAAATAATATCTACATACTGTAAAGCAGAGAAAGAAATACAGAACTGACACTGTATCCAGGTAAACAGATTGGAAATCAGGATGCAAGGTCAAAGTGCACTTCCAATGTGTATGGCTGTGTGGTCCAGTGGTTAAAGAAAAGGGCTTGTAACCAGGAGGTCCCCGGTTCAAATCCCACCTCAGCCATTTTGCCATTTTTTGAAACTATTGCGCAAATTCTGGTAAAACGGTAAATAAGTGCAAGGTATTTATGTCAATTTGTAGCGAATACGAACATCTGGTTTTTGTATCAGAACACATCACAAAAATATTCGTTTTAATATTCTGATATTTGTCCCAGCACTAACTTCTAAAGCAGTGGGATTGTCCTTAAAGAGGCACACTGTTGTGGATAGATGATGCCATCTAAAATAGACTACTAAGAAGACTGCAATACATCACATACACATACATCATCCAAAATGCGTTGCTGTTGTTATTACTATTAGAAGTATTAGAGTTTTAAGAACATGCTACAGTAAAACAGTCCTTGCGCAATGGTGTACGAGTTCAGCTTTAGCATATTCATATTGCTAAAGTATGCCAAGGTAATACCCCCCACTCAGAACACACACTTAAGTGTTGTTTCTGAATGTCTCTCACTGACATAGAATCGAAAGAGCCCAGTCCATTAGAAAGAACAAAAAAATGACACATTCTTCAGTTCCATATCTTAAAGCGGTAATAACAGGAACACCTGCACTATTACAGTAAGTGGAACATGTATGACACTGTGAAAGACACACTCTAATAAAGATATTGTCTATTGCAGAGGTTCTCAACCAGGGGGCCTTGAGGTTTCAAGGGGTCCTCCAAAAATAAACCAGAGAATGTGTTATTTTCCCTGCATGCTTATGACATGCTAAAACCTACTAGCTTCAGCATGTGATAAGCATGTTCAGTAATTAACGCATTCTCAGGTTAAGTAACATGTTCCCGGGTTACGTATGGTGTAATAGAGCCATTTCAGCGGGAGCACGACAGATTACAAAGCAGAGGAAAAATCATTGGAAATACACACAATAAAATTATACTGATAAAAGATATGGATGCATTTTTAATTCGACCATTAGCATCAAAATCCACAGATTGATGATACAGAACTTCCTTCAACAAGTTCAACCATAAGGGCTGAAGAAGAGCGAGGAGGTGGTGTTGTGAGTAAAAAACAAAGTTGTTATTAACCCTGCAAAATTAAGGAAATACGAAGACAGCTACTTGAATTTTGGTTTTATGTGTACTGGAAGTGGAGGTATACCTCAACCGCAGTGTGTAATTTGTGGACAAGTACTGTCCAATGAATGTTTGAAACCCAAGCAACATTAATTTTTTGAATGAAAGGCTAAGGAACTGCTTGGCACTAAAGCCATAATGAAATTCACAACTACCGCGGATAAAAAGCTTGTAGTGTCATCGTACATAGTGGCGCAGAAAACTGTTAAAGCAAAAAAAAAACGCATACGATCGCTGAGGAGTCGGTAATGCTGTGTGCCATTGAAATTGTAAAGAAAATGTTTGGAGAGCAGAAGGCCAAGGAACTGGTAAAAATACCAGTATCAAACCAGTATCAAACGACGGATCGCTTTTATGTCAGAAGACAATGTCTCAGTGCATTAATCGGCTGCGTGAAAATTATTCTGCAATACAACTCGATGAATCCAAAGACATTTCTAAAATGTCCCATTTACTCGCCTTCGGTATGTGTGGAATAAGGGAATAAAGGAAGACTTTGTTCTGCAAGGAGCTCAAGACAACAACAAAGTCAGACGATATTTTCAAACTGTTTGACGATTTTATGACTGTAGCAGAAATCAGATGGACTAACTGCTTTGGGGTCTGCACTGATGGAGCCGCAGCAATGACCGGAAAGCTTTCTGGTGTTGTGCAAAAAATAAAAGTCGTTGCACCTCAGGCTACTTGGACACATTGCTTTATATACCGAGAGGCACTTGCTGTGAACTATATTGAACCAGGTCTTCACAGTGTTCTGAACACAGAGGTAACACTAGTTAATTTTATTTCCATTCCTTGCTCATGCATACAGAGGTGAGATGGCAGAATACTTACCCATATATTTAATCTCAAGGAAGAGTTATGTACTTTCTTAGCTGATAAGATACCTGAACTTGCCAAAGTGCTGAAAGATGACGTGTGGCTGGCAAAACTGGGGTACCTCGCAAACCTATTCAGTAAAATGAATAAGCTGAATAAAACTGGTGGGAGCACTCATTTTATTGCCCAGCGTGAAAGAATTTACGCATTCAAAAGGAAACTACAACTCCGGAAAGTTCGTGTCTGTGGGGGGATGTGGCAGGGCGATTGCCCTGCACAGGTGGGAATTAGTGTTGGTGTAAATTTGTGTGCGGAAATGGGTTTATTGTGTGTCTTTATGGAGTTGATTAATTGATTGTTTACAGACGGACGCTCTATTGAGACTTTGCTGCCTGCTGGGTATGGTTGAGAGGAGGGGCAGTGGATGTTTGGCTGTGCCCGTCCTCAATCAGCAGGTGGGCGGTTCTCGACCGACTGTCCGTCAGTTTAAAAACATCCGGTGGAGATCGCTCGGGGCGACTGCAACGTCATGCTACAGAGGGGAGATGCGTATACTCAGGAGGAGAGTCCACTCTGCAGGAACGACAGCTACGCAACCCTGAAACTGCAACACGGTACTTGTGAAGGCAATGCCCAGCCAAGGCCGTATGAAGCAGCAGGAGTTGTTGTATGAATACCAGCTCATAAGTAGGTTAGTTTAGGGAATAGTGATCCCAAGTAATGTATGGCGAGGGTTACGTAGCGTAGCTGATTCCTGGAGCGGGACGCCTTTTTAATAAGTCTAGCGCTCGACCTGTGTGGCACCTTTTATTTGTAGTTTTTGTACTGTGTTTTATTTTGCCTTTTGTACAGCTTGCTGTATGTGTCCTATGTGATGTTACCATCGCTGGTAACATCACATGACCCCTTTTGTTTGTTTACTTACTTTTGTATTAATAAATCCTGCGCGCCTGTGCTGGTGTTTCAACTCCACCTCCCATGTCTCTCCGTATTGCCTAAGCAGCGGCTACCCACACACGTGACACGAGCACCCTGTCACAGGGGACTACCGATATGTTTTTTTTTATTATTAACATTTTTTATTGATTTTCCAACAAAATATACTGTATATTGCGAGTACATTTGTATACAGAAAAGAAACTAAAGTAATTAAAATAAGTCTGTAGGGCTTTACAATACAATACAATACAAGACCTTGTGAGTACCTTGTTAGAGGTTAATTGACAATTACAAGTTCAGCTCAGGACATGGCACAGGAAAAAATCCCAAATTTTAGTACAATCATGACTTTTATTGGAAAACCTAGCTAGCATCTGTTCATAGGAAGCGGTTTGAATCATGGAGTCTATCCACTCTTTAAATTTCGGAGTAGAGGAGGTCTTCCAATTAGAGTACCAGCCTGGCAGCAGAAATAATGCCCACTGTGATCAGACAGAATTCCTTGTCACCTCTGGGATCTCAGATCTGCTCCTAGAAGGCACAATCTCGGTGACGTGGGCAGAGACCTTCCCAACCAAGTCCCCAGGCCTTGTAGGAGTTTATATCAGAATGGCATCACCACTGGACACTCCCACATAGCAAGTAAGAATGTGCCAACCTCCCGCCTGCATCTCCAACACAAGTTATTATTCCGTATACCTGCTCTGTGGAGCTTCACAGGAGTCCAATAGTACCTGTGTAATATTTTGTATTGTATAAACCTTGAAACTCCTTGATATCCTTGATAGCCCCAGAATTAGACGAAATGCTTACCCATGTCTCGTCATCAATTTGACAGTTTAAATCCCTCTGCCAGATAGTTTTGAGGTTTTCACACTTAACACTGCACAAAGTATTAAATGTATTATAACATGTAGATGCAGTTCGAGTTTCTCCAGTGAGCTCATCACAATACTGCTCACTGATTTCTTTTCATGTTGGAGATGCTGGCCTAAGACAGCAGTAACACAATTCCTGATTTGCAAATATCTCCATAATTGTCTATTTCCAGTCAGATTATACTTTGTTATCAATTTCTGATATGACAAACACCTCATCTTTGTATAAGTCACCCAATTTATGTATTCCTTTATTAAGCCACTGTTCCCAGAAAAATAACTTTTTCCAAAGCAGATTACAGGGTTGTGCCATATTCATGAGTTAGACTGTTTAAACTGAGAGAGTTTGGATATTTTATGTACTTTTGCCCAGCCCATACCTCTTTTGAGTGTTCTAAAATTGGGTTAGCTTTATCAGTCACCTTATTTTTTTGTTATAAAACATCAATAGGGCAAAAAGGGCGAGTAAGTGATTTTTCTATTTGAATCCAATTCAAAATGTGAGTATGTACCATGCCAATGTCTAGCTAGCATGGCCATTTCAAAAGCTCTATTGAACTCTACGTTAGGGCAGCCAGACCTTCCCTACATTTTGGTGCAAATCATTTTGCCATAGTGATTCTAGGTCTCTTTCCTTCCCAGAGAAAATATTTTATCGATTGGTTAAAATGTTTAAATTTTGATAGGGGTATAGTTATTGGTAACATCATAGAAATATAGTTAAATTGTGGGACAGCAACCATTTTAATAATATTTATTTTTCCCCGTAGGGTAAGTTTATTTGCTTTCCATTTATCCAAATTATTTTTATTTTTTTGTAGTAATGGAGCAATATTAATATTCATGATTTCATTAAGATCCGGGGAAGGTAAGATACCCAGATATTTCATGCCCTTTGGAATCCATTTAAAATTGTGTGGAGTTTATGGGCATAGTTTTTGACTGGGATAGTTTAGAATTTGGCATGGATTCTATATCCAGATAATCTTGAAAAAGATTCAACTGTATCCAAAAGTGGTAGTACAGAAGCAACTGGATCATTGATCAGCAGCAGGATGTCATCTGCATAAAGAAGCTACTTTCCACCTCCCTGAATTCCTTTAATTTTTGGCTTTGCTCTGATTGCAGGAGCCAAGGGTTCTAAAACAATAGTGAAAAGCAATGGCGAAAGGGGGAAACCCTGTCTAGTGCCCCTTGACAGTTTAAAAAAAGAAGAAAGTAACCCATTAGTAAGGACAGGGGCTCTTGGGCCCAAAAAAAGTAAATTTATCCATGTAATGAAACCGAGACCAAAACTAAACTTAGACAGGGTAGTTCCACTCAACTCTGTCAAATGCTTTTTCAGCATCTAAAGACAGTGCAGCGATTGGGGTAGACTGGGACTGATGCTTCCACATGAGATGCAGCAGCCTTCTAAGATTGCCAGCGGATACTCTATTTTTAACAAAGCCAACCTGATCTGTATGTAGAGGAATTGTTTCTAACTTCAAAGCAAGAACATTAGCCAGTATTTTGCAGGACACGTTGATGAGACTGATAGGCCTATAGCTAGCGCAGTCTGTGGGATCTTTGTTCATTTTAAGAATTATTGATAGTAAAGCTTCCTTGTATGTAGGGCTTCTGATTTTCGGTTTTAACCGATAAAACCCGATAAACCCCCCCCGATACAAAAAAAAAGAGTCGGTGGATAGCCAATAAACACCGGAAAGCCCCGGAAAAACTGTGGAAATGGTTAATCAATTGACGTTGACTTTACCCTATTCCCATTAAAAAATAAAACCTACTACAAAAATAATAATAAATACATTTATTTAGGCAATGTCCCGCCTTCCTGACTTGCATCTATCATTGATTCGTTCTCAATACTTTAAACCCGCCCCAACTACTGAAGGACAGCACATTCCTACATTTCTATTGGAGACTCCGCTTGTGAGATTTAAAACGAGATTACAATCAGGATGGAAGAAAAAAAAAACCCTCACACATTTTGAAAAGTAACCGAAAACACTAATTTCATACAGTATATCAAAAACGAAAGCCCCCCAAAAAAACAATTTACATAAAACTCAAAAATAGCTAAAAATAAGCACCGAAAAATACAATTAATAAAACCCAAAAAACAGAAGCCTTAATTATGTGTGTCAGGTAAACGTTCAATTTCTAGAGCTTATGCATACACCTGTGTTAGGATAGGGGCAAGAATATCAATGTTTTTCTTATAATACCCTGTAGGAAATCCATCTAGGCCGGGTGATTTTCCAGGTTTCACAGAACTAATGGCATTCCTCACCTCTAACTGATCAACTGGGGATTCCACAATTTCTGTTTGTTCAGGAGATAACCTGGGAAGCAGAACCTTTGGAAAAAAAAGCATCCAGCTCTGTGGTGCTTGGGTTAGTATCAGAGGTGTATATATTTTCAAAAAAAGTTTTTAAAAGCCTGATTAATATCTACTGTATTAGTGAGCAATCTATTGTTACATTATTTAATGGCAGGTATAACATAACCTGAATTTTGCTGTTTAAGTTGTCTTGCTAGGAGTTTGTCTGTTTTTTCTCCCCTTTCATAAAAACATGTTTTCAGCTGAAATAACGCATATTCTGCTTTTTTTATAAAAAAAAAATTCTTGAAGCTGGAGTTTCAGACCGCAAATTTGTTTATAGACTGTGTCTGTGTAATGCTTAGCAAGCATCTTTTCCATCTTCTGAATTTGGGATTCCAAATTTCCTATTCTGTCCCTGTCTTCCCTTTTTTTCTTTGAATGTTGACATCAAAAAAAACAACTTAAGGTCCTCTGCAAGAGCTTTACTAAATTTACTTGAAATAGCGTGGTATTTAGTCTCCGTCTATTTTTTCGGACTATATCTACATCCAAAGCAACACACAGGTCTACTGGAGCGTGATCTGTCAAACCGATTGGACCTATCTCACACTTTCACAAAGTCAATCATATCATTTGATAAAATGAAATAATCGATCCTGGGAGATTTGTGGTGTTGTGAGTAAAAGTTGCATTCTCTTTCTCGAGGATTAACTAAATCGCCAGATATCTACCAAGTCCAAATCTTTTGCTAATATATGAATTGCAGCCTTATCTCTTGGGGATGTGTTTATATCATTGTGACAGAAAGACAATGATTCTTGGTGGTAAATCTCCCTCCCGGCCTCTGAGGGTGCTAAGTAACGGGAACAGAGTACCCTGGACTGTTTGGCCTGACACTTCATTCCTTGGGTTAAAAGGACGTCGGTCATTTAGAAATGGGTCAGAGCTTCGGTGCATTAACTCATCGACCCGGAAGGGAAATGATGTGGCAGCCGCAGATTGGAGGAGCGGCTGCAATCGTTTACCAAGGGGTCATGAGTGACGGTATAAGTAGGGGACGAAGCGACGTAATGTGTTTTTTGGTTAGAGAAAACAACCTGGAAGGACCTGTGTTTTGTGTAACCGTATCGTGAGTGTGTTTGTTTGTCTCTACTTGTGTCTTGTTATTAGTAGACGGCTAACACGTTCCAGAGCTGTCGCCAAGGGCCAGTACAAACCTGGAACAGCACTGCATTTGTATCACAAATAAACTGTATTTGCACCACGAGGACTAATTCACTAACTAACAGACTTGTGTTTTGTGTGGTGTATAAAGAACTTTGCACCTGGATTATAATTGTCTTTCCATTGATCACCTGCACCTGCACACTGTTAACCACTTTGCCACAATGATGTTGTTTTTATCAAGCATGCTGTCCTGTACCTGGTTAAAATTGCCTGCCAGTACTGTTTGTCCATCAGGGATATTTCCAATAATTGTATTCACATCATGAAAAAAATCTGGGTCTTCATTATTTGGTGCATATATATTGTATTATTTTGTTTCCCCCCACCATTAATCAATTTCCACACAGATAATATGTCCTATCTCATCTCAGTGAGCTGTATAATATTTGTCCTACCCAGTACCTTTATAATTTGAGTATTTCATTATCAACTAAATGAGTTTCTTGCAGGAATGCAATGCCTACTTGCTTTGTTTTCAGGTAAGATAAAAATGTATTTTCCTTTTAATGGGGTTGTTACATCCGTTAATATTCCAAGTTGTAATTTTAACAATCCTATTTATCATTTAACTGGAGATTGGCATTAGGAATGCGCATGTGCCATTCCATCATCGTATTTTTCCCTATTGTCAGAGTGGATATTGACATTAAAAACAGCTTGATAGCAATGACATGAAATAACTTGCACAACGTAATGTATATATTTATAATATATTTCTATTGAAACATTTAATTATCAGTTTTGGTAAGTGATCAGACCTCAATACAGGCCACATGATTATCTAATTGGTCGATTGTTTTATCTGTATAATCGCTCACAGCTTTTCCTTGTGTAAAATCAATGCGAACCTGACGAAGACACGCTGTCGAAACACTTTGTTTGCTACTTCATTTAGGTTTGCTTGTTTTTAATGAAATAAACTTATAAGAATCTTTTTAAAATTAAAATCACAGTGGTCCTGTCCGAATTTTTGAGAGTGCGACCTGTCTTGGTGGACTTGAAAACTGGAAGAAGCAATTGTGAGTTCACATAGACTTTTTTTCATAAATACAGTACTGTGCAAAAGTTTTAGGCAGGTGTGAAAAAATGCTGTAAAGTAAGAATGCTTTCAAAAATAGACATGTTAATAGATTATATTTATCAATTAACTAAATGCAAAGTGAGTGAACAGAAGAAAAATCTAAATTAAATCCATATTTGGTGTGACCAGCCTTTGCCTTCAAAACAGCATCAAGCATCAATTCTTCTAGGTACACTTGCACACAGTTTTTGAAGGAACTCAGCAGGTAGGTTGGCCCAAACATCTTGGAGAACTAACCACAGTTCTTCTGTGGATTTAGGCAGACTCAGTTGCTTCTCTCTCTTCATGTAATCCCAGACAGACTCGATGATGTTGAGATCAGGGCTCTGTGGGGCCATACCATCACTTCCAGGACTCCTTGTTCTTCTTTACTTGAAGATATTCTTAATGACTTTTGCTGTATGTTTGGGGTCGTTGTCATGCTGCAGAATAAATTTGGGGCCAATCAGATGCCTCCCTGATGGTATTGCATGATGGATAAGTATCTGCCTGTACTTCTCAGCATTGAGGAGACCATTAATTCTGACCAAATCCCCAACTCCATTTGCAGAAATGCAGCCCCAAACTTGCAAGGAACCTCCACCATGCTTCATTGTTGCCTAGACATTCATTCGTGTACGCTCTCCAGCCCTTCCGCGAACAAACTGCCTTCTGATACAGCCCAATATTTCAAATTTTGACTCATCAGTCCAGAGCACCTGCTGCCATTTTTCTGCACCCCAGTTCCTGTGTTTTCGTGCATAGTTGAGTCGCTTGGCCTTGTTTCCACGTCGGAGGTATGGCTTTTTGGCCGCAAGTCTTCCATGAAGGCCACTTCTGACCAGACTTCTCCGGACAGTAGATGGGTGTACCAGGGTCCCACTGTTTTCTGCCAGTTCTGAGCTGATGGCACTGCTGGACATCTTCCGATTGCGAAGGGAAGTAAGCATGATGTGTCTTTCATCTGCTGCAGTAAGTTTCCTTGGCCGACCACTGCGTGTACGGTCCTCAACGTTGCCCGTTTCTTTGTGCTTCTTCAAAGAGCTTGGACAGCACATCTGGAAACCCCTGCCTGCCTTGAAATTTCTGCCTGGGAGAGACCTTGCTGATGCAGTATAACTACCTTGTGTCTTGTTGCTGTGCTCAGTCTTGCCATGGTGTATGACTTTTGACAGTAAACTGTCTTCAGCAACCTCACCTTGTTAGCTGAGTTTGGCTGTTCCTCACCCAGTTTTATTCCTCCTACACAGCTGTTTCTGTTTCAGTTAATGATTGTGTTTCAACCTACATATTGAATTGATGATCATTAGCACCTGTTTGGTATAATTGTTTAATCATACACCTGACTATATGCCTACAAAATCCCTGACTTTGTGCAAGTGTACCTAGAAGAATTGATGCTGTTTTGAAGGCAAAGGGTGGTCACACCAAATATAGATTTGATTTAGATTTTTCTTCTGTTCACTCACTTTGCATTTAGTTAATTGATAAATATTATCTATTAACATGTCTATTTTTGAAAGCATTCTTACTTTACAGCATTTTTTCACACCTGCCTAAAACTTTTGCACAGTACTGTATATTGAAACATTGAAACATATTTTGTGCATGCTGTGTCTTTCATTATTAGAGACATGCTTGTATATTCATGTGCTGGGATCTGCTACTAATGGTGTAATGTCCATGCAGCATCTTTAAATTGGGCATGACACAGATTTCCTATGGTGCACAGATTCAGATTCACATAAATCTCATCCCAGACATTGTACGCTCTGCAATCTATCAGTAGATTGACACGGAGGACAGCTGGAAAGCTCAATACAACAATTCTAAAATGAAAGGATAGCTCATGCAACACTGTGTAAATGGATTTCAAGGTGACTGAACTCAAAAGGACTCTTCTAGGAAATGACGCTCAGTTTAGCATGGACTGCATTATAAGTACGAGATTGTTTCCACTTTCAGATGGGTTCCTGCTGGAACACTGGAACTGCGTCCCTGAAGGCTCAGCCAACTATCACAAGCCAAACACTGATCAAACTAGTATATTAGGATCACACAGTTATAAGCTGCATGAACTAATGATCAATTTGATGGAATAATCTAAATCTGTGATAATTCAGAAAATTAACAATTGTAATTAGGCTTGCTACTTTTCGATATTAATCGGTAAAGTTTGAATTAAATAATGAAATAAATTCATATAGGATAAACGTCGGTAATACCACACACTACTTTTTATTTTCGTACCAAAAATAACAATTTTGAAATCATCTACGGTTTGTTTAGTTGTTATACTTACTCTCTGTCCCATCTCCGTTCCACTCTGAATGGCTAGGGGTCGCTGTCAATCATCTCAGTGATTTGTTAGTATAGTTTCACTGTCACTGTCATTTCACCCAGTTCTGTCTGATCTCGTTGACTGAAGCAGCGCCAGAATGCTTGTACCGACTCTGCACTTTCCGCTCAAGCGCCTGTTATTCAAAGCGCTACTTTTGAAATGAGCGGGTTAAGGTGTAGGTAAGCTTTTGCTAGGTATTACTAGTTTGATTTGAAAATGGGACGAAAGAGGAAAACACTTAATGAGTATTGTGCACAATCCCCTGACCGTCGTCTCCGCGGCAGGACGAAGCGGCCTGTCTGCCTTACCTTCCAGTGACTCCAGCTGTGCTGAAGAATAAGTGCAAGTCAGTTCTGTTCAACTATCTAATGTTTTGTTCTGTGCATATATTTTGTACTCATAAATTTAAGCCACAAAAGTTTGTAATACACTTTTATATGCTGCATTTTCTACAGTTTATTTGAGACATTTTTTTATTTTTTTATTTTACAAGATATAGCTCTGCTGTGACCAAATGTTATTTCAATTAGAATGCTGGTAACCATGGTTTTGTTGCATGTTGAATATAAAAGGGGCTTCGCCAAATGAGATGTTTCTCAATGGCATAAAAGTTTTTTTTTGTTTGTTTGTTTTTAAAGCATAAAGGATGATTTCACCCATTCTCTGCTTGAATTGAAAAATAAAGATAAAAAAACAGTAAATTCTTTCTAAAATAAACTTTGATATTAATCATCAGTTTGGCAAAAAAAAAATCTAACAGTAGCAAGCCTAATTATAATTAACATTATACTTATTAAAAAAAAAAAATAATAATAATTCTTCAGAATAAAATAAATATCAAAATGTGGAAGCATGAGTGAACACCACCATGTATGACTTGTATTGTGACCTGCATATCATGACCAGCTAATATCAATAATGTATTGTACTGTGACCGTACTGTAGCTGCATATCAGGAGCCATTGTAAGACTGGCTGCTATAGAATTCAAACAAGCAAGGTAACTACATCAGTGGTTGAGGTTTAGTGCTTTTACCCCAGATATCACTTTTTTTGCATCCTTTTGTTTGTCTTTATTAATTTTTGACAATAAACAAAATTACACACAACCAATAAACAACCAACATATCCAGCTATGATACATTAGCAGAAAAAAGGGAAAGTAATCAAATATACTAAACCCAAAGTAAAATGATTGTGGTATATATCAATTCAGCCACTTAGCCATCGTCATTTGACCTTATACACAAGACAAGCTCACATAAGCCTCACATCCAGAACATACAGTACTGTGCAAAAGTTTTAGGCAGGTGTGAAAAACTGCTGTAAAGTAAGAATGCTTTCAAAAATAGACATGTTAATAGTTTATATTTATCAATTAACAAAATGCAAAGTGAGTGAACAGAAGAAAAATCTACATCAAATCAATATTTGGTGTGACCACCCTTTGCCTTCAAAACAGCATCAATTCTTCTAGGTACACTTGCACACAGTTTTTGAAGGAACTCGGCAGGTAGGTTGGCCCAGACATCTTGAAGAACTAACCACAGTTCTTCTCTGGATTTAGGCAGCCTCAGTTGCTTCTCTCTGTTCATGTAATCCCAGACAGACTCGATGATGTTGAGATCAGGGCTCTGTGGGGGCCATACCATCACTTCCAGGACTCCTTGTTCTTCTTTACGCTGAAGATAGTTCTTAATGACTTTCGCTGTATGTTTGGGGTCGTTGTCATGCTGCAGAATAAATTTGGGGCCAATCAGATGCCTCCCTGATGGTATTGCATGATGGATAAGTATCTGCCTGTACTTCTCAGCATTGAGGAGACCATTAATTCTGACCAAATCCCCAACTCCATTTGCAGAAATGCAGCCCCAAACTTGCAAGGAACCTCTACCATGCTTCACTGTTGCCTGCAGACACTCATTCGTGTACCGCTTTCCAGCCCTTCGCCGAACAAACTGCCTTCTGCTACAGCCAAATATTTCAAATTTTTACTCATCAGTCCAGAGCACCTGCTGCCATTTTTCTGCACCCCAGTCCCTGTGTTTTCGTGCATAGTTGAGTCGCTTGGCCTTGTTTCCACGTCGGAGGTATGGCTTTTTGGCCGCAAGTCTTCCATGAAGGCCACTTCTGACCAGACTTCTCCGGACAGTAGATGGGTGTAGCAGGGTCCAACTGTTTTCTACCAGTTCTGAGCCGATGGCACTGCTGGACATCTTCCGATTGCGAAGGGAAGTAAACATGATGTGTCTTTCATCTGCTGCAGTAAGTTTCCTTGGCCGACCACTGCATCTACGGTCCTCAACGTTGCCCGTTTCTTTGTGCTTCTTCAAAAGAGCTTGGACAGCACATCTGGAAACCCCTGTCTGCCTTAAAATTTCTGCCTGGGAGAGACCTTGCTGATGCAGTATAACTACCTTGTTGCTGTGCTCAGTCTTGCCATGGTGTATGACTTTTGACAGTAAACTGTCTTCAGCAACCTCACCTTGTTAGCTGAGTTTGGCTGTTCCTCACCCAGTTTTATTCCTCCTACACAGCTGTTTCTGTTTCAGTTAATGATTGTGTTTCAACCTACATATTGAATTGATGATCATTAGCACCTGTTTGGTATAATTGTTTAATCATACACCTGACTATATGCCTACAAAATCCCTGACTTTGTGCAAGTGAGTGTACCTAGATGCTGATGCTGTTTTGAAGGCAAAGGGTGGTCACACCAAATATGGATTAGATTTAGATTTTTTTTCTGTTCACTTTAACATGTCTATTTTTGAAAGCATTCTTACTTTACAGCATTTTTTCACACCTGCCTAAAACTTTTGCACAGTACTGTACACACTAACCTACTGCACTAAGCAAGGTCTATGTTTCGACTCTAAACACGTTTAGTGAGGTATAAACCGATGTCAGGTCAGCTAGCCCAAGGTTTTACGTTAAATTACCCTCTATCTGCCAGAATGAGAAACCCCTTGCAGTGATTGTAGGGAGGGCCTGGAACTAGAAGTATGAAACATTAAAATGATTTAGAAGAGGTTATTATTTTTAATATTATTAAAAAAAAAACAGCTACACACATACAGCAGGGGTTTTATAACTTAGGGCTACTTTGATCGACATATTAAATATTTGTAAACATTAGTTTAAAAAATAAAAAAATAACAGTTTATTGGGTTATATCTAATTGCAGTCCAAGGTCTATAGATTTGGGTCTTGGAGCCTATGATAAATGACTGTGGAATATGTTTACTGTTCGCCATGTATGACAGTCACACATTTTGGATGAGGGCCCTAGTAAACAGTGATTAGTTAAAAGTAGAGATAAAACAATTAATCTTTAAATCAGGATTTTATTTTGTTAGCCTCAAATAAACATATGAATTGATCAATTAATCGTTCAGGTATCCTACTTGGAACTTAACACATAGGCACATGCATATTGAATTTAAAGGTTTTCATGAAGAGTCTGCATTTTTTTTTGCTTTTCAGCTGAAAAGTGTTCTCAATGCCAATGTCATTTACCAGTATGACATTCAATAGGAAGCTGGTTGCCGATTGCACCTCTAGTGCAAAGCAATGTAACTTGACAGGCAGAGGCATTCAATAATTGTTAATTCCGCTCCAAAAGTGAGAAGAAAAATTTAAAATAGGGTTGCTACGATTCAATCGAAAATCGATTTTTCAATCGATTCCATTCCTTATATACATATTATATACATCGATATAAACACTGGATAATCAATTCAATAATTACATTTTTGTAATGCACATAGTTAATAACATTATTTAAGTTTATCAACGAAACTGCACCAAAATTAACAGCAATGATATTAAAATAATTTACTTAACAGCAATGATATTAAAATAATCACATCTTGGGGAGAGCAATGGAGTGAAAATGTATGTGGGCGGTACAATCATCGATATTTATTAGAACGATTCGATTTTGTGTGCCTGTGGCAGGATGGCTTGCAGTGGTGAGGTGTGACGTCATGGACCAGGAAGTAACTGAACCAAAACAACAATGGATGGGCGGGTGAAGCTGAACGCTACTGCGGTCAACGTTTTTAATAAATAATACAAAACAAAAAGGCACAAGGGCCAAACAAACCAGACAGACAAACAAACAAGTAAGTGCCGTGCTGGCTAATCCAGTACATTTTAGCAATTGTTATTTTTAAACTCTGTCTCCGCTCTTTCTCCCCGTACCTCCTCTCTGTACACCCCACCCTGCGGCACGGACAGCTGCAGGTTCTTATAGTCTGCACGCGTTTGGTAAGGATGCGTGACTGTCAGCTTGTTAAACAATCAGTAGCTGATCAGCCACGCATCCTCACAGGTTTTAAATATACAAAACAAATAATAACAAAAGACGCAGCACTTTTATCCGCGCCGCAAACAAATACAAATAATAATAAATAAATACATAGGGGCGGGACACTCCACACATGCCCCCTTGTGCGCAGCACACATGGCCTTTTCGCCACCGCCTCTTAGTCCCCAAAGTCCCGCTAGCAGTCCCGCCCAGGAACAGGGGCAGCAACGGGCCAAAGGTGGCGGCCACGGTGGGATGTCCTCCTCCCACCCAAACAGCCGTAGCGCTCCAATGGCTCGCGACAGGCCGGCTCCTCTGGCCAAAAAATTTTGGGGTGGTCTCCAGACCTGCCCCCTTCTTCATGGCCGGCAGCTCCCTCTGTGGGGCTCTGGCCACCCTTTCTCCTACAGCGAAATTGCAGCGGGGAGCTGGTCTCCTGACCTCCCCCCCCTTCTTCATGGCTGGCAGCTGCCCTTCATGGGGCTCCAGCTACAGTATTTCCTGCCGCGAAAGTGTGGCTGGGGGAGCTGGTCTCCTGACCTCCCCCCCCCCTTCTTCGTGGCCGGCAGCTCCCCTTCATGGGGTTCCAGCCATGGTATTTCCTGCCGCATGGCAGGACTGGTAGCGACCCCAGGCAAAACAGGACCCTCGGGAGGCGACGGCAGTAGCAGCGGACCCTCGGGAGGCGACGGCAGCAGCAGCGGACCCTCGGGAGGCGAACTCGGGAGGGGAGCCCCTGGCCATGGAGGTGGCAGCGGGAGCTCCACTTCTCCCTCGTACCCTGTAACTGGTGGCTCTCCAGGCGATGCACAGCAACAGGCAGCCCCAGGCGATGCACAGCAACAGGCAGCCCCAGGCGATGCGAGGCAGGCATCCTTGGGCGGTGCGAGGCAGGCATCCTTGGGCGGTGCGAGGAAGGCATCCCTGGGCGGTGCGAGGAAGGCATCCTTGGGTGGTGCGAGGCAGGGCAGGAGCAATCCTTTCCATGACGGTGGATGTGGAACCAGCAGGTATTCACCCTCTGTTGGTGGAGGTGGAGATGGAACCAGCAGGTATTCACCCTCTGCTGGTGGAGGTGGGAGGGGCAAGCAGTCCTCCCATGGCGGTTGAGGCGGAACCAGCAGGTATTCACCCTCTGCTGGTGGAGGTGGGAGAGGCAAGCAGTCCTCCCACGGCGGTTGAGGCGGAACCAGCAGGTATTCACCCTCTGCTGGTGGAGGTGGGAGGGGCAAGCAATCCTCCCACGGCGGTTGAGGCAGAACCAGCAGGTATTCACCCTCTGCTGGTGGAGGTGGGAGAGGCAGAGGCAGCTCCTCCGGCTCTGCTCCTGGCGGTGGAGGTGGCAGAGGCAGCTCCTGCTGCTCTTCCCCTAGCGGTGTTGGAGACAGAGGCAGCTCCTGCTGCTCTGCTCCTGGTGGTGGCGGAGGCAGAGGCAGCTCCTGCTGCTCTGCTTCTGTTGGTGGAAGCGGCGGAGGCAGAGGCAGCTCCCGCTGCTCTGCTCCTGGTGGTGGTGGAGACAGAGGCAGCTCCTGCTGCTCTGCTCCTAGTGCTGGAGACAGTGGCGAGGGCTCCTCATCCTCTGGCGTTGGAGACGGAAGCGATGGCTCCTCTCCCTCTGGTGCTGGAGACGGCAGCAACTGCTCCTCTCCCTCTGGCGCTGGAGACGGCAGCAACGGCTCCTCTCCCTCTGGCGCTGGAGACGGCAGCAACGGCTCCTCTCCCTCTGGCGCTGGAGACGGCAGCAATGGCTCCTCTCCCTCTGGCGCTGGAAACAATGGCAAGGGCTCCTCTCCCTCTGGCGTTGGAGAAGGCAGCGATGGCTCCTCTCCCTCTGGCGCTGGAGAAGGCAGCGATGGCTCCTCTCCCTCTGGCGCTGGAGAAGGCAGCGATGGCTCCTCTCCCTCTGGCGCTGGAGAAGGCAGCGATGGCTCCTCTCCCTCTGGCGCTGGAGAAGGCAGCGATGGCTCCTCTCCCTCTGGCGCTGGAGAAGGCAGCGATGGCTCCTCTCCCTCTGGCGCTGGAGAAGGCAGCGATGGCTCCTCTCCCTCTGGCGCTGGAGAAGGCAGCGATGGCTCCTCTCCCTCTGGCGCTGGAGAAGGCAGCGATGGCTCCTCTCCCTCTGGCGCTGGAGAAGGCAGCGATGGCTCCTCTCCCTCTGGCGCTGGAGAAGGCAGCGATGGCTCCTCTCCCTCTGGCGCTGGAGAAGGCAGCGATGGCTCCTCTCCCTCTGGCGCTGGAAACAATGGCAAGGGCTCCTCTCCCTCTGGCGCTGGAGAAGGCAGCGATGGCTCCTCTCCCTCTGGCGCTGGAGAAGGCAGCGATGGCTCCTCTCCCTCTGGCGCTGGAGAAGGCAGCGATGGCTCCTCTCCCTCTGGCGCTGGAGAAGGCAGCGATGGCTCCTCTCCCTCTGGCGCTGGAGAAGGCAGCGATGGCTCCTCTCCCTCTGGCGCTGGAGAAGGCAGCGATGGCTCCTCTCCCTCTGGTGCTGGAGAAGGCAGCGATGGCTCCTCTCCCTCTGGCGCTGGAGAAGGCAGCGATGGCTCCTCTCCCTCTGGCGCTGGAGAAGGCAGCGATGGCTCCTCTCCTCCGGCGCTGGAGAAGGCAGCGATGGCTCCTCTCCTCTGGCGCTGGAGAAGGCAGCGATGGCTCCTCTCCTCTGGCGCTGGAGAAGGCAGCGATGGCTCCTCTCCCTCTGGCGCTGGAGAAGGCAGCGATGGCTCCTCTCCCTCTGGCGCTGGAGAAGGCAGCGATGGCTCCTCTCCCTCTGGCGCTGGAGAAGGCAGCGATGGCTCCTCTCCCTCTGGCGCTGGAAACAATGGCAAGGGCTCCTCTCCCTCTGGCGTTGGAGAAGGCAGCGATGGCTCCTCTCCCTCTGGCGCTGGAGAAGGCAGCGATGGCTCCTCTCCCTCTGGCGCTGGAGAAGGCATCGATGGCTCCTCTCCTCTGCGCTGGAGAAGGCAGCGCGGGCTTTTCCCGATGGAGCTGGAGATAGCGGAGCCCTGCCATATCTGCAGCCAGGTAGCGGATCACCATGTCCGCAACCTCCGGGAGGGACACTGGGCAGTGTTGCTTTTCCCATCACTCTCCATCTCTGGCCTACAGGAGGTTGATCACATCGGGGAGGGCCTCTTCGGCATTCCTCCCAGGCTCCACCAGCCAGCCCCAGATTCCCTCAGAGGAGAGTGCTTTTGTCGGCCTTTGAGCCATCGGGACCTCTCCTCCTGACGCCGGACGCTCAGGCTCCTCCATCTCCTGCCATGCGTGGCTCTGGCTGAGTGAACGATACCTGACCTCGCCACACAGGAAACACCACCCATCCTCATCCAGACAGTCCAGGCAAACATCCTGTGTGGTAGAAACGCGACAGGACCTGCGACCGGCCCCGCGCTGCTGTTGATGCGCCTCCTGCTGCTGTTGCTGCTTTCTCCTGCCGCTTCTTCCCATTTTTTTCCCTTCCCAATCACAAAAACACTTTTGAAAAAACGAACAAAAACTCCCTTTGCTGTTCCTGGTCCGGCTCCTGCAGGCGTTGTTTGTCCCACGCAGGACACCATATGTGGCAGGATGGCTTGCAGTGGTGAGGTGTGGTGACGTCACGGACCAGGAAGTAACTGAACCAAAACAACAATGGATGGGCGGGTGAATCTGAACGCTACTGCGGTCAGCGTTTTTAATAAATAATACAAAACAAAAAGGCACAAGGGCCAAACAAACCAGACAGACAAACAAACAAGTAAGTGCCGTGCTGGCTAATCCAGTACATTTTAGCAATTGTTATTTTTAAACTCTGTCTCCGCTCTTTCTCCCCGTACCTCCTCTCTGTACACCCCACCCTGCGGCACGGACAGCTGCAGGTTCTTATACTCTGGCCGAGGGGTTAACTTGCTGTTAATTATCTTATTACCCCTCCGCCACAGTCTGCACGCATTTGGTAAGGATGCGTGACTGTCAGCTTGTTAAATAATCAGTAGCTGATCAGCCACGCATCCTCACGGGTTTTAAATATACAAAACAAATAATAACAAAAGAAGCAGCGCTTTTATCCGCGCCGCAAACAAATACAAATAATAATAAATAAATACATAGGGGCGGGACACTCCGCCACAGTGCCCAATTAATCGATTGCTATTTGGACGCTTAACTGACAGCCCTAATTTAAAAAAAAAAAAAAAAAAAAAACTGTGAAACCACTTCCTACTGCAAACTGTATCATAACTGAAAAGTGAAAAGCAGTTTACTGGAAAATATAAGTGTGATACACAAACAAACTTTCAGACAGGCAGCCAGCCTCCATAAACCCCCTCCCCCACACAAATGGAAACCCTTGGAAGGCCAAGTGATAGAATGCACTTAAGAAGCATCATCATAATTTGACAAGGAGGTCTCCATATAAATGAAAAATGTGTGACACATACTGCATACTGTAGTTATACAGAGAGACATACAACCTCTGTAAGCCCTCAGAATGGGATATACTCAGTTACTTGTGCTAAAGATGGATCTTGGCTTATTTCATCACAAATGGGCTATTAGTTCTCTACAGTAGATATGTGTAAACATCAAGTGTACCCTACAGACAGACATACCGTGAAACTTCAAATAATTGCCAGGTCTCAAATAATCGCCTGTCTTCAATACGTGCCGGGTCAGCTGGCAAATACTGTAAATAAACACTAGAGGTGTTTAATTGAAGTTTTACGGTACATCTTCTATTTACCCCAATATTCTGATATGATCGATAACCTGTGTTAAAGAATGTACTTAGCAAGCTTCTCACACTTGGACAAGCAGTTGGCAAGATGTGTCAAAACATGTGGGACACAGACATTCCAGTAGTACTGTGACACAGAGTTAGATGGACAAACACATAGCCACCACCCCCTAGATTACGACACTGTAGTTTTGATAACTTACTTGTCCTTAGCATATTTCGCCACAATAGGACAAGTGGCTCTCTAGATATATGTAAAACTCTGCATGCTGAAATAAATTACTGCTCTTTCCCGAACACAGCTTGTATGCACAAAGGACATATCTCATAGTTACTGTACGATTCTAATGAACTGGTACAGTAGCTGCTGCATGGAATTCACCAAGATAGTGGTTAACACAATCTATTTCATGAATGAATAAAGCCACCTTTTAACAAAAGGATATATGCAGATCATTGCTATCTTAAGCATTTGCTTATCTTTATTACAGTAGACGTTCATTACCACTTCCTACTACAATACTACAATAGCATACTGTAGTACAAACCTCACACACTACAGGGACTCATGATTTAATGAACAAAATTATGGGCTAATTTAATTAAATCTATTGAAGGAAATAAATACATAACATTTAAAAAGCAGTTTCCGTTTCAGGTTTACAACAGTCATGGTGGGCTAAGCAGGAGCACACACAGCACAGTCTTGATGAACACGTGGGCTTAGTGTTCATGCCTGCAAGTCAAACTCCAGTTTCCAGTATAGTTGTAAAGTTTTGTGCAAATCACCATGGGAGAATGGCAGAACTCTGTATGTTAACCTTGTGTGGGACAGAAAACAACTGGGATTATAACTTGCTGCTGCATGTTTTGATGAATCCAGCCCCCAGGTTTGTTTTAGTACTACTGATCATTTTGTACAGGCTCATAACCCCATTAATGAATGTTCTTGGAATTAAAGTAGGCAACGTCATTGCTATCATCAGGACTGCTCAAGCATCAGCAATTACAGACACTAGATGGATAGAGGAAACTCGCTATTAATAGTAACAATACTGTGCAAATTATAGTAAGTGGCTCACTCTGGATTATAACTGCAACATTTCTTTGCAACATTTTCAAATTCGAAAATGGCAAATTTAAGCCATTATGCAGGTTCTGCCCAGGACAAAGAGAATACAGTTCAGATTCCACATATTTTGTCGACAGTTGTAGCGTCAGAGTGGGTCATAATATCATTCTGTGTATGAAAGTAACAGAATTGAAATATACAGAGGGGGATTTTAAGCCATTCTCTGTGTCTACTTGGTTTCTGGTTCAAACTCCCCCACTGACAAAAAATGCTTTTAAAAAGAGTCATAAACTAAATACTGGACAAATGGCTTATCTTCACGATCGCTTAATGACTCCTTTGGCGCCGCTATCCAGACAGTTCTGGGTGCTTTGACACCTAGGACAAAAAACAGTCCATTTCATAAATCCAGCCGACAGGGAGTGGAATAGCGGACCAATTGAGAACAAGGGGCTGCATTGGAAAGAGAACAACCAATTGGAAATACTCCACGTGGCATCGCCCAAAATAACAAACTATCCAATCACAGGGGTAAAGAGAAGATTACAAAAGTATGAGCGTGACACTCAAACAGGGCTCTTGACATGAAATCCAAGGTTCTGATACAAAAACAAGTCTATGAACTGTGTCAAGCTGAATGACCAGCCTGTGATCAACTGGAACAGAGATACCTATTCTAGTGTATGCCTTGGTGGGGGAGTCCGCCGCGTAAGACGTCTAAAATCCTAAAAGTAGTCGTAATCAAATCTCCCAAATGATCACCAAAGAGTTGGATGAACATATGAAGTCGACATAAATTGAAATATATTCAATTTATTGAGCTAGCAGTGCCAGAGTTTTGCGGTGAAATATCCCAGACATAACCGGATGAAGAGTGCACATATTGGTGGAGGAATTGCTGCTTCAGAGGAATACCTAAATAGCTAATGACTCTTGTTCTTTGCAAAGACATTTGTTTCGTACCCTGAAGTGGAGACGAAACGCGAGTAAGGCAGACCCCGGAACCTGGACATGTCCTTGCCAGCAGGAGAGCCTTTGAGTGCCTGTATTGTTGAAGACACGGATCAGCTGGAGGAGGCAGGAAATGTCCGATAAGTATTAAATAAGTAGTGTTTTAATCCTCTTATGATCTCAAGAATAAGCAGACCTTAAAATAAAATTAACGTTTTATTTTAGGTAGAATGTAAGAAAAGTATTATTGCTTTCAATTCATGCTTTGAGTTAATGAACACTATAGTATTTGTTTGTATGTCACTTATACAAATTGATGTGGGTTTTATAAGGCAATTATCATTCTGCGTTTAAGGCTAGAATCGAAATGTAGCTGTCCTGGTAATAGAGAATTCTTGATAGGCTGTCTGGACGCAGAGATCGTCTTTATCTCGCAAGAGTGAGAATTGCCTTGATAACCAAAACATATATATATATGAGACTGATTTAACAATGCTTTGATTATCAAATATTAATGAAAGTAAGTATTTGTGTTACTAACAATACCCCTGTTAAGACTAACTTTCATCTTAAATAGCTGTCAGGAATGCAGTTGTAACCTTTAAGGGAATCTCCCATAGATTGTGTTGGATCGCTGGTCAACCAGCAGGAGTGGGGTGTCGTTGTTTATGTTTCACTTTCTGTACTGTTTAGTTTAGTTAATTCTTCCTTTCTGTGTTACTTTAGGTTAGTTGTTGCACCTTTAATTTTTCCTTTATTTAGTTTTATTTCTTATAAAACTGTTCCTTTGTATTCACTAGAAATGCTGTCTAGTCTGATTATTTTGATCAAGGTGGGTTCTACATGACTTGAATTCAAATAAGGTATTTTATTATTACAACTTAAACTAGTCCAAATACAAATATACCTTGCACATTACAGTTAATATAATAGGGTTACAGTATATGCTTACCAAACAGTTTGTGGATCAAAAGCAGTAAAAAAAACTGCTAGCAATGATTCATTTATTTCATTTATTTATTTATTTATTTGCTGTTTAAGTAGAATGCATAGCCATCTAGACAAAATTATTGTTCTGGCCAAAAAACACAAATAAAAAAAGAAAAACACATGACTTTGCAAGACCTCAGAAGACCTTAGTTCAATCATATAGTTCAAATAATATATATATATATATATATATATATATATATATATATATATATATATATATATATATATATATATATATAAAGTGTACATTACTTATGCTAAATGTGATAGTCACCTTAAGTATCTATAAATAACTGTGCAATGCAAATAAAACAAATACACCATTCAGCAAAGAAACATTTTCAGGTCACTACATGAGGTCACATAGACACAATTTTAAGCACAGTACAAAAACATGCGTCATTAACACAGCACAGCAAATCATTCACAATTTTATTCTGAAATGTTATTATTTTGCAGGGGAGTGTGACATACTGTAAATAGTAAGTTAACAGCAGAACAAACAGAAAATGCATTTGATGACAATATCTCAATGGAAAAAAGGACACATAGGCCTACATACACACTATCTATATATATATATATATATATATATATATATATATATATATATATATATATATATATATATATATATATATATATATATATACACACAGTACTGTGCAAAAGTTTTAGGCAGGTGTGAAAAATGATGTAAAGTAAGAATGCTTTCAAAAATAGACATGTTAATAGATTATATTTGTCAATTAACTAAATGCAAACAGAAGTGAACAGAAGAAAAATCTAAATCAAATCCATATTTGGTGTGACAACCCTTTGCCTTCAAAACAGCATCAATTCTTCTAGGTACACTTGCACAAAGTCAGGGATTTTGTAGGCATATAGTCAGGTGTATGATTAAACAATTATACCAAACAGGTGCTAATGATCATCAATTCAATATGTAGGTTGAAACACAATCATTAACTGAAACAGAAACAGCTGTGTAGGAGGAATAAAACTGGGTGAGGAACAGCCAAACTCAGCTAACAAGGTGAGGTTGCTGAAGACAGTTTACTGTCAAAAGTCATACACCATGGCAAGACTGAGCACAGCAACAAGACACAAGGTAGTTATACTGCATCAGCAAGGTCTCTCCCAGGCAGAAATTTCAAGGCAGACAGGGGTTTCCAGATGTGCTGTACAAGCTCTTTGAAGAAGCACAAAGAAACGGGCAACGTTGAGGACCAGAGACGAGTGGTCGGCCAAGGAAACTTACTGCAGCAGATGAAAGACACATCATGCTTACTTCCCTTTGCAATCGGAAGATGTCCAGCAGTGCCATCAGCTCAGAACTGGCAGAAAACAGTGGGACCCTGGTACACCCATCTACTGTCCGGAGAAGTCTGGTCAGAAGTGGCCTTCATGGAAGACTTATGGCCAAAAAGCCATACCTCTGACGTGGAAACAAGGCCAAGCGACTCAACTATGCACGAAAACACAGGAACTGGGGTGCAGAAAATGGCAGCAGGTGCTCTGGACTGATGAGTCAAAATTTGAAATATTTGGCTGCAGCAGAAGGCAGTTTGTTCGCCAAGGGCTGGAGAGCGCATACCTAATGAGTGTCTGCAGGCAACAGTGAAGCATGGTGGAGGTTCCTTGCAAGTTTGGGGCTGCATTTCTGCAAATGGAGTTGGGGATTTGGTCAGAATTAATGGTCTCCTCAATGCTGAGAAGTACAGGCAGATACTTATCCATCATGCAATACCATCAGGGAGGCATCTGATTGGCCCCAAATTTATTCTGCAGCATGACAACGACCCCAAACATACAGCAAAAGTCATTAAGAACTATCTTCAGCTTAAAGAAGAACAAGGAGTCCTGGAAGTGTTGGTATGGCCCCAACAGAGCCCTGGTCTCAATATCATCGAGTCTGTCTGGGATTACATGAAGAGAGAGAAGCAACTGAGGCTGCCTAAATCCACAGAAGAACTGTGGTTAGTTCTCCAAGATGTTTGGGCCAACCTACCTGCCGAGTTCCTTCAAAAACTGTGTGCAAGTGTACCTAGAAGAATTGATGCTTGATGCTGTTTTGAAGGCAAAGGGTGGTCACACCAAATATGGATTTGATTTAGATTTTTCTTCTGTTCACTCACTTTGCATTTAGTTAATTGATAAATATAATCTATTAACATGTCTATTTTTGAAAGCATTCTTACTTTACAGCATTTTTTCACACCTGCCTAAAACTTTTGCACAGTACTGTATATATATATATATATATTTGGTTTCTTTTTAGTCATTCATACTTGACCATGACACGCCTTGAGTGACTATGACTGAAGCATATGCACTTAATTATTTGTTTATTTAGCAGACGCCTTTATCCATGGCGACTTACAGAGACTAGGGTGTGTGAACTATGCATCAGCTGCAGAGTCACAATTACGTCTCACCCGAAAGACGGAGCACAAGGAGGTTAAGTGACTTGCTCAGGGTCATACAGTAAGTCAGTGGTTGAGGTGGGATTCGAACCGGGGACCTTCTGGTTACAAGCCCTTTTCTTTAACCACTGGACAACACAGCCTCCTTAATCACCTAATTAGTGAGAGAGTTGATTGGACACTTGATATGGAGTGATTTCAGCTGTTGAATTGAAAGCTTGAAAATCACAGAAAAAAAAACAATATGCCACGTCTGTCAAGCGAGCAGCGCCTTCATGCAATCGGCATGTTGGAGTTTGGACTAGGGCAGCGTATTGTGGCTCGCCATTTTGGGTGCTCACAACCAGCAATTTCAAACCTGGCGAGACGGTATAACCAGACACACTCTGTCAATGACAGGCCACAAACTGGGAGACCAAGAGTTATATATATATCCTTGAAATATGTCTCACACATTTAAAACACAGGGGATCTAATTTGAATCTATTTTAATGGTCTAAACAGTGCCGCCATTTCCATTAAACTCACTTCTTTTACACCCGAGGGGAGAAGGGGCCATCACATGGATAGAGACATTATACCCAATTGGATTTTATAATATTTCTAGATACTGCATATTGGAGATGGTAGCACTTTACTACTTGCGTTATAAAGTCTATACTCCTGTTTATCATAGAAAGCATTGACTACTACATTATGTGTTCATTACAAACGTAACAAGGCCCTAAACACAGTTTAATATGAAAATAAAAAAAATCACTTTCCAGCTTTAAAGAAACCAACCTTCTGTAAACCTACATAACATACCCAATTCACAAAGCTCTTTAATTCATTAATTATTTATGGCATGTTTTTCAAACTCTTTTTCTGGATTAAATATAACTTGATATCCACAGAGTGTTAAAAAGCATTTTATATATAAAAACAAACACATTAATTAAGTTGACTGTTAAAGGTACACAAGGAATTGAGTGGTTGTTCAAACAGTTTCTTCTTAAAATACATTTGAGCACGACAATTTGTATGATCAGACCCAACCTTTCAGTCAATTTTAAACCCTGTTTCGTGCACCTCATTGCAAAAATAAGAAAGTTAGCATCATGTTTATTTGTGGGACACATGTCCCTTGTATCTTAAAGGGTTAAGGCTGTGTGAGAGCTGACATAAGAACCATGTAAGGGCGAATCACTCAGTTCTACATCCAAAACACCTGCAATAGACTCAAACAAACGGCCATGCACAGATTCATCAAAATCGGACAACCAGATCCAAAAGTATGAGACTTATTAAGTAGTTACATATTGTACATACTTCCTGCATGCCCTGAAGGGCAGTAGCCCATAAGTAGTAATATTACTATAGCTTATGTCAAAAGTCAGATTTATGATCCTTTTGACCTTTTTTTGACCTTATATGTATGAAAATATGAATATATAATGAGGGGGCGTGGGTTTATGAATTTATGAATATATAATGAGGGGGACGTGGATTTTATGGTTGTTACAAGACAGATATGCTTATTGAATATAGGCTTATATATGCCTATAAACTTATTGCACGTTTTTTTTTTATAAGATATGTACAAAATCATAGTTTAATATGTTATTTATGTAATCAGGGGATAGTGGGTACACTATTTTAAATGCTTATGTTAACTAATGCTTGGTGCAGACAACATTAAAGTCTTAGTATTTTTACATAAGACACTTAATGAAAAAGGAGAAAGTTTAAAATAGGGTATTAAAAGCAAAAAGCAAAGCAAAAACAAACAAACAACTTATTAACCATTTAAAAGCATTTAAACATTACACACAGAAATCATAGTAAGAGGAGCGGTGATTTTACATTTTATATGTTTGATGTATACATATTTTACCAGGCACCGTTAAAAGCAAGATATTTTCACATATAAAAATATTCGACATTTACAAGCATTTAAACATTACACACAGAAATCATAGTAAAAGTTTGAGTGTTTTATCGTATATATATATATATATATATATATATATATATATATATATATATATATATATATATATATATATATATGGACATATACACTTACTGCATTTGTCCATATTTACAAAAATCATTGTTTAATAAGACGCATGAGGATGTTCAAAGGTTTGAGACGCAATGATTTTACAGGGTGGATACATATTTTTACCAGGCATACGTTAAAAGCAAAATATATTTTAACATACAAAACCAATAGTTGAAACAGGAGAAAGTTTAAAATAGCGTATCACAAAACAAAACAAAATCGACCAATTTCTGAAAAGCTCTCTCTCTCTCTCTCTCTCTCTCTCTCTCTCTCTCTCTCTACTCGTTTTCAAAAACTCCACGGACAAACGCTGAACTCCTGCCTGTATTCTCTCTCTCACACTTCTCTCTTCAAACAGCAGCAGAAGAATGACGGAAAGCTCGCTCTGTGACTTAAATAGGGGCGTTTCCTTTGGCCCCGAACATGCGCACACACATCAGCACAGACACTGAGACACTCCCACCCTACACTCCCCCAGACACAGAAACATACGCTATGACCAGAATGGATCCTCGGTGTGTTAAAAGCACAGATACCGTTTTGTTAGAGGAAGGCACCCCACAGAGAAGGCTTGTGAAATGGGTGAATCGTGATGTTTAAGGTCTGGTCTCAGCAGGATAGGCAATCAACTGAATAGAGTTTTCAATCAAAAAAGATTAGAAAGATGGCCAGAGGAAGACACCCTGCAGAGAAGCACGGTTATGTGTAAAACCTTTTGGTTAGCAGACGCCTTGTCGGCCGGGATGGAAAGAGTGATATTTATTAGTTTAAATAAATATAAACTAATGTTTACACACCCTGATGTAATGTCCTTTATAAGTTTTATTTTAGATATAGTCAAGTCATATATATATATATATATATATATATATATATATATATATATATATATATATATATATATATATATATATATTATCTCAAAGAGCATGATAACACCAGAAATACTTGGGCGCTTTTATTTTTATTTCATAGTGAATACACCGCAGCAATCAAAAAGAAATGTTTTAAGAAAAATAAAATAAAATCGAAATACATGTTATATTGCAAATAAAAAAAATATATATTTTTTATTGATTATACACGCTACAAACAATAGGTACCCCTTAAGGTGGTAACGCTCAGATAACATTTATGCACAGAAGACATCCCGCAGAGAAGCATGTTTAGGTGCTTATAATGGTGCCGTAGTCTGAGTAGGATCGGTAAGCCTGGTGATATTTCAAACTGAATAGAGAGTTCAATCAAAGATTAGAAATGTTTTTTAAAAAGATATATAAAATCGGAATATGTGTTATTGCAAATGAAATAAAAGAGAAAAATATTGCAAGTGCTTTTATCATCAACAGATTTGAATCGCCTCATATACTACCAAACTATTCTGAAGATGTTACAAATCATTAATACGTTTTACTGTTTTAGATTTAAAACTATGGGAGCATAGTATATCGTTATGTGTTTTAAAATCGGCTGAATGGTGCCCCCTAATGTAATGACCCGCTTATAAGTTATATTATCTAAATATGGTCTATGTTATGTGTGTGTGTGTGTGTGTGTGTGTGTGTGTGTGTGTGTGTGTGTGTGTGTGTGTGTATAGGGTCAATTAAATAAAACAGAAGATGTTGTTATAGGGTAAAACTAATAAAACCTCTAAAATGAACCAAGTTATAAAACAGATTGCATAAACGTTCACAAAACGAGTGAGAATATTTTTTCATTTGACTGGACACTTAATGAACAGAAGGGGCCAATGGGTGTTTAAAAGCACAGATACCAATTGACAGAGGAAGTTGCCTCTGAAAATCTTTTGATAGGTGTGAATCTCGGAGCCGTCTTGTCTAGGTACGCTCTGAATGCGATATGTTTATTTCAGCCTGAATATACAGCTGCCTTCAAAAAGATTAGAATAGAATTGTTTTAAGAAAAATAAAATAAAATTAAAATACGTATTATATTGCAAATAAATAAAAGAGAAAAATATTGTAAGCGTTTTATCACAGCCAGTTTTTGAATAGCCTCTGATCAGGCTAATCACCAACAGCTTTGAATAGTCTCATACACGGTCAAACTATTCTGAAGATGTTACAAATCATTAATACGTTTTACTGTTTTAGATTTAAAACTATGGGAGCATAGTATATCGTTATGTGTTTTAAAATCGGCTAATGGTGCCCCCTAATGTAATGACCCGTTTATAAGTTATATTATCTAAACATGGTCTATGTTAACTCATATATATTAAGGAGTAATGCTTACTTTCGTCAAGATTAAAACGTGGAAACATTTCTATTAACAAAACTGTTTAAACGTGTTTGATTGTTTGTGTTTTTTATTTTTATTTTTATCCTGAAGCAAATAAAATTAAAAATGCTAAAATGAAAGACGCTTTAAAAATATACTGTCTGAACATTAACATAATGCGTGAATATTTTTACTTGTAATGCCATAACCACGCCGCCGCTTAACTAAAAACAAACAGGTCCAGGTAATTGCATCAACATACCAATAAAACTTATTGAATTGAATATAACTGAATAAAAACAAAATGTTATGATTCTGTAAGAAACAATTGAAGGAAAATTAAACAAACGTGTACATGAATAAATCAGCTTAGTTTAAACAGTGCTTAACCGTAAATCAATATTAGGTGAGATTTGAGGCGTGGCATGGTCTAGGGAACTCCACCAGGATACGCTTTCCTGATCCGACCCCTGTGGTTACAACCGCCTTTAACCGCTGCATCTTACAGGATATAAGCAGCATCCACAGCTATGAATTTACTTCTGAAAAAGGACGATCCCTCTCAAGAACGATATCCCAGAACTACACTTTCGCCATAAATGGACGGAGAAGCAAGCAAGAACAATAATCTTTTACAAGGTAACGCATCGCTGTTTAATGTTTACTGTTTTAACTCTGGGCAAAACAATGTTAATTAAATTCTAGGATTATAAATGTAGCGCTTTGAAATGTATAATGTTAAAATGTAAAAATGTTTGAAATGCTTTTAACACAGAGCGTAAGCCGCTATGTTTAGAAATGTTGGTATGACTCTATAGAAAACGTTTTTAGCTTGTAAATGAAGACCCTAGCGGTTTTGTCTGTGCCGCATCATGGGTTACCCTAATATTATATATTTTTAAAATGTGATTTATTTTTAAAAAGAGTTAAGATGGTGTCTATAACTCAGAGATATAAACTCAAATATAAATGTATACTTTAACGCCGAGAATTTTATTATTTTATTATTATTATTATTATTATTATTATTATTATTTTATTTAAAATTATATATATTTTTCATATTTTATAGATATCGAGGAACTTATAGAAGAACATTTAATTTCCCAGGAGGAGGTAGTTATTGATCAGTCTCCTACGCCATACCTCTGTCCCCCACGTGGATTCTCCAGAATCAGGATGGTGAGTTTTTACAGTCGCTAGACCAAAATATCGCGAGGTTTTTTTTTTTTTCCCCCTCTAAGTATTCATACATCCTTTAAATTCCAGAACTTGGCCTCGGAGAGAACATTCAACAAGAGCTAACGGACCCCGTGTTTGACTCTGATGTCTTTTTAAATAACTTCACAGTGACTGCTGATACATCTCAAAGTGAGTAATATTGTATGTATTAATACTAACTATATTTATGTCTGTTTTTGTTTATTAATAGCAAATATGGAAATGTGTGTGTATATATATATATATATATATATATATATATATATATATATATATATATATATATATATATATAATCTCAAGTTATGTATAATTATTACGGATTAAATACATTATTTTAAAATTATATATTTCATTTTTAAAAGACGTATCTGTTTCATACAGTTTTAGAAGCGGCCTACGTTGAAGAAGATCCCTCTCAACTGGAGGAATGCTTTAGGATATCTTTCAGTGACCTTCCGTCAGACTCGACGTGTGTAAAAGTAAGAACAGTATTGTTTTATAGATTAATAAAATATGCTTGTTCGTTTATAAGTAATATTAATTATTTTAGGTTAATAAAACATGCATATTCAACCATTTTATATTATTTTAGAAACGCCTGAAAAACCCAAAGGAATGATGTGGTCGGTACATCGGAGGGCCTAGATGTACAGACGAGGACTCCCATAGGTCCCCCAAATAAACAACCCAAATCTGAAAAAGACCTCTCAAAAGTAAGTAACTATTTAAAAATGAAGCATTTTTAAAATGTATGTTAAATATTTCATTTAACATCTGTTAATGTATTTTGGTCTGATTGTATATTTTGATATATTTTCATTTAGAACGACCCGCTAGACCTGCTCTTATTGTATCCAGCGATTCTTCAGAGGATCTAAACATCAGTCAACTGGGACCCTAAGGCTAAAAGACCCCGTAAAATTCCAGAAGGTTTCACACTGCGCGGCAATCAAGAGTCACCCCACCAGTCTTAGAAGCACCTCAAAGGCCAAGACCAGCGCAAGCCTCATCATCATCGACTACTAGGTATCACAGCGTCGAGATACTGAAACATGTAGAACTGACAATAGATCAGCTTATATACCGACATCCTGCTATTAGGGCTCTAGTTTCTGACCCTGAGGTGGCTCAGAATATACTAACCTTGATAACCCTGCTGAAAACTCTAGGCTTTTTGAAACAATAACTTGTTCATTGTAGAGCCAATAATGGAACCCTTTCGAAAAAAACTTGTAAGAGGAAGCATTTGGATTTTACTGTTGATGTTGATTCTGACAATGATAATGCTGCGACTGTTGTTCAAAAAATAAAAAGGTTTCAATTGATCCGAGTCAAACTGTGTCAAATTCTGTGTTTAATTCTATAAGCATGCCCCAAAATACCTTAAATACAAATACAAATCCTTCAACAAGTATATCTCCTAGTATATCTCCAACCCAAAATAATTTAGGAGTTTTTGAGATTTTTGACCAACTAGACAAACTATTAAATGACTTAAATCATAACTCATATAATTTACCGTCAATCAGGGCTCTGATTGATGAAATTTCTACAGATAGTCCCCCCATAAATGACACCAACCCCAATATGTACACAAATAACTCCCCGTGCCCCAGGTTTATTAACGATGATACCTTGACTCAGATCAATTTTGACTCTTTGGATAAGCTTTTGCAAGAAATGTCTAGAGAAAAGCATGTTACTACAGAGAGTGTAGTTGATATGGAAAACCAGATAGGGAAAGGCTTAAACAGGGGTCTTGCCAAGATGATTCTTTTAGCATAAAGGCCCCGGGGTGGTGTATTACATGATGATCAAGTGGCTGGTCCTTCTGGTTTACAGGCCCCCCATAGGGATAGCGCTGGTGTTAGAATTGAGGGGGAAGGTGTCCAGCTTAAACATAGACCGATGTTTAACAATATTGAATTGAAACAACCCCTTAACTTTACACATTTGTATGATTTGAATTCCTATGCTGAAGTTTTTACTGTGCTGCATGAAACGTTAGAGAATATGTTGAGTGAGGTTTCTAGAACGTTAAGACCTGCAGACATTGTACAGCTTGAATTAAGAGCCGGATCCTTAGATATACCTGTGTATGTAAAATGACTGGAGACAATTTAAGTCTAGACGATTTTCTCAGTCAGATTGAAGCTCTCCTTCAAAGTCATAGTGAAATTTTGGCTGATGACTCTTTAATGTTGATTGTCCAGGTTATAAGGTGTCCTGAAGGAGGGGTCTAAGGAGAGGTTTGCAGACCTTAATGAAAAGTGAGCTTATTAGAAAAAAGCCAAACATCTGATTATATGTTACAACAGAGACAATCAATTATGTTTTGCTTACAGCGTTCTGAGCTTGTTATTTCCAGAATTCAGGGATGCCTATGATATGTGTATGGCTGAGGCTTTAAAACTGCAACAGCGGGTGGGGTTAAGTGAACATCAGATGGTTTCGTTTGCTGACATAGATAAATTTGAACAGGCTCTAGATATTAAAATCGTGGTGTGGTATAGGTGTCCTCAAAAGGACATGTTCCTGAAACACCAAACAGATACTCGACCAAAAACAAAACTGTATTTCTGTTTCTTCATGAGAATCATTTCTACGGTATTGTTAACTTGAAAGGCTTTCTGGGCACAGCCTATCTGTGCAATTACTGTTACACAGCCTACAGTAACCGATCTGGACATCGTTGTGAGGGACATTGTAATGTGTGTTTTTCACCAGCCTGTAATAGCGAGTCCTCTGTAAAGGTAAAATGTAATGATTGCAATCGTTATTGTCGATCACAGCTCTGTTATGATGAGCATAAGATTCTTCGAGATAAAGCCAACAGTGAAAAACAGGTCTCTATGTGTGACATTTTAAAACTGTGTACAAGTTGTTATTCTCTCTATAAATGTGACCCTACTAAAACTACGGCTCATAAATGTCCTAGTCCCTACTGTAAGATATGTAAGGCTGTGTTGTTACCTCACACTGATCACAAATGCTTCATTCAAGTGCCAAAACCTTATGAGCCCACAGATAAATATGTGTTTTATGATTTTGAATGTCGGCAGGAAGATGGCTTACACATTCGAATTATTTGTACTGCATACACATGAATGGTGAATCATGGTTTTGGGAGGGTGAGGCTTGTGTGAAAAGTTTTTCGAAAGGTATCGCAGGCCCTGTTACGCAGGCTATACTTTCTTGGCACACAATGCTAAGTCGTATGACAGTTATTTACTGATGAATTATTTAGTTGCCAACGGTGTTAACCCTCATATCATAGCTCAGGGTAGCAAGTTAATGTGTTTTACAGACGAGTCTTTTAAGATGCGCTACATTGATTCATATAACTTTATGCCCATGAAATTAAGTGCAATGCCTTCAGCTATGGGATTTGAAGCCAGAAAAGGATATTTTCCTCATTTTTTCAATACTCTTGAAAACCAGAATTACGTTGGGCCCTATCCTGAACCCCGTTACTATGGTGTTCAACAAATGATGTCTAAAGAACGTGATGACTTTTACAAATGGTACGATTCGATTAAGAATGGTATTTTTAATTTCAGAAATGAAATAGCTTTCTACTGCAAAAATGATGTTGAGATTTTGAAAGAGGCCTGTATCAGATTCCGTACAGAGGTTTATGCTATAGGACAGATAGACCCCTTCCAATGTACTACAATTGCTTCACTGTGCATGGCTATGTATAGAAGTAAATTTATGCCTAAAAACACAATAGCTATCGTTCCTCCAGACAATTACAGTGACCAACAAAAAGCTTTTCAAATGCATCAATACAATGGTTAATGTATGTATCTGAAACTGAAAATGTTTTCATTCAACACGCTTTAAACTATGGAGAGCTTAAAATGGGGCCCTTTTTCTTGGATGGGTATGCTGTAATTAATGGTAAGCGCACAGCTTTTGAATTTGCAGGGTGTTTTTTCATGGTTGCCCCCAATGCTATGATTCCGCCGATGTAAACCCCTTAAGCAAAGTATCCTGCGGTACGATGTATCATCACTTTGATGAAAAGATTGAAACATTGCAAAAGGTTTACGGGTTGGAAGTCAGAGTAATTTGGGAGCATGAATGGAACGCTCTGAAAAACAGCCTCAAGTTCGCGATTTTTGGTTCGCTTCTGATTTTCCAGAACGTATCAATCCTCGTGAGGCTCTGTTTGGGGTCGTACAAATGCCATTACATTACATTATGTGGCCCAGGAAAATGAAAGGTTGGAATACTTTGATTTCACTAGCTTGTATCCCTTTGTCAACAAAACAAAGTATACCCTGTAGATCACCCAACCGTAATCTACCATAATTTTCAGGACTTGAGGCAGTACTTTGGCTTGTTCAAATTAACTGTTCTGCCGCCTAGAGGTCTTTTTTTCCCGCACTGCCTGCAAGAATCTGTGGCAAATTAATGTTTACCCTCTGCCGTTCTTGCGCTGAAACACTAAACCAGACAGGTATATGTAACCATACCTCTGGAGAAAGAGCCTTGACAGGAACATGGTGCAGTGTAGAGGTAGTCAAAGCTCTTGAGAAAGGTTACAAAGTGTTTAAAATACACGAAGTTTGGCATTTTCCTCAGAAATCTGACACTCTCTTTACAGACTACATTAATAGCCATCTCAAGGGGAAACAGGAAAGTTCAGGTTACCCCTCTCATTGTACCGATGAGGTGAGTAAAGAGCGTTATATTGATGAATATTTTCAGAAAGAGGGGATTCAATTAGATCCTCAAAACATTAATGTTAACCCTGCTAAAAGACAAATCTCCAAACTATCCTTAAATTCCTTGTGGGGAAGTTTGGACAGAAACCTAACCACCTCTCTACGAGCTTAGTTAAAGATCCTGACCTGTTTTTCCATTATCTCTTTTCAAAAAGATATCATGTTTCTCATTTTTGTTTTGTAAGTGATACGGTGGCGCTGGTGCAGTGGCGTTATGCTTCTGAAACCTATACACCCCTGGTAATGTAAATGTCTTCATAGCAGCGTTTACAACCGCTACGCCCGCTAGAGCTCTATAACCTCATGGATCGCCTGCAGAGTCGTTGTCTGTATCATGATACGGACTCTGTGATCTTTGTCAGTAGACCCCATGCTTGGCGTCCAGAACTTGGTGATTATCTTGGAGATTTAACTAGTGAGTTGAACCCGGGGAATACATTACAGAGTTTGTGTCAGGAGGGCCTAAAACATATGGATACGTCACAAACAGAGGAAAACATGTCTCAAAGTAAAGGGTATTACCCTAAACTACGAGAATTCCAAATTAATTAACCTCGCTTCATTAAAAGATCTAGTTCAAAACTTTGTGAATCCTGATAGAAACACCCCTGCAGAACATATCATGATTCGAGGCTCCCAGATTCACCGTAATAAAAAAGAATTTCAATTGGAAAACAAACCACTCCAGAAAACGTTTCAGATAGTATACAATAAGCGAGTCTTGATGTCTGATTACACATCTCTTCCTTATGGCTACTGAAGACGGCTTTGATATTAGGCTAACCGTACCTTTTGCCGCTATAATCTCAGGGCCCTCCAATTCAGGCAAAAGTTACTTTGTGAAGCAGCTTTTAGAAAACTCTCAACAGATCTTTTCCCAAACCCCTGAGAATATCATATGGTGCTATAGCTGCTGGCAACCATTATACAACGAATTGGCACTTAAATTTAAAAATTTAAAATTTATTGAAGGCATACCGCCTTCATTAACCGATGATAATTTAATGCCTTCTAACAAAATCAATTTAATCATTATAGATGACTTGATGGAGGCAGCTAGCGAAAATGATGAAATACAGAAAGCTTTTACAAAATACGCTCATCATAGGAATTTATGCGTGCTGTATTTGGTTCAAAATTTATTTTTTCAAGGAAAAATGAGCCGTACCATTAACTTGAATGCCAATTACATTATTCTGTTTAAAACCCCAGAGATAAACTTCAAATCAATACGCTTAGCCCGCCAGATGTACCCGGTAACTCCAAGTTTTTCTTAGAAGCGCTTGAAGATGCCACAAAAACCCTATGGTTATCTTTTAATAGACTTAAAAGCACAAACCCCAAGCATACCGTCTAAGAACTGGTTTATTTACTCCTGATTGGCCAGTTGCTTATATCATGAGAAATACCAAGACAAAACACTTATAAACGACTTGTTATTGCTCTAAAACTTTTATTTATCTAGACTCTTCAACAACGCATCATGTCCGCTAGAATAAAACGTAACCTCCATCTCTTAAAGAGCATAGTTCATGCTCTGCTCCTCAGAGAAGAGCTGTCTTACGAGACGCCTCTGACGATTTTATCAAATCTATTGTTGAAATTGCCTTAAACGCCTTTAAAGGGTAACATCCCTTGACCTCGAGTCAGTTAAACACTCTCAAAAAGCAGCGACGTGTTATAAAGAGCCTATGTAATAAGAACCATTCAATTAAAAAGAAGAAAAAACTGTGAATCAGAGTGGTGGTTTTATTGGTGCTTTAATAAGGATTGCTCTGCCTTTTTTATCAGGACTCTTAACACCTCAAAGTTAACTTGTAAAAATGACTCACTCCCAGAAAATGTTTCTGGTACCGCAACATCAACTCGATAGACTTCGACAGCCTGAGCCACAACGCCCGAACCTATTAAAAAGCAGTTGAAAGCAGACTTGACTCTGAAATGAAAAGCATTCTACTAAGAAATGACATCAGTGACAATGAAAAAGTTATGCTATACACCAGCTCCTTACAGAGATATCTAGCCTTGATTAAACAGAGTGAAAAAGAGCTTAATACCCTAACATTGATTACACCTCCTCTGTGGAAATGGCACAAACTGATGCAGAATCTGAATCTAAAGTTGTGACTGATGTTATGAGTAGCATCCCTCCAGGTCTAAGAAAAATGCTAAATTTATTTTAAACGCAATGTCTCAGAATGCTTTGGTTACCTCATGGAATGATCAAGGGGAATTCATTCTTAGGGGCAAGAACATTAGAGGGTCGCATATGGTTGATTTAATCAGGGCCGCTACTGGGAATACCAACATCCCTGAACATAGGCTACCTGTAGGATGGGTTGAATTCATCAAAGGTTTGGCTGTGATAAATGTCCCTTATTCTACAGTGCCTAATTCTCAAACACGACAACTCATAGAGGCCTATAAAAAAGACCCTTAGATACCCCCATGAATAAGAAGCAGAAAAAAGACAGCAGTTATGGGCCACTTATTAAGGTGTTACTGTTTTTATTGAGTTTCACACTTTTTACATTTTGTTGTATATTCATGCAAATGTTGTATAATCATTGTCTGATACATTTGTTGTATATTCATGCAAATGGTGTATAATCAATGTCTGATATATATGTCTGTATAAGTCTTTACAACAATAAAAATATTTATTCAACATCTACATTGTCGTAAGTTTTTGAAGACTAACATTCATAACATTTTTAAAATCATGGTGAGTCTTGACACACTGCACGCATGAAAATATATTTATACAGTTCTGTTTTTAGGGTTAGACATGCAATGTATAAATCGGGACACCATCAGATCATTCTTGTTTAAATCAGAGCTGTAGAGAGCCATAACCTCAGGGTAAGTAAGTCCTTTGGCTCGATGATGTAAGAAGAAAACACAGTGATGTCCGCAGGTAGTGGTCATAAGACCTTGTAGAGGTTGATTATTGTACACTGTTTGTTTAGCGTTGGTGTATAAAAAGTTTGAGATAGTTTTAGGAAAATAAGTAAAATCTGGAGGGTTACCGTAAGAATCAAAAACTCTCCATAACCCTCTTCTTTTAGATAAATTCCCAGCCAGTGTTCTCCAGGATAATTTTGGGGTCGGTGTTGACAATAAACATCGCAGGAAGTTTTTTTATTTTTGCTTTAGGTAGTTGATCACTAGCTAGAACCCCATAAAAATATTTTTCAGTCGAAGGGTTGCTGGATAGCAAAGCTGTAAGCTGGGTGGTATTCATTTTAAAAAGGATCAAAGTTGTATCAAACTTTTTCAGTAATCAAAGAGAACTGTTCTTTGGTGGGAAACCTCAATCACGTTCTCAAAAACAGCATAAACAATCATATTCACAGTCTCTGGCAGAGCATTGGCAAAACGCATTTCAAGACGCATATTACCATTTTTACTAAGGAAAAATGATCTCCACATTCTTGGTCAGGGGTCAAATCAAAGGCATAGAGCGCATAGCCTCTAATAAAGTCTGACCGATCAATTATCAGCGGTTTGTCTTTGAGATGTCTACCCGTGGCTTGTATTAGACTGTAATATTCCCGGACGGGTTGTGTCCTGCTGTATAGTTGGGTTGTAAAGGTTTTGAGGGGATTTGTTCACCATCGACGCACATAGCTATAAAGTTCCCAGCAAAGTGTTTAAAGTTAAAAGGGTTTTAGCATAGGAGCCACTAAAAGCGCCATTATCTGTTAAACCAATAACTACAAACTTTGGTAACTGCCCCAGAAACAAATTCTCCTGATTACATACCCTGCTCCCTCTAGGAACACTAAAACTTTCATAGCTACTCTATCTATAGGATATTTTGCATTAGAGGCCATCAACGCCTGAGCGTGAGCGATTCTTACCTCCGGGCTATTTTAACTTTTTAATATAGAGAGAGGCTTCTAAAATTTTAAGTTTGAACGCCTCTGCAGCATCAGACATTAGACAAAAAGTGTTACTGGCCCTCACCATTTTAATTTTCAGGTCAATTCCATTTAACATGAGTTTTTCTTGAAAAAATATATCCGAATGCAATGGTCCTAAAAGTTCAACTGTATGGCTTAATCTGGTAAAAGCATGTCGTTTAACTAAACCTTCATTATCCCCTGCAGGATCAGTCTCATCCATGTGTCCTGGGGTATCTTTGTAAAACAAGCCGGCTGTGAATTGAGATTCTAGGGTGTCCTTACTAAAGTTTAGCATTGCTTCTATAATGCTACGGTAAGGATAAGTATTACTGCTTTGACTTATTAGGCGGTCTCCTAAAGTTACATCCACTTGTGAAAACATGGTAGCTACGGGATAATTGATAATACCAGCTACGCTGTCTGCAGCTAAATCAGTGCCATCAGCCTTAGTAATTTTGCATGAAAGTCTTAAAAGAGTATTATTCAAATCAAGATAATCTTCCCCATTCCCCGCTATGTAAAATTCGAGCGGAGCTGTGTCAGACAAGGCAGACAGGGGGAATTTCCACATAAAGGTTTTTTCAATACTTGTTTGGGTATAGGGATGGTAAACAGATCCAATTCTGATTTCACACATTCTTGAGACATATGATGTACCAGAGTCATGATTTAAAAGATGTTTCTGTTTTTCTTTGTACCGTGAGTCTTTGGTTTCTTGCTCCTTCTCCGGTTGCTGCTACTAAATGACCTGTATGTATGGGGTTTAGCCTTTTGTGATGATGATGGCGAGATCCCGGGGTTTGCTACGTTTTCTCTTGTAGCCTCTGGACATCACCATCAATCCCTCCCCTGACTGGCTGTTGTTATGGCTAGGAGGGTTATGACTTGTTAGGACATTTGACACTACGTCACTAACAATATTTTTAGCAGCTGATTTAAAATGAGGTTTAACTATTTCAAAACCCCTTCTAAGTAAAGGTAAAGCTTTTCTGAAAAGACTTCGAAAAATACCCCTATACCCGCTCCATACATCACAGGAGCTCCAGAAAATCCAGGCAAACCATTACCAGCTTGATTTTTGTAATAATTAATATAAGGATTGACATATCCATGAGGTCTCATTTTTCTTTTCAATTAGGTGTAAAAAGAGGCTTTACAGGTCGGAAATGCAACTTCACTACAACCTTCCCAAAACGGAATGGCACTAACTTGTTTTGATCCGCCTTAATTTGTATAGTTATAGTATCGAAGCTGGTCTTGCTGAGGGGTACGTAATGAGGTCTGTCATAAGTTACAGTGATTATATCGTTGTTTTTGCCTTTAATAGGGACACACCTTAGAAGAGGCACATAACTATCTCCAACGGCTTGATGTGTAATGATATCTGTATAGACATACATGGTGTAAAAACCTGCTCGGATATCGGCGGGATAGAGGGTCCTCAAATGAGCGGTATACAGTTTAGCCTCAATAGGCCCCAATAGTCCAATAGTTTCGCCTTTTATAGTCTCACGAAATCCCAACATTTGTCCGAGATGTTCTTGGGCAAAAATCACAAATGGAGTAGTACTTTTTATATAAATTCTTCTTTCTATAGGTTTATATACTAATTTCAAATCATTTTTATATTGTTCATCGTCAACATTGTCACCTTTATGATCTAGTCCTTTTCCGAGCAGGGCATCGCTCATGGTCGTTATTACATCCTGAAGGGTCTCATAATATCCTTTAGGGATAGTATAATCACGTTTTATGGCCTTTTCTATTTCGAAAGTAATAAAACTGCTGTCATTAAGGTTGATATTATCCCAGGTATGGGGGTATTGAATCTCTGCTAAGCAAACTTCCCATTTTCCTGGTAGATTCATTGTTTTAACCAACTTGGTAGTAAAATCGGCTATAGCGCTTTTAGGGAAAACATCCTGTGAAGCGTTACTAGGCAGAGTCACATAAAAAGAGTCTTGAGACATCTTGAATAATGTTTTAAGTGTAATTAAATACACGCAGGACTTGTTAAATCTTTAGATCCACCACCTGATGCCCAGCGACCCAACTGTTAAATTTTTCAGGCCAGCCGCCCATTTTATGAGATAAGCCTTTTACCATTTTCCTTTTTCTCAGCAACTATCTTCTCTATCCTAAACAACCTATCAGTCTTGACATTTATTTTTGCAATTCTGGTTCATAAAAGGTGCCGTTTATAACCTCTCCATCATAATCACATAGTTTATACACCGGTGGAAATCTTGGTATACATTCTGTTACAGTAAAAATCTCTGTCGTAAACGTCTGTTCATAGCCTTTTATAAAGGGAGCTCTTAACTTTGAAATTCTGACGTTATCACCGACAGTAAACTTAAACTTTATATGTTTAGGGCTTTTCTTCTTAGAGTATAAAGTTTTAAACACTTTAAATGAATTGTCTTCATTAACTTCTGAAGGTTTCATTTGAATACTACGGTGAAAGGAGTTGTTATATGACTGTACCATTTCTTGTAGTTTATCCATATACTTGTGAGTGTTAAAGGCGGTGAAATATTTCCACATTTTTGTTTTCAGAGTCCTGTTGTATCTCTCAACAATAGAGGCTTTTAGTTCACTCCCCGTGGTAAAGTGTAGAATATTATGTTCTTTTAGCATGCTCTGAAATGCTCTGTTTAGAAATTCAGTCCCTTTATCAGTTTGTAGTTTTTTAGGCTTCCTACCTGTGCTGAGGATCCTCTTGAATGCCTCGGTCACTGTCTTAGATGACTTATTTTTCAGTGGTACTACCCAGGCATATTTGGATAAGATATCTATACATGTTAACATGTACTTGTAACCTCCATTTTCTTTTGACAAGTTAGACATATCCACTAAATCAGCTTGCCACTGAGTATCGATATTAGATACAAATACGGTGTTTCTTTTAAAGTTTATTCTAGAGGGCTTATGTAACGATATGAGTCTTGCTCTGATAAAAAGTCTGTTAGAGCCCTCTCAGAGACTTTAGGACCGTCAGGCCCCAGAGCCCTTTGAAGAGTTTGTAAACCCCTAAACCCCCAGGATTTGAGGGATCGTAGTATATTTTTTTCATACGCTGAAGTGACATCTTTAACCAAAATAACACAACTGCAGTTCAAAAGGTTTTTATTCAAATTTATCATAACACCTCTGAGACACGTGTGAAGTTCAAAAGTTTTATTCACATTTTATCAAGAAGATTAGGACATTTTAGAAGACATATAAAGCTTTTACACAAACATTCATGGTTAGTCACTAAGTAATACACTACATTTTGTACAACGTTTGATATATCTTCATCTCTTAAAAACCTAGCCAGGTTATAAAACAGACATCAGTTACATAAGCATACAAAACAATGATATGCATACATTTGCAGTCTTCTACATTGTCAAACATTTTTGGTAATATATTCATTAAAAATGTATTTAAGGGGCTACAGTGTTTTACATGTGTATCTACCAACTCATGCCATTCTTGAGCATCAACATCTTTATGGATTAAATCAGTTACACTTTTTAAATTGTTGAACATTTTAACATTTACGGGATCAGGTTTTGAAAGAGTCTCTTACAAGCCACTTTCTCGGCTATTAACTCAAACAACAGCCCCTCCATGGTTTTCCTCAGTTTTGCCGGAGTCTGGACGTTCCCCATTTTCAAAGTCATAGGCTCTGTAATAAGCTAAAGGAGCTTGGGGTTAGTAAAACTACGATGGTAGAAAGCTTTGGTTATTTTGTTGACAATGTCTCGGTCTTGTCATCCAGGGCTTCTTGTAGATGGCTCAGTTTACGCCTAATGCTGTGTTCAGGTCTTAGCTCTGTTAAAATATCTTCCACCAGTTTCTGAAGTTTTGTCAAAGACGGATGGAAATTGAAACAAGCTAGAGCTTTAGCCACCAGAAGCTTTAGCCACGGACGTGTATTTTTTCTAGTATTTCTTCAAAATGTTGATCGAAATAATCGGGTCCGCTTCAAAAGACAACTGTGTCTCAGCTGGCTCGGTGGTCAATTTCGCAACCGCGCAATTTTTCACCATATCACGGTCAATGATCACTTCCAATAGAGAAGCCAGGAGACCCCTAGAGATCTTTAATACTTTTTCAAAAGAGATGCCTAAAGGACCGCCGACGTCGTCAGACTCTGCAGGGTTGAGGAGGGGAACATTTTCAAAGTCTTTTATAAGCTTGGTCATTTCTTCATTGGTCCAATCCATCTCAAGATCATTAGTTTCAAGAACAGCATTTTCAGAGAAGTATCTAAAGTTTGCAGAAGACATGGCGCCAGACTCCTTCAATCATAAAAGGTGTGTGGGGCCCCTTTAGTATGTTCCCTAAGATCAGGTGACAGCCTATGACGGGTGAGGACACCTCTGGCCCCGGGATATCCTTTGAGACAGCCTATCAGAGATCCATGATCGGGTCCAAGGGGTAACACCCCTAGGGCGTTTTCTGAGTTACCCCAAACATCCGCCCCTCTCTCATTTTGGTCTATTTTCAGTTCAGGACACAGAGGAGTATGTACGGGCGCAGAGGATCCTTCGGACAGATGCTTAAAGACCCCTTGCCTGGACTCTCTTGAACCTTTTTGCAGTCCGTGGTTTCTTCAGCCTCATGGAGGGGCTAATGTGCATTTTTTAAAGGCTCTTATAAGTTCAGACATTTGTCGGTCCTCAAGAGCCACTTTCTCAGAGCAGAAACTAACGCAGGCCTGAGACATCTTGTGTAGCACTCTAATAAACTGCACAAATATTTTCCTCCTTTTATGAGGTCTGAAAACATGCCCAGACATGCCCTTTTTAAAAACCCTCGTAGTTTCGATCATTTCAACCATTTGCTCAAACACATAACCATCATGATTCTCTGAACCCCGTAAGCTTATTTCTTATTTATTTAATAATGTTTTAAGAAAGTGTAATGTTTAAATGCTTGTAAATGGTTAATAAGTTGTTTTCTTTTCTGCTTTTCTTTTTTCATTAAGTGTCTTATGTAAAAAATACTAAGACTTTAATGTTGTCTGCACCAAGCATTAGTTAACATAAGCATTTAAAATAGTGTACCCACTATCCCCTGATTACATAAATAACATATTAAACTATGATTTTGTACATATCTTATAAAAAAAAAACGTGCAATAAGTTTATAGGCATATATAAGCCTATATTCAATAAGCATATCTGTCTTGTAACAACCATAAAATCCACGCCCCCTCATTATATATTCATAAATTCATAAACCCACGCCCCTCATTATATATTCATATTTTCATACATATAAGGTCAAAAAAGGTCAAAAGGATCATAAATCTGACTTTTGACATAAGCTATAGTAATATTACTAC